>JAJEJO010003145.1:0-28645 GCA_020662805.1 Glaucomys volans
AATCTCCTTGCTTTTCATTCTTCACCTGTGTAACAGGGATGGAGATAGTGCCTCCCTTCTAGGACCATTGTGAGGGTCAATGAGGCAATACGTGTTTGTCACTTGGGTGTGATTAGAAAAGCAGAAGTGTTCTAAGTAATCTAGAAAACATTTTTTTAAAAATAAAGATATAGCTCTGCAATTGTAGATATTGGTGGAGGATTCTGGGCTGAGGTCTCTTCCTGTAACTTGGGTCTATGGTTAGTTGGGTTGACAGATAGATAAGACAGCTTGGAGGGGTTTGGAGCAAAGTAGAACCCATGAAAATGAACTGGAGTCCAATGCAGTGACTGACACACAGGAGAAGCTGGCACCCTTCACCAGGTACCACATGTGCATGAGGAGAAGCTGAAGAAGCAGATAGAGTGGGAAGGAGAGCAACTGTCAGTGACAATGTGAACAAGGGCCATGGTGTCTGGTGCCTCCCACTGGCCTCAGAGCATAAAAAGTATGCAGGCTACTTCATTTCCACTTTTCAAATCTTGTGTAAGGTTTCTCTTGTGACCTATGGAGACGTGGAATCATTTAGGGAAGGAATCTGGGAGATATAATTCTAGCTCAGCCATGTTGTGGCCTACCAAGTCACCAGAGCATGTTTAAAGTGATAATAAATTTAACTACTGATATTTTTGAATCACAAAAAGAAAGAGACAGAGAGTTTCTGGTCTGAGAAAACCAGCCACAGGAAGGAAGAAGGGTGATGGTCCCCAAGTGTCCACTGGAGGTGTGTGTGTTGGGGGTGAAGATCAGCTTCCCCCTCTCACAGTTGCTGATACCATTTGGAGCCAGCAGGCTGGACCCTCCTTCTCTCTCAGATGCTGATCAGAGCTCTCTACTCTCCCTGTGCACAGAGGCCTCCTTCCCAGCCCCCTCTTATGCTCTTTTGTCCTGAGCAGAGGCTTACAATGGCCACAGGAACTTGACCCCAAACGGGAACCTTGAGTTTCCCTTGATGGGTACCATAATGGTGTACCTTGGGCGTTCTGGCTTATCTGCTTGTGCCAACCTCACTGACTCAGATTCTTCTTCACCCAGTTAAGGCAATCTTCGCCTCAGCACCCTCCCTCCCAAATGTCTTAGCTTTCCCAGCCATGTTAAGAGCATGGTGGGATGCTGTCTCCAAGAAGCCCAACTGTCTCTGGGGATCTCTGTTGACACCATGGCTCCCATGAAACTCTGGACTTCACATCTAAACTACAGTGTACACATAAGGAGCGAAGAATCTGCAGTCAGTCCTCTGATTTATCCCCTCCAGGCCTCAGTTTATTTGTATGGAAGATAAGGTTGTCAGCCACCTTCCTCAAAAGGATATTCTGAGTTTTCACATAGAGGACTTGACGTTTATTAAGCAGGGTTATATGAAAGCCCTGATTTAATCTCTGGAAAAATGCTTTGAGCATTTCAGACATAGGGACCATATAAGCATAAAGAATTTTGCCCATAGCTCTTGTGGGAGACGGCAGTCACTGAACAGGGGCATGGGCCAATCCTTGGTTCCCTCAGCTTGCGTACTTGTATCTGGACAAGTTAAGTGGAGAATCAGAGGGGATCAGCATATACTATCTTGGTTTATTAGCTATTAACTACTCACATACTGAGCAAATGTATTCTGAAAATATTTACTATATAAAACGATAGAATGTTTTGGTCAAAAAGTCATAATAGGGCAATCAATACCTTTTTAATAGGATGATATCACTTTGTGGGGAACAATCGGGTACCTTTTGAGCTTTCTGTATGCAAGGCACTCTGCTAGGTCCTTTGACAGAAGTATTTCCTGTAATCCTGTCAATAATCCTTCCACATAGGTTCGATGATCTCTGAGGCTCTGAAAGGCTAAGTATTTTGTTTAAGGCTACAAACTCGCAAGGAACTAAATCAGAATTTGAATCATATTAAAATAAAATCTGTGCTCTTCTCATTATATTATCAAACACTAATCATTGCATTCTAGGTCAACAGCTATACTCTTTAGCGTTTGCTATTTATGTTCTTTTTTCATGATGAAGTGGCAATGCAAGTCAAATAAAGATAAAATGAGCTTTTAAGGACTATATAATTTACTGATGTTGTATTTTAGAGTAAACACTTGGAGTCTTGGTATCCCTAGACTTACATAACCACAAACGATGCTGTCACTGCTCTTGTGTATTTATGAAATAGAGAATCCTCCTTGGAAGAAAGATTGCATAAGAGGAAAACAATAACAGCTGCATTCATGAGAACGGAAGGCCAAATGCATTCAGTGCAAGGAAGTTCCCTTGAAGAATACAAATGTTTAAGAGAAACCAGAGGCATTATTAAAAAGCAAAACAAAATAAAACGAAAAGCAAACCACTCACTTGTGTAGTAAAATCATGGAGTTTGAGGTCATTTCATTTCTCCTGTCTGTTTGGGGCTATAACTCCTATTTTTCCAAGAGTGAATAATCACCAAGAATTCCTCTTGTTTCTTGTCTGTTACATGTTGAAAAAGTGACTTTCCAAAAGCTATTTTACTGTACACTCAGAAACCCAATAAAAGTCATGTGATGTTCAGCACAAAATGAAAACACTAATGAACAAATTGGTGTTCAGTATTGCACTCAGACCAACAGTCAGCTTAGGGTTAAAATAGTGAAACTTTAGAGAAAAGTGTTAAAAAGTGATGGAGTAGTGAGGGAGGTTCCCATTAACTGGCCACTTGCATGGGTGGAGAGCAGATGAAGGGTGCTGGCATGCTGAGGACAGAGGAGTGTCCTCTAGGGCTGGGACAAGGGCAAGGGCAGAAATCCCTGGAGTTCTTCCAATTCCTTGTTCTGAATGGAGCCTTCTTTGAGGAACTAAACATCGTCTTTGCATAATTGATCAATTTGATTGCCTTCTAAGTTCTTCTACAGAGACGAGGTCTTGTCAAAAGGGAGATTCCTTGTCCTATTGAGTACTTTGGTTTGTTGGGATGTATAAAGTGAAGGAAGGAACTGGAGAGAAACTTTGCTCTACTTAAAAGAATGAGAGGAATTTGGAGCTCCTAGGGCAAGAGGGGAGAAAGCAAAGAGGAGCAGGGAGGAAGCAGTCAGTGAGCTGGTGGAAAGCTGATTGCTAGGACTCCTTGAATCTCTTTGCTGACATCACCTGGCCAAGTCTACTAAACTCAGCACATGATTTATGGGAGTGGATTTATTATAAACAGTGGTGAGAAGGCCAAGTTTTGCCCCCAGCCTGAGGTAGTGCAGCTTACAAACAGCTTATAGGGGCATAGGGAACAGGGAAGCATATGGGGGTCTAGAATGAGCATAATTTGAAATGTTTTATGGCAGAAGAAATGGGCTGGAAGTTCACACAGCTGGTGAGTGCTGAGCCAGACTGGAACCCAAATAGCCTGAGTGTCCTTAATGGCTACATTGCAATTCGTGGGGACACTTTGGTGGACAGTTTACAGTTCCTCCTGGGAACTAACACAAGTCTTACAATTAATCTCAGGCACAGACTTACTCAATACACTTTGCTTTTAACAATGCTCGTAAATGTGAGACTTAAAAAATTATAAAATGTGAACAATTTTTCTTTTTTTTTTTTTTCCTCCTTTACCCTTCCTGACCTGAGTTGTCTCTAACATCAATAGAGGTTGGCGGGGACAGGTGCACAGAGAGGTCTTGTGGAACAGCCTTGTCAGCAAGTGCCTTTTAAATTGCTATTCCAGAGGTGGCGATGGATCTGCAGTGTCACATCCTCACCTTGTGACTGGGGCCACAGTTGCTGCTGAGAAACAGGGACATAATCCTATCTCTGCTCCAGGTCTTGAATTTGATCTCTATCATGGTGGGCTTTGTTGACTGACTTACCCTGCAATAGGCAAAGGTCCTTCAGCAGGTATGACTGGGATGTTCCACGAGGTGGGAGAGTATGCTGGTAATAGCAAAAGAAGCTGGAGATTTTTATGATAATTCCAAGATGCAATGGTACTCTGGATTTTTTTTTCTGGCCAAGGCGGTCTAGCCTAGCCTTCTGCCCTTCGAGAAGTTTAGAGTTCATTCACTGTAAAATTTAGAAGTTAACACCAGTCAAGCATGAAGTGAGAGATGCCATTGGGTGGTCCTGATCAGGGCTCTGCAGTTTTTGGCAACTGAGCTTGGTCTGGGGCCTCCAGAGAAGACTCCACTGCTTCAGCTGGGCTTCTTCTGGAGCCCTGGGGGAGCCACTGGAGGGTTTTGAGCAGAGAGGCAGCAGGATCAAAATGATACTTTGGAATGACTTCTCTGGCTTTCAGGTTGTCTCTGAAGAAGTACTGCCACCAAAAAAGGCTGTGCAATGGTGGAGGAGCTGTTAGCACTTAGTGCCAGCGGATGCTGCCAAGCAGGCTGGCTGACCTCGCTATGCTGCCCTATATGGCTGCAGACTCAGCCATTCGGTCCCAGCCTCCCTCATTTCTAGCATGCTCCCTTTCTTGTTCTCAGAGCATCTTCATTTCTGTGGCAGCTTTCCCAATGCCAACCCCCATTAGAACCCCTATAGAATATTGATTTCACCCATATTTGAGGAGGTTTCATAAATCTCTTCTTGGGTTTCTTCTGACCTTAATCACCTTCAGCATGTCATATTCTCTTTGTTTCTCACAATCCTTTCTTGATCAGCTCCCTTTTCTCCCATGCTCTATCAGTTACTCATTGCTGCAGAATGATTGCTATGTCTTGAAACAGAGAGTGTATATTTTTAGTGGGGGGCTACTGGGGATTGAACTCAGGGGCACTTGACCACTGAGCCACATCCCCAGCCCTATTGTATATTTTATTTAGAGACAGGGTCTCAGTGAGTCGCTTAGTGCCTTGCTTTTGCTGAGGCTGGCTTTGAACTTGAGATCCTCCTGCCTCAGCCTCCTGAGCTGCTGGGATTACAGGCCTGCATGGTGCCTGGCCAGAGAGTGTATTTGGTGAACAAATAGCCCACGCTTGGAATGCTCATTATCTAACCATCTCCTAATCATTGAGCCAGAGCTCATTGTTTTTACTTCATTTTTGCTGTCCCTTATTACACAAAGCCAAAATTCATCCTTGCCCTCAGAGAGAAATAGAAATTGGAAGGAGGAAGAAAACCTTTTTCATCGATCTCTTGAGGCTATGAAATTTATAAGAGATGAGAAAGGTACTATTTTTTTAAGGAGGCTGAATTGTGTCAGGAGTCGTACAGTCTCTGGGTGGTGCTGGAGATGGGGATGAAAGGAAAGGGATACAGAGAGATGCAAGGAGACGCACATGCACACATTTCCTGGAACTCTGCCTTCTGATTGGCTGTGGGCTGTAGCCACATCCTCAGCATAAGCTACCAGGTGGCAGGGACAGTTTCATTTGAATACTGGCCCAGACTGAGGAATCTTTCCCACTTTTTTCATGTCCAGAGGCAAGCCTGGATGACTTTCCTACACGTGCTACATATTATTACCATGCTACTGGATTTTTCCCGTTCCCTTTGGTTGACTTTTTCAATGTCTTGGGAGCTCTTCTTCTTCCTAATCTGTTTTTGCCGAGCTGATTCCTCTTTGGCAGTATTCTTAAGGCAAAACAGTGGGATTTGGTCACATCTCTCCCATCAGTTCTCCACCTTCTCAGGTGGCAGTGTGATACTCTATTTCCTATTGATGCTGGAACATACTACCCCAAACTTAGGGGTGTAAATTATACCACTTTAATATCTTACAGCCATGGAGATCAGAAGACCTAAATGGGTCTCATGGGCTAGAACACTGGTGCTGTCTTCAAGGGGTTCTGAGATACTTAGCTGTGTCCAGCTTGTAGGCTCCTTGGCAAAACCGAAGCCCTGCAGGTAGCAGGATCAACCCTTCCTAGAATTAAATTTAGTGGCAATCTGTTGTGGCTTCATGTAGTCAGTTAAGAGTCTCACACTCCAAGCCAAGACCTCTTAAAATGATTCTTCCTTCAGCAAACACAACTTTCTTCCTGAGAATTCTGAGAAATATCTGCTAAGTATTACTATGTTGCTCTTGATTCTTTAGAGCCTGGTGCTGCCCATTCCTACCCCACAGTGTTCTGTCTGGAACCTCATCTGAGCCCAAATCTGCTTCCTGCTTCTGTACCTTTGGCTGAGACTTTGACCTCTCATTGTCCCACTGGTTTTTCCAACAGAGTATGTGATGCTTCTCAGAAGGCTGATTATCCTGTAAGTAGAGGAAATTTTCTTGGTCCCCAGAACCCACAGATTTATTCCCAATAAATAAGTGGCTCAATAAGATTTGCCTTGTGTTTCACTGTGTTGAGTTTATGGTTTTGCTATCACATGACGTCAAGAGTCATAAACTTATTTCCTGTATTTAAACTTTTTTTTGGAGGGGTACTGGGGATTGAACTCAGGGGCACTTGACCACTGAGCCACATCCTCAGACCTATTTTGTGTTTTATTTAGAGAAAGTGTGTCTCTGAGTTGCTTAGTGCCTCATTTTTTCTGAGGCTGACTTTGAACTCATGATAAGCTTTTAACTCTCTTGTCCCTCTAGTTGAAAGGGAAGGTTCTTGTGAGATCTGTCATGAACATGGTGGGAATATGACCCACCCCCCTGGATGTCTATGATTTTTTTTGAACCTTTTTTCCCCCCAGTTGTGCATTTGTTTCTATTTTGATAATGTCCTAACCTTTATTATTCTACAAATATTTTTTTCTGAGGTCCTAAACATCAGAATTGATGTGGGAATACCTGAATGGTTCTTTCTTCTAGGGCCATTTATCTTGAGTTGAGATCTGAACCTAAACCTTCCTTTGCTTGAGACACAGCACGAATCAATGAACAATCTCTCCCTTCTATCCCACACCAGAACCCTACTAACCCTGACTCTTTTTCCTCCCCGGATCCACTATCCTCCATCCCATTTTTCATTCATATTGTTAATATTGCTCAAATACTTGACACTCCAATGGGAAAGAAGCACAGCATTGGAAATGTTTGTAATGAAAAGTTTTAAAAATCATCTTGTCTTCACAAAAATTGAACTTTGCCTTATCTCCACAAAATACTCTCCATCACATCAATAAATTCTAATGAGAAGAAAGTGCTTCACATGTTTGGAAATTAAAAATGACGGAACTGAGAAGCTGCCTTACCACTTTCAATCTGAAATAGCCTGTTTGGAAATTGAGAATATTTCTAGCATGAGAACTTTGCATGTTTGTAAGCTGTGTTCCAAGTGGAACCAGCAAAGTTCCAGCATGATCCTGTGGTTCACTCTTCTTTCTCTATTTTAGCACTAATCATACATTTTTATTATGACTTGTATGATTATGATCTTTTCCAGTAGATTCCAACAAATCTTTGTTGATTTTATTGCAGAAATAACAGCTGTTATGTCTTAGTTCATTTTGTGCTGCTGTAACAAAATATTAGTCTGGATAATTTATAATGAACAGAAATTTATTGGCTCACAGTTCTAGAGACTCAGTAACAGGGTGCCACCTTCTGGGGAGGACTTTGCTGTATCATACCATGATGGAGGAGGAGATGAGGGTAAGGGAGAAGAGAAGCACGTTCTACAATAATGGCATTATTCTCTTCATGAGGGTGAAGCCCCCATGACCCAAACACCTTTCATTAAGCCTCGCCTCCAACACCACTGCATTGGAGATCAAGTTTCCAACACATGAACTTTGGGGGACACATTCAAGCCACAGCACCTTGTAATGACCAAGGAAAAATCCATGTCTTGAAGCCAGCAGCTTCACCACATGATTTGCCATGTTCAGATTTAGAGATTCTTAGGCATGAGTACTTCACATCAGCTCATTCTGTGATTTTCACCCTTATAGTCTTTTGGGTGGTGTTCACTGGAGCCCTGATCTTTTGGAACCTGGAAATGAGGATGTACTTCCTTTGAAAGTTGAACTGTACAATTAGCACAAAATGGATCAAATCAGAGATCCCCAAACTCACTTTGAAAAGAGATCTTCCCGGGCTAGGGAAAGACTTACCTGAAAGTAAAGAATGTACCCCCAAGTGGGGGTTAGTCAGCTATGGAAGAACAGATGAGGTGAGGTCACCAATTGAAAAGTGAGCACTAGCCATTTAGACCCTGGATAAGGAGGAGTCTTGTCCAATAGCTATCCAATGTGGTTAGTTCCACTGGCAAGATCATGCCCACTGGGCATTGGCTCTCTCAGCCTCTGTTGGTACCATGCTATCAAGCGACATCTAATTCCCATGGATTGCTTTTCCCATTACAAAGGACATTCCATGCAGTTATCCTCAGAAGAGTAAGTGTGTCATGTTCACTCAAGTTTGCCTATCAACATGGTGGCTATCAATATTAGTTCATAAATTATCATCCCGGGCTTATGTGACTTTTTTAGGTTGTTGAATGTAAGTCCTACTCTGAGCAATGGAGTTCTCCTCAGTGTACTGTTACATCAGATTTCTGAGTCTGCAAGGCTGGGGGTGCTTTTCATAGATCACGGGAAACTCACAAGTATCATGTAAACTCTTCTGGCATATCACTGTATGCTTTTTACCCCAATCACCTATAAACATAGTACCTTGAAACTATTGCTACCATCATAATAATTACAGTGGTTTATATAGGAAAGCATCATACTTGTTATAGGTTCAAAATCTGGTTCTACCTTTTATCAGTGATATGATTTTGGGCAAGTGACGTAATCTTTTGGGTGTCAGTTTCCCTATCTGTTAAATGCAGACAATAAGACTCAGGTCTTAGTATTGTTGTCAGGAACAAGTGGATTCCTACCATGCAGCAAGTATTCTTATCTGGGTAAGATTGCCTCAGACTTACTTTACAAATGTGCTCTTTGGCTGTGTGCTTCCAGTGCAAGGTACATCTCATCTCAGTATTTCATTTCTTACCTACCTAACATGAAGGAAAGAAAAGAAATACAATATCTTAGAATTAGGAAAGTCTCCCGAGTTTCTCAGAACAAACTTAACAGCTTTTCAAAAGTGGTTTTGGATTTTATTGTAATTTTTCTGTCAAGACTATCTGGCTCAAATTCTCTACATTCAACATTGAAGTTTTCCAAGAATATCTTTGGAACCTCATCATTTAAAAATGGTTTCTTTATAATATGCTCCAGGAAGTTTGAGAATATATTTACTTAGGGCATGATCTAAGGAATTTGTTCTAAAAGTAGAAGGTGAGGCTGTGGTAGAAAGCACTGGTTGTCATTTCCTTCCTCCAGGGCTGAGAAGGAGGAATTGATTGCAGGTCCTTGCAAAATGTGTTTCATTTCAACCACACTATTGCTTGGTCTTGACTTCTTTGTCTTTGGTAGGCTACATGAACAAAAACAAAGAAGAATACAGATAACCTGAATACTTTAAGAATTTATTTAATATATACATATTAAATATATATATATATATAGTGAACTCTATACACTGTAGACATGACTTTTCCTCCAACATCCATTGAACATCTATAGAGATTAGTCATATATTATAGCACAAATTAAAGTGCCAATTAATTCCTCAAAGCAGAAACCATACAGACCATATTTTCTGACCACAATGTACAATGAATGACTTATTTATGCACACATATATGAAATAAAAATCCAAAGAGAAAAATTAAAACTGTAGTTACAAACTAATTAGAAATGACTGCAAATAAAAATAGCTACTTAATAGGGACAAAGCTGAACTCAGAGGAAGAATCATAACCTTAGATGATTGCTTTTTACTTCAATGAAAATAAGAGTAAATAACATAAGCACATAATTTTGGAGAAGGTGGTAGAAGGAAGAAAAAATTTTCCATGTGTAGAAAAATATGGAATCAGGTGAGTAACCCCTGAACCTGAGTAAATGATGCCAGTGGAGCAATTCTAAACGTGACCCACCATTGCTCTTGAAAATAGGTCTTTTACTTTTCCAGGGTGTATTTTAAAGGCTTCAGTACATCCAAATTTCCATGAAGCCATTGAAGATGTTCAATAGTTATTTAGATTTGACAAGATGATAAAAAACTATGCCAGTCTTTCAGTTTTAAAAGGGAACTATTAAAATAAAGAACTATTATCTTATTAAACTTTTAAGATAGGTTAGAAGTTTGTGTTGCCCACAAAAAGATGGAGGACTATTTAAAACACCAAACTGGAAACTAAGAAGAAACACATTCTGAGGGTCATAAACACCAGGTGTTGAACAAAATGCACCACAGAATGGCAATTGAGAAAAATCTCAGTGATGGTGATAGCATGTCATTTACTCGTTTTGATTTTCTATCCAAGTTATTTTCAAGGGTTTTTGTTTGGTGGTAAATCTGTGAAGCACACCTGCTCACTTAGTTTCCTGGGGATGCTATTTTGGGGAATCTGAACTTTATTTTATTCTCAAATCTATACCAACCTCATCCCTGCCTGTCAGCATGTGCTAAAGCTATCAGACCACGGCAAAACTACTCTTCTGGAGTTTTCCACCTCTGGAATACACAGAGTCCCACTTACTCCTATTCCCCTATAACCTCAGGTTCCAGAGTAGATTTTCTTTTAGGCTTAATTATCAGTATGATTTATGCATTTGTCCTTAATTATCAGTATGATTTATGCATTTGTCCTACTCCCTAAGTATCCCACTGAGATGTAGGAAGAGAGAGAGGCTATTAGGAGCCTTGAGATCACTACATGATTCCATATAATATGAGGACTCTCTCCTGCAGAGCTTTCCCAACTGTATTTCCTGGAACGTGTTCTAGAAGAGTCTAGGCCGTGCTCCATAGTTCTGAATCCCCTTTTTGGATAGTCATCATGAGAATTAGCAAATGAAAGGCTCTGAGAAGTTGTGAGTAAAGAAGTCAGGTAATTTAAATAAATACTTCTGTTGAAGCACATAGTTTACAGATGTTTCTTTGCCTGGGCCTGCCTGGAGGTACTGTAGTCAGGGGCAGGCCAGTAGATTTTCTTCCTGTCTCTCTTCTCTTTGAAGCAGCTAGTTACCTGGACCAGCTTTTGGACTTCAGGGGTGGTTTTTTTTTTTTTTTCTTTTTTTGTACCAGGTTTTCTGCATGTGTGATCTTCCCATCAATAGTTTCCCTTTAATAAGAAAGAGAACTAACTCAAGTAAGCTCCTAGCCTATATCATTCCATTGGTAACTTTAAATATGTAACCCAAATTTTGGATTCTTCCTCTTGATGAGAGAGAGAAAGAGAGAAAAGGGGGTTGAGGGGGGAGAAGGATGTGTGTGAGCATGCATTTGGTGTGTAGTTGGGAAGGAAGAGTAGTCTATGAAGTCAACCCTATTGGTAGCCATGTGGAATCTAAACATGGGCTTTCTTTGTAGCCCTACTGCCCACGTTAGAGTGCCATAGATACCTGCTAGTGATGGGGTAAAGGTAGTTCTATTCTGAACCTTTTGGAGTCCTGAGGAATGTTCAATCAATCTTCATTTCAAATTTTCCAGGATAGAAGTAAGTCCTAAGTCCTATAGCATTATAGGACATAGCTGCCCTGGTACAGTTAGGTATGTGTCATCCCTTGGCTGGAGGCAGGGGCAGGAGAAGAGGAGGCACCACGCTGCTCCTTCACACTCTGCAGAGTATCCCCAGACCCACTTTTTCTTCTTTGAATTCTTTCCCCTCCTGCCCCATCCTCTCCTCGGAGGTTGTCTCCTGGGGTCCTCACCTCGTCTCCATTCCAGCTACTTCTGAGTCTTGGAAATCTTTAAGACTCTGGTAGGTCATGGCTATCTTTGTTTTTTCATTTCGAAAAAGATTTCTGTTAGATGCAGAGGGGAAGAGGAAACATTCTGACTCCTAAAATCTGTGAGTGTGAGAACCATCTATGGCCATCTTTAGGGAACACTAGACATCTCACATTCGGAGAGTTAACTGATTGCAAAGGCTGGGGTCTCATTGTGTCTTTGACTGAAATTACAAAGTCATGTTCTAGTGACCTCTTTTTCTTAAAAAAATTTTTTATTCTTTTTATTTATACATGACAGTAGAGTCTATTTTGACATATTTATACAAACATGGAGTACATCTAATTCTAATTAGAATCCCAGTCTTATGGATGTACATGATGTTGAGATTCACTATGGTGTATTCATGTATGTACATAGGAAAGTTGTGTCAGATTCATTCCACTCTCCTTGTTTCTAACAAATAACTCTAAAACTTACTGACTTTTTAAAGAATCCCACTTATTTATCTTGCTCCTAACTCTGTAGTGTGTGCAGGGCTCAGCAGGGATGATTCATAGGTACTCTGTGATGTCTGGGACCTCAGCTTTTGAAAAGCGTGCTGTCTCCTCTGGGTCTGTCTTGCATAGTGGCCTCAGGGTAGGTAAACTTACATGGTGTCTCAGGATTTTGACAGTGAGTGTTCCAGAAGATCAAGGCAGAAGTTGCAATTTTTTTGTTTTGTTTTGTTTTGACCTCACCTCCTAAGTCACATAGCATCACCTATACTGTATTTCATTGGCCACATGAGACCAGCCCTGATTCAGTCTGGGAAGGGGCTACACAGAAGGAAGAACATCAGGAAGTAGGTATCCTGGGGAACAATTTTGGAGGCTGGATACTACAGTCTCCTTCCATTTAACTTGAAAAGGCAGACTGATGTTTTGAAAATGGAAATTGGACACCATTGTAGTAAAAAATATTCCCTGGACATGGCTCAGAAAGAAGAGATCAGGACACATGTTTTCTATGCTCCTTCCGGCCACTATGTTGTCTTTATTATATGGAAAATTAGATTAGAGGCAAAGAGCGTTGATATTCTGCAACTTTACAGAAAGGCAGTTGTGTTATCCGTGTGGGCTTTCAAAGAATCCATCGTGACTCTATCCACCTGGGTTTGCATGTTGTTTCAGAGAGGGAGGAAATCCTGGATGCTGGCTTTTAAATGAGAGTAAGGCATCCGAACTACTGTGAAACCAGCAACCGCCCCATCTCAGCTCCCAACTTCATGCTGAGCAGAAGCAAAAGGAATAAATGGAGACTAATGATGCTTTGGTTTGAGAAATAATGCTTACGTGCGCAGGATGCATCCACTTAAGTCTTTTAAAAACCAATTATTCTAATGATTTTATTGCTCCGTAACAAAATAAATCAAACTGACATTGATTCCAAGGTCATCGTGAATTGCAGTTTAACTGTATTAGTGACTACTAGGATGCAAGTGTGAATGCGAGAAGGAGAATTGAGGGGGAAGGCATCACAGTATATTGTATTCTTGTAAACATTAGTACAAGTACAGAGTAATAGAGATTCTAGAGTCCCCTTGATGATGCTAAACAGGCCCCAAATTCCTCTGCTTTCAGAGGGATGAAACATTTAAGGATTCCTTTCCATTTTACACCTGCCGGGGTATGATATACTCCAATTCCAATGCATTCCAATCTGGCTACATTTCTTCTAAGAGGCTATTATTGGTTACCCTCCATGTTCCTGGTTCCCTGCAAGGTGAGCTCAACCTCCAAAATAGAGTCCTTCAGAATGGCATGAGGGGAAAATGCTGTCGCCAATACAGAGGATGTAACATGAAAATGGATGCTTTTTTCCACATTCTCTCCCCCTAGCTCCCTATCCTTTGGGAAAGGACTTCATAACTGAAAGGACTGTATCATCCTCAATAAATAAGGGATTTTGTCTTTCTTGCTCCCACTGCTCCTCACTGCTTCTATCTGTACCCAGATCTGGCTCTGTCACCTCTCTTGGTAACCAGAGCAGCAAGGACAGCCTGTGAGCAACCCTCAGATCAATGGCAAAGGCCATTGATGCCAGATCATCTCAGCCCTCACATCTAATGCACATCACCAGGACTGCTGTGAGGACTGAGGAGAAAGAATAATCCCTACAGTACAATTGCAAAGTGAGCATGGCTTGGAAGCCTGGGAGCTGGGAAGCAGGCCTTCTGGAGTCTCTGCAGAGAGACTCATTGCTTGGAGTCTGAAGTGTGATGATGCTGATGGGCAGAACTGGGGACAAAGGTCTGGAACCAGAATAACACTCGGTTACACAGAACTGAACCTCACGCCAGGGCCACACCACAGACTGGAGCACCCTCCAGTGGGTTGACTTATACCACGTGGGCTGGGAAGGAGCTGAGTCCTGGGGCAGCTGTGGCGTACAGCCCTGCTGCCCCCCCCGGGTGTGCACTCAGCTCTGCTGGCCAATTCTCAGCCTCATTCCCACCTCGAGCAGCCTGGATGTGCTGTGTGGCTGCTGCTCCACACTCTCAGATCCTCCAGTCTTGTCTCCCTGTTTCCTGGGGGGCCGGGTCAGTGCGGCAACTCCTCTGGGTGGACACAGTGAGATGAGCAGACGGCAACGCAGCAGAGCTGGCCTGCTGCACAGGAGGAGGGGTCGGCAATCAGACATTTTCCAGGACATCGAGGGGGACAAGGCCTCTCTTCTTTCCACTGAGCACTCTGATAAAGCCGTCTTGTTCTTCTTCAGAAGTCACACAGATCTGAGGTCCCAGGAAGAAGAAACAAAAGACTAGTGTCATCAGGAGAGAAGCCAGAACCTGCAACTTACATCACTGCTGCCCGAGGTTGCAGAACACCAAACCAGGAGAGAGGGTTCAGGCCTGGTGATGGTGGCAGTGTGGAAAAAAAAAATTGTGAACATTGAATCTCAACATCATGAACACCTACAAGACTGGGATCCTAATTAGAATAAGATATATTCCATATTTGTATTATTATATCAAAATAGATTCTACTGTCATATGTAACTAAAAATAACAAATAAAAATTTTAAAAAATAAAGAACATCAGCACAATTTCCATACATACATGCAAACATTAGGTGAAAACCTGGTTTGGGCCTTGGCCCAGGCAGTAAATGGTTTCTGGGTTTCAGCTTTGTAAATGATGATCAATAAAATGGAGCTTAGCTGTACTGTGCCCCCTGAAGAGTCTCTGTAAGGAGAGAATGTGAAAGTGCTAATCACAGAGCCTGGCAAGTGGCATGCAAGTTTTTAATACATTATTCTAAAGAATCAAAATAATAGCTGCCATTCAGAAGGCTCCTATGGAGTGTTTGCAATTTTATGGGTGCCTCATAAAATAGCAGGAAGTCAAAGGGAAATATTGCATTCCTACCCCCAAGCAAATAGATGACAACATCTCCTGTTTTCCAAAGTAAGGCATCTATGTTAGACTTAATAAGTTGGTGGCAAAAATCTACTTGGGGGACCTTTGTCACTCACCACTTATGACTCCTGAAGGGCATATAAAGGTGGATGTAGCCAGATGTAAATTAGAAGTTTTTGAAGAGAGTTGTTAGCGTGTTGTGAATTGCTCACACCTGACCTGCTTCTGTGGGTGTTGAGTGTGTCTTAGGTTGGATTCCTGAGAAACAGAGCTTAAGACAGGGAACCTCATTCTGTGACTTACTGAGAGGGACCTCTTAGGACGTGAGAACGGAGGGACGCAGGATGGGACAAGGAAAGAAGCCAGGCAAGGATGTTGACTCAGCTGGACATGAGCCTGGCCTGACCTCACATGAGCTCTGAAACATGGGTTGCACCATGCTGTGGTCTCACTTTGAAACAGGGGGTCTGGCCTTTTGGGCCCCATGTCAGTGAATCATTGGCCACTGGCTGATGTGGGACATGAGAGGCACAGCCTTTCAAGGGAGGCAGCTCTTTCTACCAATGGGGCCTCACTGGAGAAGGTAGCTGAGAGGTTAGCAGCCAATATAGCAACTGGGATATGGGTTCACCTCTTTAGTAAAGGATATGGGCAGGGCTCCAACAGAAGCCACCAGAGTGGGCTATTCTTATCACAAAGAGCAAGGGGCTTGAAAAGGACACTTAAAGAGCTTGATTTGTGGCCTCTGGGGCTTAGGACATACAAAGGACTGGTACCCGAGTCATGTATTGGAAATCTACTATGCAAGAAACTTCATGGGAAAGAGGCTCAAAATGATTTAGGGAGTTAATTGGTAAGAGCAGAAAATAGCTCACTGCTTCATGAAGACCAGATGTGAGTCCTATTTGAGAGAGAAATATCCCAGCGGTCAGGTTGGATCCTGCCAGAGCCTGATTGGGTAACACCCCCACAAAACAGGTATACCACCTGATTTTCAAAAGCTGAGATCCATCATTGCCCATGCTGGAAATACAACAAGGGGAGAGACCCCTGTGATGGGCAGAGAGCATATGTCCTGAAAGAATCCACTAAACATGCTGAGAAAAGGATTTATCTTTAATGCCTCCTGCTAAAGAGTATGTCTTTTTCCTTACTGAAGTGTGCCAAAATTCTAGTCAGAATAAGTCTAGCTAGTCAACAGCAATGAGAACTGGAACACCTGCCCACTTGTGCAGGTTGTTCTAGGTGATTATTGAAAATATGTTCAATTTAAATATTGGGTACAGTTGTACATCTTGGGTACAGCTGGGAAGACAGACATTCACTGAGAACCTCACTGGTAATGAGTGCAAAGGCCAGGTTGGCTTTGTTCACTGATTAGGCTGTAGAGAGCACTTACAATTTGACAATAGAAAACAATTAACATCTTTTTTAGTGGATTCATGCAGAAAAGGGCTCTAAGGGGAAACTATGTCAATCTGATCTAGCCTAGGTGGTAAGAAAGACTTTCTTAAAGAAGGGACATGTAATCTAAGAGAGAGGGGTATTGTGGGAGGGAAGAAAATGAGAGTACAACATGAATAAATTCTCATATCAAGAGATTTTTAGAACATTGGGGTAATTGAAAAAGTTCAGTGTGGCCATAACAGAGGGATGGAGGGGGTGAGAGATGTCAGATTAAGCCAGAAATGCTGTCAGAGTCTCAAATGTGCAGAAATGCAAGCCATGCTTGGCTCTGCTAAGCTCCTTAGTTCACCTTCTGATCTATCTCATCAACTGGAACTGGGTCACAAGCCAACCACTAAAATAATCACTGACAAGGAGAAGGAGACCATTCAATCAATTTAGTTAGGATTACCAGAGTCGTGTAAGATCTAGGTGGGTAACAGAATAAAACTCAAGGCTCTGCATCATGGGAAAAGGGCAAACATGACTATTGGTATCAACCAATAGGGTGTTAAAGGGTTTTAAGTGGAGAAATGGGATGGTCACTTTTATGTATGTATGTATGTATGTATGTATGTATGTATGTATTTATGTATGCATTTATTTATTTATTTATTTATTTATATTTTTGTTTACTTTCTTTGATTTATTTTTTCATCAACTTTTTTTGACAGTGATATCTTTAAAAAAGATTCTTTTTTCATACATGTATATATCTTAATCTACCATGCTTCCCATCCCCACCAGCCCCATCCCTCCCCTCACTGCCCTCTATACAAGCCAAAGTTCCTTCATTCTTCCCTACTCACCCCCCACTATAGATCAGCATCCACTTATCAAGGAAAAAAATCAGCCTTTGGTTATTTGGGATTGGCTTATTTCACTTAGCCTGATCTTCTCTAGTTCCATCCATTTACCTGCAAATGCCATAATTTCATTCTTCTTTAAGACTGAGTAATATTTCATTGTGTATATGTACCACATTTTCTTTATCCACTCATCTGTTGAAGGGCATCTAGGTTGGTTCCATAATTTTGCTATCATGAATTGAGCTGCTATAAATATTGATGTGGCTGAGTCACTGTAGTATGTTGATTTTAAGTCCTTTGGGTATAAACTGAGGAGTAGGATAGCTGGATCAAATGGTGGTTCCATTCCAAGTTATCTCAGGCATCTCCATACTGCTTTCCAGAGTGATTGCACCAATCTGCAGACCTACCAATCCTTTTCCCCACATCCTCGCCAATACTTATTATTTCTTGTATTTTTGATAATGGTCACTTTTATTTAAAACACTTCTTTTTTGCTCACCTTCTCTCCCATTCCTGCCCCCTCCTCTCCTCTTCTCTTGTCTCCTGTTCTTTCCGCACCTTCCCTTTTTATCTCTAGCTAGAAGACTTCCCGAAGCCTGGTGAGATGGACACTTCAGGACCAAGATGGGTGCAGCACATACAGAGCAGAGGCATCCTCCTGCACAGTGCACCATCTCCAGGCAGCCCAGTGCTTGTTTACCATTAAGCCCAGCTATGCCTTACCCCTCGGCATCCTTCAGAAATGTTGCTTTCCTAATATAGGACATAGATACTTCATGGTCTTCTGACTTTCGAAGATCTCATTTCTTTCTGTCTCATTTCCAAGAGCATAGACTCCTGTTTTGGAGTTGAGCTTTAACAGGTAGTGCTTCATCTTGATCTCTTAGTCATCATTTATTATTATTATTACTTTGATAACACCCATGTCTCTGCTCTGATTTTTCATTTTGATGGACAGTAAACTAGACTCATTCTAATTCACACATCTTTTCAGCTGGAAAAAATTTAGTTCTGCACTGATCACTATTTGTTCTAATGGGACTTTGTTCCAGCCAGTGAAACAGAGTGGAATATCTACTAAATATTCCTCTAAAAAGAGGTGCATTAGAAAGAACATCATTTTCCTTATCTGAAGGGATTCATAGAGTGGCTGCAGCCATCTGTGACCTGTGGCAAAGGTGGCTAACATCTCAAGGATGGCAGAACAGAAGGGCTGAAGAATTTAGATCCCTGAACATGTGATCAGGCCACTGAATTACCAACTCCAAACCCACCTGTATTAGACCCCATTGAGAGTGAGTCAATTTGAGTTTTGCAACCTGAGATATGGATTCATTTGCAATTGGTGTAATAACTAGTTACCACAAACTTAGTTGCATTCAATAATGTAAGTTATTATATTAGTTCTTTAGGTCTGATGTTAAGTGGGTTTGGCTGGTTTATCTGCTCTGGGTTTCACAGGGCCAAAATCAAGGAAACAATAGGGCTCTAGCCTTTTCTTTCCTATTTCTCTAGGGAAGGATTCAATTCCATGATCTTTGGAGTTGTCACTGAGCTCAGTTCCTTGTGGTTGTAGGAATGCGATGTGCTTCCTTGCTGGCTTCAACCAGGGGCATCCATCTTTAGTTTCTAGGAGCAGCCTGCATGCCCTGGCTTGTGGCCCCTTCTTCCATCTTTAAATCCAGTAATGATGTGTTGAGTTTTCCCTCTCACTTACCCTTTTGTTTCCCTTCTCCTTTGCTCTCTTCTGTTGCATCTCCCTGCCTCAACCAGGCTCACTTCTATGCTTATAAGGGATCAAGTGATTAGATTTGGCCTACCTAGGCAGTCTAGGCTAGCTCCCCATCTCAGGGTCCACAACCTTAATCACACCTGCAGAGTCCCTTTTACATGAACTAGAGATTAGTGTTCTATTACTGCTGTAACCAACCATCTAAGATTTGGTAGCTTAAATAAAAGTATCCTCTTGCAGTTCTGGAGGTTAGAAGTCCTAAAATCAAGGTGTCAGTAGAGCTGTATTCCCCTTGGAGGCTGTCAGAGAATGCGTTTCTGTGCCTTGTTCAGTTTCTAGCATCTACCTGCATTCCTTGACTCATACCCCTTCCTCCATCTTCAAGGCCATCTCACATCTCCCCCTGACTTCTGCTCCACTGTCACACCTCCTTTTCCACATCTGACCTTTTGGTCTTCCTCTTGAAAAACCTTCGTGGTGATACGGAGCTCACCCAGATAATCCAGGATAATCTCTCTATTGCAAGTCCCTTGACTTAATCACACCTACAAAGGTCTTTTGTGCATATATGGGCAGCTTTGGGGAGTGGTTATTGTGTCTACCATAAGATGAAAGCACCAAGAATATTGCAGAAAATAAGCATTTACATCTGAAGAGAACTCATTCTTTGATGCAGTGGGTCCCTCCACGAGATGAGGGAAGACTTTCTTAAGGTGTAGAGATGATGTAAAGAAATATGCTGTAGACCATGGGGGGCTGACTAAGAAGACCACAAGGAAATAAAGACCATATTAAATCTAGGTTAGAAGCAATGAAAGATTGAACTGAAACTTTGGAAAATCAAAATAAAGTGAAGACCGTCTTAAAATATTCTCTTAGAAGGAGGGGAGAGATCACAAGTGAAGAGGGAAATATGCTAAAATAGAGATGATCCAACCAAAGAATTATTAAGCCTCTGAAGGATGAAGCATTAAGATCAAAAGGCAAATGATAAATTGTGGAAAATGTTGGCCACATAGGTCAGGTGTATATATTCTTAAAGATACAAAACTTTGTAAAGGTTAAAAAAATAGAAAGAAAAAAAACAACAACAGGCAAAGTACATATACAAATGCTGGATACATGATAAAAATTTTAACCTCTGTATCCAGGAAATGCAGGATAACAAAATACTATTCATCCATCAAAATGACAGATATCAGAGTCATGTTCAGTTCTGGAAAGGATGTGATAACCTGAATATTCTCATAAACAGCTGCTGTGGGTGTAAATTGGCATAATCTTTCTGGAGGCAATTTGGCAGTATGTAAAAGTAAAATTGTAAAAGTTATATTGTTTTCTTATAAATTCTAAAGTATATCCTGAGGAAATAATCAGAACTGGGGAGAAGGATTTAAGGTCCAAAATGTTCATTGCAGTTATTGATAACGGTTTAAAGATACAAAAACTCTGAATATCTAACAAGAGGGCGTAATGAAATACATTCTTGTGTATCTAGATGAGAGACTGGCAAACTTTCTCTATAAAGAACCAAATAGTAAACATTTCAGGCTTTGCAGGCCATATGGTTTTTGTTGCAATGACTTGGCTCAGTGCAGTGAAAACAGCCGCAGACTATATCTGTATCTATATACATGTACATTATCTATATCTATATGAATGAGTAAAGCTACCTTCTAGTAAAACTTTATTTGGAAGACACAACAGGTCAGATTTGGCTATTTGGCCATAGTTTGCTCCCCTGATCTATAAGCAACTGTTAAAAATTAATCCCAAAATAACAAGGGCTGGATGTTTTCCCTGATAAGTGGATGATGGTGTGGGTGGGGTGGGGGCTGAGACAAGAATGGAGGAACTTTAAATTACAAAGAGGGAGATGAGGGGGGAGGGGAAGGGGCATGAAAAATTATGGAATGAGACAGACATCATTACCCTATGCACATGTACGATTATGTGAATGGTATAAATGTACATCATGCACAACCATAGAAATAAAAATTTGTACCCCATTTGTGTGTAATGAATCAAAATGAAGTCTGTAAAAATAAAAACTAAAAAAATTGTGTTTTGATGAACATATAATGACTACCTTCAACAGAATATGAAATGAAAATATGAATTAAAAGGAAAGTTAATTATGAAATATACCCTAGGGTTTATGTTCATAGTAGTTTGATGGTTAAATTGTTTGTGGTCACTAGTTTCTTCTATCTTTTAAAAATACTATTTAAAAATTTCCCCATAATTTTAGTTTTTTTATCATTAAATTTTTTTTGTTCTAATTAGTTAGTTGTATAATCTAAAAATTTTCTCTGCTTTTTAAAAAAATTTCATAGAACACAAAGAATCAATGAAAGTAGTTCTATAGGTACATTAGAACGATAGCTGAATTTAAAGACATGATATTTAAAGTTGATTTAATTAAGACATTTTTAAGTTTAAAAAATGAGGAAAATATACTCACGTCAATACAAGCTCTGTGGTCATAAAAAGGATAACTTAATTCTATTTGGAAACAAGAGCTCTGTGAGAAATAATACAATAATTATGAGACACATCGACCCCAGAGGCAAAAATGTGATTGAATAAAAAAGATGCATTGCATTATTTTCCCAATCAAATTTCTTCTATTTTCCTGTTAAATGTTCACTTGTCTCTTTATATTTTTAGAGTTATAAATATCCTAATGACTATTTTCTGGTGCTTAGTGGGTAATTTGGGGGGTATTAACCATTGCAGATGAATTCTCCACTAGGCTTTACTGTGAGTGATGGTGGTGGTGGAGAAATGACCTTTGTTAAGCACCTGTGGTGTCCAGCCACCGTCAGGGCTTTATGCCATAATTAACTCTCACATCCACATTAAGAGGGAAATGCTACTATGCTGATTTTACAGATGAGAATGGTGACATTCAGAGGTGACTTTGTCAAAATAACACAATAGAGATCCATTCCTGTGTGACACTGGAATCTGTATTTCGACCATGTTATATTTCCCCAATTAATGAGCACGTTTTGAAATCATCCACCTAAAATAGCTTAGAACACTAGAATGGAGGAACATTTTGAAATTTGTTTTTAGTTTTTTTTTTTTTTCTTTTTGTACTAGGGATTGAATCCAGGGATGCTGGCAAACTGAGCTACATCCCTAGTCCTTTTAATTTTAAGACAGGTTCTTGCTAAGTTGCTGACGATCTCACCAAGTTGCCCAGGCTGGCTTTGAACTTGCAGTCCTCCTACCTCACTCTCTCAAGACCCTGGGATTACAAATGCAGTTTTCATTCAAGGGATTGATATATTTCAAAAGTCAGTTTCCACACTAATGTTAAAGATTGAGAAGAGAGACTGTGTGTAAGAATAACAAGACTTCAGTGCCTTTTGTTGACCTGTATCTAACTGGAAATGATCCATATCTAAAGGCATGAGAGTGTCTTTAGTTGTCCTAGAACAACTAACTATATGACCCAATGCGAGGGAATGGAAATGAAGGCCATTCTTGAACTTTAGTTCTGATTTCCAGACCTATAGAGTCTGGAAAAGAGACTGATTTCTGCCTTACAGAAAAAATTCTGATTTAACAGATCTAGGGTAACGTCCAGGACTCTGCATTTTTAACAAAAGATTCTGATCCCCAGGTGAGTCTCATTCAGGTTGTCCAAAGACCATACCTCAAGAAACACTTGATAGGCTAAATTGTAGAGGAGTGATGTTTTCCTAAAGGTATGTGTTACACCTTTAGTTAGGATCCTTTAGTTAGGATCTGGAATGCCCCTCAAAGTCTCAGGGGTTGAAGGCTTTGTCCCTTGCTTGTGGCATTGTATGGAGATTGTGGAAACTTTAGAAGATGGGGCCTAGTTGGAGTAAATGGGCCACTCGGATACCTTTCAAGGGTATATCTTGCCCCCTCCTTGATGCTCTGTCTCACCAAAGGCCCCAAGTCTTGGAACAAGTGACAGTGGACTGAAACCTCTGAAACCATGAGCCAAAATGCATCTTTCCTCCTTTAAGTTGATTTTCTCAGGTATTTTGTCATAGCAACAGAAACCTAACACAATATGGACAGACCCATTTGGCTGCCATGTTAGGTTGAATCTTGAACATGTCTAATTGAAGAGGCAGGTTGTTTCCCTCACATCCCTCCCACCCTGGCCAACATCCAACAGATTGTCAATTCAACCAGGAAAATGACATATGTGGAGAATGCAGGTGTGAAACCCACTCTCAGGAAAACTATTTTGGGGAATATGCCAAGGAATTGGTAGGAACCAACCAACTGTTCTGATTCTGGAAATTGATCAACTTGAGCAAATTTTAATTTGCCTTCTGATTTCACTGATTTGTATATATTTTGATAACATAAAAATAATGCTTAATCTCAAATGGGGAAGCACAATCAAACATGCTAGCAAGAATATTTAAAACTTTTGCCAATAAAGATGAACATCCTTCTTGAATTTATCTTACTCAAAAGACTTTCTACATTTTTGGAATAGGAAGGATACAGTTGGGTAAACCTAGAGCAGTTTGAAGTGTTGGCTGGGAAAAGTGCCTGCTTGCTCTGCAGGGTGTATAAGGCACCAGAAACGGGGTCTCAGTCTCATGGTGATGATTCTATTGGCTGGAATAGAGAATGACTCAATAGGGAGCCCGTGTGAGCAAGAATTTGTTTTCAAGGGGTTCTCCGCTCCCCAAATATTTGCTTATGCCATGTGCTAACCCTAGGAGCCAAGGTGCATGCGTAGCTTTTTACTGTTCAGGGGTTTCCCCACATGGTTTGGGGTACATGGCTCAGTGGGTGGCCTTGATTTAGAGTTTGCAGACCTGAGTTTACATTTCTGCCTGGCCAATTACCTGATTTTTGCTCCATGAGCAACGTACATTACCTTGAGGAACTTTTGTTCCCTGCTTTATAAATCAGAAATAATAATCTACAAAATTCACAGGGCATGTGTGTGAGCTCAAAGAAAATGTTGCAGGTATATAAACTTTATAAATATTACATCATTTATACATGACATGATTAAATAGTGGCCAATAAAGATGATACTATCATTATTAAGACACTATTGAGACAGAGTCTAAGACAGTATTAATTTGTTCTTTGCTTTTTGGTGAACCAGGACTAGTGATAAAAGGTTCCCTTTGAAGGGGCAGACCCAATTACAATCCAGAAAGGAATAGCCTTGAGAGGTCTGCATATACTTTTATGGGAGGCAGAGTGGGCTGTGCAATCTGCCAGAGGTGCAAGGATGGTGGTGTTCCCTAGGTATGCTACCACTGAGGTGCCCCTCAGATGCCACCGCTCTTAGGGGCAGACAATGGCTTCTGCCCTTACCTCTCTGGGGAGTGTGCAGGAGTGATATGTTGGGCAAACACCAATTTCAGGAAAAACAAATAACACTGGGCAAGAAATATGCCAGCACATCCGTGACTTTTGATCTCTTTAAATACACATTATGTCCAAAGCAACTGGGTGAAAGAGAGGTGTCCTAAAGTGGGCCTACCATAGAAGCAATTTTTATAAAAGCGAAGAATGTTTATTATAAGCAAAACTATAAAACCAGGGTGAAATCCTAGAGCTCAGTGACCACATTTCCTAACATCATTAGAGAGCATAGGCCTCAGGGGGTATTTGTATTTATATATTTATATAAATAGCAGTTGCTGCAATCAGTTCTGACAATGACGGGATGTGGTGAGGTGTGGGGTGTTGATGTGGTGTTACATGTGAGCTCGCATGTACCTGTGAAGGTGGGACCCCTGGAAAGCCACAGCGACCCTGAGAACCTTTACATTATTAGATTCAAATATTTTTATTTTCTTCTTTTCGAATTTTGTTTTTGTAAACTTATACTGTAAAAGTAATTTAAATAGAAAAGAAAAAACCCCTAACCAAACCCTCCATTTTTTCCCAATACTTACATTAATTTTCAATACCATTGTACCACTGTTTCAAATTAATATTTAATTTGATGACATCATTTAAGATGGCGATACAATATTTGAAGATCTCTGCTCTCTCTCCTTTCACTTCTCCACAGGCAGGAGATCTGATTTGGTCACATGTGCCAGGGGTTCCTCATTGTCCCTTAAAGCTTCTTTCTGCCTTGTTCCTCCTGGTAGGTCACCACTGTCCTGTCTCCTTTGACACTTTGGCTGCACCTTATCTTATCCTGTGTGCTCTCCTATGACGACCTGGTGCCACAGGGTCCTGAGATGCAGCCCAGGACTGTGGTAGTGGTGGGGTGGGGATGGTGAGGTGAGGTGGGTGGGGATATAATAAGGAAGCCTAGGTCACGATGGCACTCCAGGTTCACTATGTTTCCAAATGAAAACAGGGCTTCAGACCCCATCTGCGTTTATGCCTGTCCTTTTGTGTTTACCTTGGGAGGGCAGTGACCGGGGTCCATGTGGATCAGAATCCCAATATTCTGTCCATCATATCATCATAGTACCATCAAAACTGCTTTGTTTCCTAACATCATTCCCTAAAGAAAGTCTTACTGTTGGTTCAGTCACCCTGCTTGTTGGATGATGGTTCCTAATTCTCACCATTGTGAAGTGGCACTCAAATGACTACCTTTTGGCCTCACCCCTCCCCATTACGCTATAGAAAGTGGAATTACTACACTCATGACGTTGAGCAGTTTTATATCTCTCAATGCAGGGCACCAAATCACTATGCAAAATGAAAGTGCTAATATATCACAGCATTTATGGAAAAGTCATATTTTACTGATCCCCTCCCCTACCTTGTTAAAATATGCAGGGAAAATAATACTCAGAATTATTGGTCTCTTAATCTTAATAGCTTTTATTTACTTAAATATAGGGGGAGGTGTCGTTTCTATTTTAGAAAAGCTATTCCTTCATAATTTTTCTTTAGATTTTTCTTTTAGGGATTCTTTTGAATAGCCACAAAGGAAAGGCAAATCCTTATTCTTTAAGGGTATATTGTTTAGTGTCAGAATGATAGTCATTTGGAGTCACATTGGCATATAAAATGGTTGATTAAGTTGGGTAAACAATGTTTTAAAACTATGAATTAAATATTATAAAGTAAGAACTCTCTCTCTGTGTGTGTGTGTGTGTGTGTGTGTGTGTGTGTATGTGACTTAGAAACTACCTTTGAAGGCAATTTCAAAACATATTCAAGATGTATTTTGGGTAACTCTATTTGATATAGTTGCATTAAACTTATTCATGCATTTTTCATTTTGTACTGTCTTGTGGGGTCTGTCTCATTATTTTCTACTAGTGACATTCATTGCCTTGGGAAATATTAGAATTATTATGCCAAGGATGTGGGAAGAGAGGCAAGCTTTTGAATTCCAAGATTGGAGACTGAAGTCCACTATGAGTCTTCACTGGGAGAGAAAAGAAATGTCTAATTTCCAGTTCCCCAAATCCTCTCCTAATAAATTCATGACCATCTTGCAGGTTGGAGCATATTTTTAATCTGTAGTGAGGCTATACAGCATGACCTGAGGGGAGCTGAGGACAAGAAGAGGTGGAAGAAAGCCCTCCCTCAGCTGGAAGAAGACAAAGAGAGGAAGAATAGAACAAAGACTTATGTTGTGGTAGTGCGATCAGCATTCCAGGGATGATATGGGGAAGCCAGAAGTAAGGACCTTAAAGACATAGGTGTCGAGGGCTCAGGAAAATTAACAACTTCCTAAAGAACTTCACATCCAGGAACAGCACTTGAGCAAGATGGTGGCAGACACATGTAGATTAGTGGTAGGGAGATGTCCAGCATGTGAACCTGTGATAGTCCTTGGTCATCTATCTTTTGTCTATGTCCTATGCTGTGATGTGAAGGTGTCACGGTTTTCAGGGAACAGATAGAGGCTTGGAGTCTGGACAAAGAGGATTAAGAGGAGTAGTTAGGATTGGAGACAAATGCAATGGACCTTGGAATACAGTATCATCCAAGTATTCCCAGGAGACAACGATGGCGCGCTGGTGGGCACAAACACAGAGCTCCAACTAGAGTAGTTGCTCAAGTGTGGGCAGTGGTCCCCAGGGAAAAGCCCAGGGACTCCTCACTGCCACCATGAAGTTATGTTTCCTCTGCTGAACGGACACCATCATGTGAGCTTCCCAACATTTTGACTTTGTGTTTTTAGATTATAAGGATGCTAATAAAGTTGAAGTCAGATTACCTTTTCTCAAATGGAACACTTTGGTATTTCATTCATCCCGAGTGATGTGTATGGTACGTAATGTTGGTCGGTCATACCTGGAATGTGGTGTGTCTGCTTTGCTCACCTGATTCTCTTTCAGCGTTATCTGCCCCTGCTCTTTACACCCAATGAAGGTCCTAACACATCTAAAAATCTTCTCGTTTTGTTGTACTCTCTGAACAAAGTTGGCTGGAAAGAAGCCGATCCTGTCTTGAATTTTCCCCTGAAAGGAAAAGGAGACATTCATCTCTCATTGTGCCATTTATCGTAATTATAATTACCAAATGCTAATTTTTTTTTCTTTTTTTTTTTTTTTTGGGGGACACCTCATATCTAAAAAAAAAAAAAAAAAAAGAATCAACGAGAATCATCTGTGTCTATTT
Source organism: Glaucomys volans (assembly GCA_020662805.1). Taxonomy (NCBI): domain Eukaryota; kingdom Metazoa; phylum Chordata; class Mammalia; order Rodentia; family Sciuridae; genus Glaucomys; species Glaucomys volans. Next base: position 27,627 of record JAJEJO010003145.1, read on the forward strand.
CTTTTCACAAACATGAACCAAAATGAATTAGAATAAAATAATAGTAATAAATAAAATTAATGAAAAAAATAAAATAAAATAAAAGGTTATAGGTTTTTTTTTTCCTTTTAAAGAAAGAGAAATACTTGCTTTCCACCAGTCTTCATTGGAATCCTCTAGAAGAGTAATCATGTCTCCTGGCCTAAAATGGAGAATGAATGAATTGGGTGGGGAAGGAGGAGAAAGAAAAAATGAAAAACACAAGAAGTATATGATACTGTAAAATCGGAAGTTTTTCATTAATGCAAACAATCCCACAATAAGTAAGAATAAAATAAACATGACTTTCACCAACTCTTCCCACCCAAGGTAGATAGCAAACACACTTTCTCCACTGTATTAAGAAAATAATCCTTATTTTCATTTCTGCATGTAGATGATCATATTTTCATTAAAAACTCCAAAATTTAGAAGTTGAGGAATTTCAAGGTGCAGTTCCCCCTTCAGGGTCTGTCGCACAATTCTCCTCCCATCCCTGTGTGTCCTTTGAGATCCCTTTCCACACATGCAGTTGGGATGTGACTATGTATATGTATTTAAAAAAGTTATTTGTTCTTTTTGGATATACATGACAGTAGAATGCATTTTGACATATTAGAGATACATGAGCATAACTTATTCTAATTAGGATCCCATTTTGTGTGTGTGTGTGTGTGTGGTGCTGGGGGTTGAACCCAGGGCCTTGTGCATGCGAGGCAAGCACTCTAGCAACTGAGCTATATCCCCAGCCCCAGATTCCCACTCTTGTGGTTGTACATGATGTGGAGTTACACTGGTCGTGTATTCATATATGAACATAGGAAAGTGGTGTCCAATTCACTCCACTGTCTTTCCTATCCCCATCCTCCTTCCCTTCCCTTCATTCCCCTTTGTCTAGTCCAATGAATTGCTCTTCTTCCCTCCCCCTCCTTATTGTGTGCTAGCATCCACATATCCAGAGAACATTCAGCCTTTGGTTTTTTGGGTATTTTTTTTTTTTT
>JAJEJO010003145.1:28745-83864 GCA_020662805.1 Glaucomys volans
GAGAGGGAGAAAGAGAAAGAGAGAGAGAGAGAGAGAGAGAGAGAGAGAGAGAGAGAGAATGTGTGCTTTAACTCCTTTCTCTCAGCACTTATGGTGGAGCATTTACAATCCCAAGACTTACTTTTCCCCTTTGGAAACTTCTGGAAACTTTTCTCTGCTGTATTCTTTCACTGTTTTCTCTCATCTTCCTTCTGGAACTTCTAGTCAACACATATTGGACCTCTGGATCCCTCTACCACACTTTTTCCTCTTTTATGTATGTTTCCAATCAGTTTTTTTCTCCCTCCTTATTGATTTTTCTTCTCAATTTTCTCTTCCTCATAATTTATTTTGTCTCTACTCCTATATTATTTATCTGAATACTAAGAATTTTTGAAGAAAAAAATTTAGCAAGTATTTTTAGGAAAAATGATTAATTTTCAAGGTTTTTTAAAATTAGTTCCTATAGTTATTTTCCCTCTCTCCTCCCTCCCTCCCTCCCTCCTTCTTCCCTCCCTCCCTCCTTCCTTCCTCTCTCTCTCTCTCTCTCTCTCTTTCTTCCTCTTCTTTCTTTCTTTCTTTCTTTCTTTCTTTCTTTCTTTCTTTCTTTCTTTTCTTTTCTTTCTTCCTTTCTTGTTGGTATTGGAGATGTAAAGATTGACCCCAGGCACTCCATTCACTGAGTTACATCCCCATCTCTCCCTTTTCTTTTTTTCTTTTGAAACATGATCTCACGACATTGCTAAGGTTGTGTTTCTTTATTACTTTCTGAAAAAAATATCTGTCAGTTGCTCTCTATGATGGATGCAATAGTATAATGGATCTTTTCGGGACTATTATTAGGTCCAAGGCTTAGCATCTATGCAGCCATTTTAATCTCTTACCCTAAGTTGCTTTCCCACTCTAGAGGGGCACTTACAGAAAAAACAAGAGTTAAAATGGAACCTCCCCTTCCCACCTCTTGCTGACCCCCCCCACCAGAACATCCTCTTACTTGTCTTGTCAGCCCATAGCAAGTTCGTTCGCAAGCAGCTCACAGAGCTCATACGACTTATGCAAGTCGTCCAAACCACCCCATAAAATACCCCAGAGCTAAGTTCTTCTTGCCTCTCTCACTTTTCCCGAGTGATGGCCTTTGTCAGACCCTGACTGGCAAAAAATGTTTTCTCCGTGTGGATCTCCTCGCCTGGTTCTTGCATTGCTCATCTATGTCGCATTTTCCTTTCAACTATTATATTTTGAAAGACACTATTTCTTTCCTTTATTGGAGTTTTTCCTCTAGGATTAGTTGGCCTGACCTTTATCTTATTACTTCTCCTTCATGACAAATGATCTTCTTGAATGGCTGGCATTTCTTGGTAGTCTCTGTCTATTAATGACAGAAATGGAGGTAGGTGGGTATGGTCAGCTGGGTGGCCTGCTCTGCTCTTACAGGCATCTGGTCTACCCTGGGTCTCTCTCCCAAGAATGAGGGCTGACTACAGGTTCTGTTGAAGGGAGTGGGATGTGCCAAGCAAAGCATCTCATTCTGTAAACATGAAAATAGAGTCATCAAGCTGTCTGGGGCCTCCTCTGCTATCTCAGTGGGGAAATGAGGAGGGCTTGCCTAACTCTGCTGAGACAAGTCAGTTTGTTTATATTCCCTCCTAAGTAGAGCTGTCTTTCCTTTCTCTCTGCTCTTTAGAAGGTCTGGAGAGTTATCTCAACACAATTCCTCTTTCTCAGGGACCCATGTGGGAGCTTTTCTAAAGCATAGATTCCCTTTCTTTTGAATACAGGTATTGGTTTAGATCTGGAGTCAAATGCCATTGCTGCCAATTGCTCATTACACACAGTAATGTGGTGGTATGAAAGGTTGGGGCTCTATCATTAAATGCTGCTTCAATAATGCTCTTTAACAAACAACCACAGACCCTAATGGCTCATTCATATGCCCTGGTGCTGGCTGGCTGTTGGCTGGGTGACTTTGTCCTGTTCCATGTTTCTCAGACCTCAGGGCGACAGTGGACATTCATGGCAATGGCAGAGACACAGGAGCAGCAATTGGAAACAGGCAAACACACGGGCATCTAAGTCTTTGGCTCAGAATAGACGCATTGTCCCTCTGCCTCATTTTACTGGCCAAAGCATCACAAGGTCAGTGCAGACTCCAGGGATGGGGTAACAGGTTTCACCTCTGTGAAAGGAACTGGTCTTATGGCAGAGCGCATGAATATAGGGAGAGGTGAAGAATTAGGACCATGAATGCAATCAGTCCACTGCAGACACCCGTCCTGTTTTCCCTGGATTTTCTGTGTCTATTGGACTGTGTTCCTACATCTAAAGCTGCTTTTTCCTGAGTGTTCTTTGGTTTCTGGACATCTTCACTGTTCTCACCCTAATTGCATTTGCTGTAATCTGCCAGGTGAGTCCCAAGATTTCTGGTTCTCTTATGGCCTTCTTTCTCTTTTCTAGGACTGTTAAGGAAGTATCCTTATAAAAAAAAATAAAGAAAAATGAAGTTGTTTTTGGACATTCTTAGGAAATGGAGCAAGAGAGAAAGCAGATTTGTGTGCTCATTTTGCTACTCTGATTCAATCTCCTCTGCTGTCATTTTCAATTCTCAGTTAATATCTATCTTCGCTGGGGATTCCAATATGACAGGTTTGTAGCACCTGAAGCATTAAACACAACTGGCATTTCGGTGTTGCGACAGTCAGTCGTATGCTGATGCTACAGAAAGTGAGGTGGCTGAAAATCACTCTCTCCCAGGTGAGGGATTTAATTAAGAAGCAAGGATGAAAATCAATGTGGAAAAATCTTCTAGGCTCCAGCGGATTTTATTTAACCCAATAACCTAAGAAATCATGTGTCAGTATCAAACACAATGGCTTAGCTGCTGGTTTGGTAGCAATTTCAACTACAGAATAGAGCTGGACACTGGGGGAGGTAGTGCTCCTGAGGGTGAAGAAAGAGAGGGATGAATCTGACCTCAGATTTTAGAATCTAGCTAGAGACTCTGTAATGGGCCCAGAAGCGGATGGTCCCAGGTGCCCTAGAATACGGCACTCCCTGGAATAGAGGCTTAGGTTTATAGAAACACCAGATATATTCCTGACAGTGTGAGGTGGATTCTCTCTGGTCCTATCAAAGAGCTCCATCAGCATCAGAAAATTGCTTGGTTGTTAAATTCAACCATGTATTCTTCTTCTTCTTCTTTTTTTTAAAATTGGCAATGAACCTTTATTTTATTTATTTATATGCAGTGCTAAGAATCAAACCCAGTGCCTGGCAGGTGCTAGGCAAGCCCTCTGCTACTGAGCCCCAACCCCAGCCCCAACCATGCATTCTTTACTATTATTTTCTGTTTGTTTGCCCCATCATTCAACAAATATTTAGAGAGAACAGATTCTGAAAGAGCCATTTTACTAGGCAGGTGAACTATGGTGAATAAAATCCTCACTGGAACTAATATTCCAGTGGGAAAGATAGGTAATAAGTAAGTAAATGGTTAATAAAGCATTTAATAAATATATAACTAATAGCAAATGCATACCATATATGCATAATCAATGCATATACAATTTTAAGTGGTCCCAAGGGCTGTGAAGGGAATAAATAGGAGATGGCCATAAAGAATAAAAGTGGACTCCTACTGAGATTAGTCAAACAGTCTAAGCCTCTGGAAGAGATAGCTAATGCCTCTTTTCACTGCAGGGAGGATCTTGCTCTGGGGCAACAACTGTTCAACATCTGAATCAGCAAACCTGTGGTTGTGGGATTTGCAGACCCCATGACTATCCAGGTACCACCTAACAATCTCAGCATTCTTTCCCACTAGCTGCACTCAGAATCCTTTCTACTTTTGGCTCCTGGCATTACAACTGGATATGCATGCAAGATAAAACCACTCTGAAATAACGTTTTTAAAAATTTTTTGAATGTGTCAGTGAGTTTTGAGGTCCTGCAGGCTGGTTCATTCCCCTTCTTAAGCAGCTGGTTAAGTCCTCCACTTTCTTTCCCAAGGCTCTCCCACTCTGGATCATTGTGTACCAGCTTTAACCACCCACCCTGCGGCCCTGTGGTCAGACTGGACAATGAGGGAAAGGCCTATGCTCTTGAGCCTGTAAATTATTTAAATTAGCCAGTCCACAGGGAGCCCAAGCAAACCCCATGGCTTGCTATCCATAAGCTGCCCCTGCAGCTCCTGCTTACTGTTTTCCTGACTCCCAGGCACAAACCCCTGGGTGACTCTTCCTGGCAGCCCTTCCCTCTTAATCCCTCCATGGGTTAGTTCTCTTCTCCTTAGTGCTGGTGTGCTGTGTTGTGCCATCAAAGAACTAAATTCAAACATTGTGCCAACAGCTTTTCAAAGAGCCTGGCCACTGGCCCCTGGGTTGCAGAGGCCTAATGCTTACCATTCTCCTCTGCCTAATTGTTCTCAGGATGGACATGGCCAGTGTGAGACTCTGCCTGCAGCAGCTTCATGCTTGTGTACCTGACAGAACCCCTTTCTACAGAGAAATCCTCTATTCAGGTTATCACATTCCAGCTATGAGCAACGCCCTTCTCTGGCCTAACAGTTATTGTCTTTCTTTCAGATGACTTTAGGTTCCTGATCCTTTCTGTCTAGATTTTATAATTTCACTCTTTATTTTCGGATTCTTGGGACTAATATGATGAGGCTTTAAATACTTAAAAATCTCCCCCTGTGCTTGATTTAATCAGGGCACTGTAAGTATAGGTCGAAGTTCTGCTTGCACTGTAACCCAGAATTATACACCATGACACAAAGCCAGAATTATATACCATGACACGAAGCATAATGCAATTCAGAACAATAAAAGCATCGGTTTCCTATTTGGTGAAGACAGATCAGAACACCACAACGGGCTCTTCTCTTTAACTTGTTAGTTAAATTTGTCATAGGCCCAGAGGAAGATGTTCAGGTTGATAATACCACAATTTATGGGAAATGTTGAAATGGTGAGGGAACCGCGGACTAGCAAGAAAAGAAATAAAACACGTAAGGCTAACTGTAGAATGACAGCTTCACACTGAGGAGGTCACGGTTAATTGCGAGTGTGTGTGACTGTGTGTATGCACATGCCAGGCTGATGACTGCTCTCTGGGTTCATTCTCAGCAGTCCCTCTGCCTCGCTCCTTTCTCAGTTCCCCACATGGGCATTGAATCCCATCTCTTCCATCACCGTTCCATGTTCCCAAAGTACACTGACTTTAGAGACTCAGCAGGTCGAGAGTACACAGGGGGTATCAGTGGACACAGAGCCTGGCTTCTGCAGGGGTCATGAAGAGCATTAGATGTCATATGGCTGGGAGCTCCTAGAGCTCCCACTGAGGCCCCACTCCCCAGCCTTCTCCATTCCCCATGTAGATTCCAAGAGTGGAGACAGTGACACCCTCCTGAGCAGGTCACTGCTCCCAAGGAATGCCTTCTCCACTGTCTAAGAGAACCCAAGACCTCAGACTGACTCTACTTTGGAAAGCACAATGCAGCCAGATCCTGGGTCTTCTTTGCTTTCTAAATGATTTTGTAACAGTCATCCACTTCACCTTTTGAATGTAGCTCTGAGGCTTATTTTTAAAAGGGACATGTTTTCCTTTTCCTCTTCTCCCTCTCTCTCCGTCCCTAACCTGGGGGCAGGGAACAAGATTACCTTGAGTTATCTGTGCTCCACAGGAAGGAGATATTTGCCAGAGGATCTAGGAAGTGAATATCTCCCAAGTTAACAAGTGAATGTTAACACATCATTAGGGAACCCAGGGACCTGCTGTCAGGGCACACCTGGAAGGTAGCCTTTGAAGAACTCCTTTAAAATCCCCCTGTACAACCAGAGAAACAATAGCTGTACTCCATTTGTGTACAATGAATCAAAATAAATAAATTAAAAAAAAATCCCTGTGTTCTTCCTGATGGGCAGAATCACAGCCTTTGGGACAGGAGTCCCCTGTATATTCTCCTTTGCTAGCAAAGCAATAAAACTTCTTTTTCCTTTTTCTCAAAACTGTGTCCTCCTTATTGAATTGGCACTGGGGACAAGGACCGAGCTGCTTGGTAACAATTTGGATGTACTGACTATTTAGGAATTCAGAGGAAGTGTGTCATTCCCTACTCTTCCATCTCTGCCGATTTAGTCAAAGGAGATTATAGCACGGTCAAGTTCATGTTTTTTCGGTGCTTATGATATTTTATTTCTTGGTTGTGCCCTGGAAGTACAAAGATGAAAAGATTCTCTAAGCCTCAGTTTTCTTAACTCCGAGTGCAATGTCATCAAAAAATTTTTGAAGACTAAATGCAGTAATACTTTGTACAGCACATTTAGATCAGTCCACAACAGATGGTGTCCATTATTGTTGTTAAGTCATAATTAGGGCCCTCAGGATTTTGATAATCTCAAAGGATAAGGATGCATAAGCTGCTAATTTATAGTGAGTCTCATCCGAGAATGAGAAACAAATATTCGCGGGACAAAACCAAGTATGGAATTGATCCCAAACAAAAAAACTCCAAACACACAAGTCTGTTTGAGTCTCAGCTATTTCAATTATATTTTTATGCTTATGTGTTATGCATAATAAATATGTTATGAACTATATTTACTTTGCAATGTTGCTATGTGGATTAAATGAGAAAGCATTGTGGAAGTCTTTGGCATAGTGAATGATAGATAATAAAAATACTACTTTCCTCCTAAGCTTTAATATTTCACTTGAAAATTAGAAGATCTAGTGAGAATTGCTCTTACAAAGAAAAATTTTTTTTGAGACAGGCTCTTGCTATATTGCTGAGGTTGGCTTTGAACTGGGATTCAGCTGGGATTATAGACATGCACCACTGTGCCAGGCTGCACAACCTTTTAAGTCAGTGTTCCAGTAAATTTTTGGCAGGGACAGTTGGTTAATGAGAGTCTTTGACTTCAGTGGTCTGTAGTGTAATTCAGAGCTTTGGAAAAGCTTCTCCCTGTCTTCATGTTGACCCCTGTCCCCTTACCCCAAGGGTATATCAGGGACCAGGAGCTGGACATAGTATTCCAGTTTGTAGGTGGCTGATTGCAATGGTGATGTTGGCAGGGTTGACGGGGACAAGCACAAAACCTGGAGGGGGACTGTGGTGTTCATTGAGTGAAGTGGGCATGACCAGATACGTTTTTATACAAGTAAGGAGGTTCTGAGAGAATCCACTGCTTAGACGCAAGGTTAGAATCCATGATTAACTCCACTAAATCAAGCTGCCTCTTGTACTACTTGTGCCTTGTCAAAACTCATCAGAACTGTCCAATTTACTCTGCAGGCAATGTGGGCCATCTTTACTATGTCACACCCTTTCACATTCATTAGACAAAAAGAATCCCAAATCAAGCTCACAGAAAGCATCATTGCTCAGCCAAAATAGATGCCCTAATCAGGGCAAAACCAAGTTAATAGGAGCAGAAAAAGGGACCAGTCCAATGACTCCATTAATTTTAGACCTACCGCTTAAATTTCACCAGATCCATTTCCCAATTTGCATTATCCTGGTCCAGAATCTTTTACAGTTTGGGCCCACAAGTAGGTAAGCAGGACCTCCAGAACTTTGCCATATGATTTTGTCTTAAGTTGATCTCTGTAAGACTGTTTGCACTTTCCCAAGTCTGTAGGCCAGCAAGAGTATTTAGCTAGAGGACCATTTGGAAGGAATTTGGTAAATGTTCCTGAACTGTCATGGATCACGCTCTCCAGAACCTAATTGGGAGAGGCATTTGAGTGAGAGGGAGGCTGCTAACCACATTAGTGACATTCGGGAAGATCTGGGTTTCTTGACATAGAGCAGCATCAGAACATAATATGCATCAGAGACTTTCCTCAAATAGCCTTAATTGCATTTTGATGTCCTGGTGACTGTGAAGATTATTTTTAAATCAAATTGGTGCATTAGAATTACATTTAGCTTTAATTAAGTTGATGCATTTGCCAAGCAGTAATGTACTTAGAGAATGGGAATGAGACACCAACGGGGTGCTTTTCTGTCTTACTCTGTCTCCAGGGCCCTTACTTATTTTATGGAGGGTTTAGAAAACCTTGCAAGGTGAAGGACATTAGAATGTAAGTTGCTGGCCAAAAATCAAACACAGACCTATGCACAGAGCATCGACAGAGGATCGGGAAACCTGCCTTCTGGCTTTGTGTCTGCCACTGGCCCACTGCATATCTTCGGATAAGTCACAGTTGTTCTCAAATCTGGGAGACAATCAGAATCCAGGACAGCATTTAACCATACAAGTGGGATTTAACTCTGAAGGTCTAGGTAGAGCCCAGGAATCTTGATTTTTAATAATATTTTCCTGGAGATGCTTATGGCTTGTAGCAAGAGACTTTATCATTATAAGCAGAGTTTTCTCTTAGTTTTTTCTGTGGCAATGCCACAGTTTTGCTAAAAGAACTCAAAGAGATGCTGGGAGAAATTGTGAAAGACTTTGCAACGGGCAGAAAAATTACTGGTCTGGTGACCTGGAGAAAAATTACTGATCTAGTGCACCCTTTCAGGTTATTTTCTCCCCTTTCAATGCCTTTGGATTATTTTACATCTCATGAGAACTATAGAAAACTGGTAATAATGAAAATCATTCTTGTCCATAGAAATGCAAGTGAGTTGTGTCTGGTGGAATCTCATCAGTTATTATCCATCCCATGAATGCTGACCAGTTAGGCATCTATTTGTAAATTTGCTTCTGTATTCCTCATTGCCTGCAAATGTGTGATGCACTGAATTCTCCTTTGAACCAGGTGGGGCATCTTACTTGTTCTTCAATTAATTAGTCAAATAAAAATTTTGACACATGTTCATTTTACATTTTCACAAGAACTGTGATTTTATCTTAAGAACCTATCCTTTAACAGAAGAGACATTTTATGAACATACACTATAGATCACAAGATTTCTGGTCTTACAGATCAAACTTAACAACCCTACTATAAAAAGTAAAGTGAGTAACCAACGTGGGAATAAATTATACACTGCCTAAATCCACTGACTAAAGAAGAATTGAGACGGGATGGACAAAGGGTACAGGTGGGCAGCTGGATAGGAGAAATAACTTCCAGTGTCCTATACACAGCAGAGTAACCATGGCTGTCAACATTTAACTTCATATTTCAAAACAGCTAGTAGGGAAGATTTTGAATGTTCTCAATGTAAAGAAATGATCAATGTTTAAACTGATATGCCAATTACCCTGATCTGATCAATGACATTGTATACACTTACTAAAGTATCACACTGTACCCCACAAATAAAATTATACGTCAATTTAAAAAATAGGTCTAACTCCTTACAAAAAATTGTCAACTTTTTCAGAGAGGAAACCTACCACAATTGACATAGGATGGAAATTGTGGGTCAGAGAGAGACCAGTGGAAGGGGGAGTCAGCCTCCCTGGGCTTCAGCTCTGAGCCTCTAATTCTATCTGTGAGGTCTTGGGCTCAGTTCTCCTACCTTACCTCCAAAAAGATGAAGAACCATAAATTGTCTCACTGGGAGATGAACTAAACAGCCAGGTGTCCATTCACTAAGCATTAACCAAATTCTAAGGCAGTCTTTCCAGAATCAAGACTGGAAAGAAAACAATTATTATCTAATAAACTTCGGCCCCTGCAAATAATATCACCAACTTTTTCTGGAAGAGGGTTTGCATTCGATCCCAGTATGGCACCTCTGAAAGTAATTCTTTGCTCTGAAGTTTAACCCATTTTCCCTTATCCTTTCCTCAAAGGAAAGAGGGACCGATTGCTCATAACCAGGCTTCATAGACACCATGACCTCTCTTCTTTCTGGAAGCTTAGTGCAGATGTGACCTTCTTGCAAAACTTTCTCTGAGCCCCTAAGGCTGCTTCAATGTCCCTATGAGGTGTGTTGTAGCATCCTGGAAACCCCTCACCCAACAACACCTCACACTGGATTATAACTTCTTGTCCTGGGCTGCCCCTGCCCTGTGACCCCCTTGAGCTCTTTGAGAACGAATCCTGGAAGCAGCATACAAGCATTAAAATAACTTTCAACTCAATTTCAAGTTGTGCTTTGAAAAAAGTGGGAAGAGATGAATTCAGGCTATTCTCCAGAGGTTCTTGCAAATATTAGCTAATGAGACCCATGATTGCCTGTTTTCATTGACTCATTCATGGAAAATGAGATGCTACTTCTAAGAGGCTGGAGATTCATGAATCTAAATCCTTATTTGAGGTTAAAAAGAAGATATGTTTTTCCTTGAACCCCTTTCCCCAATTTTGATATTCTGACTTGCACTGAAGGGGCAGTTAATTTGTACAGTTTTTAGAATTTACTAATATTAGGGAAGCAATTTCTGCTGGCAGCTCAATAAGCCTTTTTTTTTTCTTGTCTCTTTTCTCCCTTATGAAAAATGGCTGTTATCTTATAAATCTGTTTGGGAAGAACTAATAAAAATGAAAATGACTTAGATTTGGAAAGCTGAAATGGATTCTTAGGAATAGGCATTATAGGGCCACTAAAAAATGCATTTTAACCTTTCAATCTTCTGTTTGCTCTCAATTCTTTATTTCAGAGTCCTTAAGATGCTTTAAGGGTTTGTGTTTACTTGGAGTTATTTACATCTGCTGATTATTTGCATGAAATATCAACACGGCAAAGGGAGAGAAAGTTTTTGTTGTTGATTGAAAGAAAAGGTGCCTTGATGAGAATAAGAAATCATAACTCTATGACTCTGTTTTGCAGCCTTTTGAATCCTAAAACAGTGAGGCTACTGGGATGAGTTACATTGCAAGTGCTGAAGGTAGGGTTTACTTTCCTCATAAAACTAAGCATGGATTATCAAGCTGCATCTAATGAGGCTTGTGTGTTTGTGTGTGTGTGCATGTATGAATAAATGTGTGTTGTATATGCATGAGTATGTGAATGTATGCACATATGTGAGTGTGTAACTGAATATGTATGAATCTGTGACAGTGAGTGTGTATGGGAGAGTTTATGCATAGGTAAGTCGCATTGCACACCTACACACCAAGGTGGGTAGAAAAACGATTTGACTCAGTCTATGTGAACTCATAAGGCAGAGCATGCCAGTGACACGAGTGCCCATTACAATGGGGTTCCCATTGATTATTGCGATGGGTTTCTTCAGTTTGTAGTTCAAGTAGCATTTTAAAGAGCTTTGCTTATGAATTGAGGTGGCAGTTTATAAAGTGTAATTTCTTTTCTTCAAAAACTTGACAATAAGTGTTATAAATGATCTAACATCCTTAATGACAGGTTACCTTTTCAAGCCCATTAGAGGAACTTGGGTGGCTTTTAAATGTGATTAGATCTCCATTCATCAACACGGTGCAGAGACCCTAAGAACAATGGCATCACATCTTAGGTGTTGGTGGTAAAATTGCATACCGAGAGCATGTCATGTCAGCAACTGCAAAACCTACTCTGAGGATAGCATCGGGGATCCCAGCTTCCTAATTGCTGGACTAATTAGATAAAGTCTCCCTGGCTGTGCTGGAAGCCCAGAAAGGGTGTTTCGCTGTTTCCTCTGCTGTGTCTTCAGGGCAGTGTAAACAAGTTTATTCAGAAGACTGAAATACAGATATAGTGAAAACATGAAAATTATGAAGAGAAGTTATCTAAAATATATTGTGTACCTCACTTCATCCTGGGCATGAAATTCCACATTTTATTTATATTATCTTGTTTAATACTCAGTCTCCCTATGAAGGAGAAAACAGTTCCAAGAGATTAAGATTTGCTCAAATTAATGCAAATACTAAGTATCAGAACTGGAAACGAGACCCGGCCTCTCTGACTCCCAGGCATTGCCTTTTCCTGGCCCACCACCTTGCTGTCTCCTACTCTAGCTTGTGGTGGTGGAAAGAGAAAAATCACCATGGTCAGCTCCAAAGGTTGCGGTGGGTAATGGCACTCCAACAGCATGAATTTATGACTTATTTTGCACTGAAACTGCAGCAAAGCAGACTGTGGGAGGCCTCTGCTTTTGTACAACACTTGGAGACTGAGTTTGGGACCTCAGCACTTTGAAGAGGGGCATTCACTGCTCTAAGAATTGCAGGGGTGGGGGTTTGCAACCAGCTCTACCTCCCTGAGCTCCCACCCCAACTCTGAGTGCTTCAGCAAAGGCTTAGCAGGGCATCATCCTGGTTGCCATCAACCCTTTGATATTTGTTGATGGACCATGGGCTATTTTTGTCTCGCCTTTCACAATTTCTTCTGGACAAATAATATTCACTGGGCTTAAGAACCATCTTCTCCAGGAAACGGACCCTAACGGATGCTTCTAGCTTGCTTTGCATCCTCATTTATGGTTTCCATTTTATTACCATGGAATCTATTTGCCTACTAATTGTCCAGCATGAGTTCAGATCACTTCCACAATGCTCATTCACTCATCAAATATTTACTATATATTATGCATCAACTAGGTTTCAAGATCGTGCTCCAGATTTATAAGGGTTAGTAATTACAGACTTGTTCCCATGGAGTTTGTAGGAGAGATAGGGATTAACTAAATAATTTCAGAAATACAAAAATACAAGTTGAGACAAGTGCTTTGAATTAAAATAAAATAAAAAAAAGAGTGTCATGAAAGTATATTATAGAGGAAGCTAACCCAGTTTGAGTGTATTAGGAAGGGATGCACCACGGAGGTGAACTCTGAGCTGTGATCAAGCAGATGGATAATGGTCAAGGGGCACAGTGTGTAGGTGTGTGTTTGATGGAGGAAAAGGTGGGTGGATAGAAAGATGTAGGAAGGGAGAAGACTAAGTGGTGTGTTCCTTTTGAGGAAGGAAAATAGAAAAACAAAGAGACAGTGTGAATGAAACAGAGAGTTCACGAGGGATGAAACTGGAGGTCTTGAAGTGTCATGAATATTCTGGTTTTTATGCAGGGGCAATGGGAGAATGTGAAACAACTATATGAGTGTCCTAAGTAGGCCTAAGGCACCTGGTTACCTCCTTTTACAAGTTAGGAAGCAGAGGCTCAGATGGCTTGTGTAACTTTTCCAGGACTCATGGGAGTCACACAGCAGAGCAAGTGGCTTGGTTAGGACTTTAACCTAGGCCAAGTGATGCTGTTGTGGTTTGGATGTGAGGTGTCCCCCAAAAGCTCACGTGTGAGACAATGCAAGAAGGTTTGTGGGGGAGAATGATTGGGCTATAGCCTTAATCTAATCAGTGAATTGATACCTGATGGGATTGATCCAGTGGTAACTGGAGGCAGGTGGGGTGTGACTGGAGGAAGTGATTCATTGGGGGCGTGGCTATGGGGTGTGGGTTTTGTATCTGGAGAGTGGAGTCTCTCTCTGCTTCTTGATCATCATGTGAGCTGCTTTTCTTGGTCACACTCTTCTGTCATGACATTCTGCCTCACCCTCGAGCCTTCTATGGACTAAGACCTCTGAAACTGTGAGCGCCTAAATAAACCTTTCCTTCTTTACAGTTGTTCTGGTTGGGTCCTTTAGTCATGGCAGTGAAAAGTTGACTAAACGAGATGCCCACTCTTTTTATTTTGAAACATTCAGTGAATTCATGCTGCTGTATTCTCCCCCCTCCCAATTTCTTAATTCTGAAAAGAAAGCATTTACTTATGGAGTATTAAACAGAACTGGTTGGAATGAACATTTTAGATTTTCAGTGTACCACAGGTGGTTATCTGGATCACACCCATCCTGTAAGGGCAGGTCTGATCATCCTTATTTTCAATAAGAAAAACTGAGATTCAGAAAGTTAGATAATATGCCCCATTGTTAGAAAGAGAAGGGGCAGGGGTCTGTACCCACTGTGTCCAAAGTTTAGATGAAACTCAGAACAGTGTACTGTTGCCCCACCCATGAGGGATGGGAGGGGGAAGCATGACAGGTAGAGTCTCCCACAACAATCCAGGCAAGAGATGAAGGTGGGGATGGATAGCATAGATTTTAGGCAGGAAACAAGTAGAAATTGCATATCAAACACATTTGGAGCCTGGGGACTAGGGACACCTCCCTGACTGCCTGATGACCTGGGCAGATGGTGACATCATTTGCTGTAAGGAGCAGGTTTGCAGGAGGGAGGGTAGAGCTGCTGTGCTCCATCCATTGCTGGGTAGGCAGGTGGGCAGGTGAGTCTGGAGGTCTGTGGAGAGGTCTGGACCCTTGACCTTTGGTAGAAAGAACTTTCCTTATTATTGGGAAAATTTATAATGAGTGATTTATGCTGGTTGGCTTTGCTATCTGGGCCTTCTTTGCCCTTTGGTTCATACTCCTCTTATTCCCTGAATTCTCATTTCCTTTGTTCTTTTTCCTGAGGACCATACCCAACATGTTTCCCCAGATGCATGGTGGAATGCAGGTGGATAAGAATGGTATTTTATTGAAAGGATTTTTTTCCCCCATATGGTTTGAGGAGAAAAAAAGATAATTCACAAAGCCCTAGTTTATTCAAGGAATTATACTGAATCCCCAAAGCATTGCCTTACACATTCTAAATCAAGTTCCTGGCTTTTAAAATGGGAACCTATAATCTTGAGGCTAAATAAATAAATAAATAAATGAAGTGTGATTTATCACTCCAATCTTGCAGTGCCTGTAATGTAGACATTTCATTCCTGGGAATGAATAGTCCTGTTTGCCTCAAAGCAGACTGTAAACGTTTGAGTCGTGACCAGACAACTTGACTTTTAACAGCCTGCAACCAACTAAAATAAGCACACAAAGTTATGACCACCGCCAGGAAGCCAGACATTCCTCAGTATCCCCAGTAACCTCTGTATTTCTCTGGAATTGCTTTTTTAAATCTGATGACTTCAGAGTAATTTTCTATTATAAAACAGTGGGACCCATACAACAGGAGTTGTTAAATTTTAGACACCCAAATGACAATCTCAAGGAGGACTCAATATGTTCTACTTATTACAAAGCAAATATGTCACTCTTGTCTCCATCTGCAGGTAGTTAAGGGTGGACCATTGGCAGTACCATTATCTCAGGAGAAACCTAGGAGGCCTTGCTCCAAATCATGGTCTTGTCATATCTCTGATGAATAGGGTACACCTGATACATGCCGTCTCCTCCTCCTGCCCTAATGATCTCAGAACTGGTGGGGTCGTGTTTACAACTCCAGCCCCACAGCTCAACATGGCAATTTTACGCAATGATGGAGAAAACACAGATACATAAGAACTTAATAGTCTGAACAAAACAAAGGACTCAGTATTCAGGTCCTGCCCTCTGTTCTGGAAAGGCAGAAAACCACTTGGAAACTGACTTCAAACTATTACTGAAACAAAGCTGACCATGGGATGTGAGCTAGGGGAGGTTGCCAGACTGAGGCAGGATAAACCAATCAGCGATTGAGTCTCACTGGTTGCTGTACCCACCATGAGGGCAGCCAAGCTGCGGAGGTTGATCTTGATGGCATAGGGGACGTAGAAAACAGGGTCTAATTGCTGTCCTTCAGTGACTCTCTTCTAATTTTATAGGGGCTTTGGGGAAAGTGGGAGATGGACAGGAGACCATGTGAGACAGTCTTGAAGGAATGGAAAGCCAGCTAGCTCAGGGGAGAGGCCAGGTCTTCTGTGGCCATCTGAAAGGAGTGACGGGTGAGTGTTAACCTGGCCTGCACAGCATTTGGACAAGCAAAGTCCACCCCCAAATAAGGGTGTTCCCCAGTGCTCTGGCAATTGGATAGTTTTTAAGTACTAATTGATCTTTCTTTTTTTCCTCTTTATTTCCTTTTTTGAGAAGAGAGAAGAATGAATCTTCAGGGGGCTCACTTGACTGGAAAAGCAGCCTCTTCTATCCTGCTCTAGGGTGGGAGAACACAGAAGCCTTCTCTTGAGATGGCTCATGGTTTAGGGCCATGATTGGAGGAAAGGAGCCATGGGTTTTCCTTGAGAGACCAGTGAAAATACCACATTATAAAAATTGCAATAACTACTCGGTGTTTATGATGATTAGGCAATGTGGTGTGTGCTTGCTTTATTTTAGCCTCACAAATCCCTTAAGAAGATGAGGCCATTATTAATTTTTTATAAATAAAGAAGTCAGAGTAATAAAATGTTTGTAAATTGCTTAAGGTCACATAACAAGTAGGATGTGAGCCCTGCACTGACTATAGCTTGACGGCCTCTGAGACACCAGGAACCTCAAGCTTTGGTGGAGAGAGAAGTTTAACACTCACCTTATCCTCCCAAGTGTTTCAATGATTATGAAGTGTGTGGGTCCCAGTGGACTAATAGCTTTCAATTTGATTCTTCCATCAATGTTAATTTGTGGATTAAATGCATTTGTTTTGATTTGCTATTAGACTCCACTGGATGTCAAATGTTTTTAATGCTTAACTTTCCTGAAAACTCTCATTAGTAGTTCTGTTGGCCACATACTAAAACAGTGCTCCTCAAAGTATGGTCCCTGGACAGGTAGCATCAGCACCACCTGCAGACTAGCTAGCAATGCAAATTCTGCAGCTCCACCCTAGGCCTGCTGAGTCAGAACCTCTGGGAATGGGACCCAACATTCATGTGTTTCAGCCCTGCAGATCATTGCACGCAGGCTAACATGTAAGAGTCACTGCACCAAAGCATAGATGGGATTATTTTTTTATAGAGGAAAACATTGACTTTAAAGGTTTCTTTCTTTAAAAAAATGTGTTTACCTCATTTCCAAGTCTTCATTTTCCTGTGGTACAAATTTGTACAAGGCAACGTAGGTGTTCATCTGTAATGGGTCTTTGGAAAGAGGTCCCTGAAAGAGAAAAGAAAGAAAAGCAAGAGAAGGAAGGAGGAAGAATTCAAGAGACGAGAGAAAGGAAACAGGACATGGAGATGTTATTACAATGGATCTTAGATGCTGAAACATGTAGCCATTATTAAAGACTTTTCTCTCAATCTTAGGTTTATTTAAATTTTTTTTAACTGGGGAAGATTTTATAAAAAAGTTTGAAAACAATTATTTGGAACTCATTGTCAGAAATACAACAATTTTCCTTGATACAGTTGTATGATTGTCTTCTTTGACATAGTTGTTCGTGAACAATGTCAGAGGGTTGGTCCCAGGAATGGTTTAGTCTCTCTAAATAAAGAGGGAGCTGTGGACAGTAATAAACAATTCTCACTTCCTAAAACAGCCATTCAGTTAGTTGAGAGCTAGTATCTAGTGTATCAAAGGGCATCAGATTCATCTGGAAATTATTTCATTGATGTTAAGGAAAAAGCATAGATTTTGGCATCAGTTTGTATCATATGCCACCATCTATTGATGATGAAATCCTGCAATAATGCTAATAAAAGTACCATTTTTGATAGTTTACTGTGTGCCAGGCATGATGGGACATGCATGACACAACTGAGCTTCACAGGGTTGTTTTTCTTATCTTACAGGGAGATTTTCTTATCGTCCCCAATTTATAAACTATAAGAGACTTGTATGTGTCAGATACATATTAGCTATTATTATGAACCAAATTTTAATACTATAGACATTTATAGTTTACAATACACAAGTTAAAACCATACAATACATTATGGCATATAATTACATACTACATTTGAATATATAATAAATATGTACTATATATGTATATAATAGATGAAAGTTTCACACAACCGTATATTCCCTTTTTACCTATTTTAGTTTGCTATTTAAAGCTCAGTTTCCTTATATCATATTATTCTACTTCATTATAATTATATGTATGCATATGAATGAGCATATAAAATATAATAAATATATACTATGTAGTCATAATTCTATAATTTACACAACCTGTACTATATATATGTCAACATATGTAACGCATATGGCAGAAACAAAAGATACAACACAACATGTATCCTTTTTTCCTCTTACTGCAATATTTCTGTTTAACCCACACTATTATTCTATGGCACATTGTGCTACATTGTTCTATTTTATGCTTTAAAAATGCTCGCCTAGGACCCACTAAATGGATTTCATGATCCCCTTGGTGGTGACCTGCAGTTTGATCTAAGTGCTCTTATCTGATCTGTCTTCTGTGCCTTCCATAAATACCTGGTGGTTTATGTTCTTTGCTTGGTCTTTGAAATCGTCAGTGCCATTTTCTGGATACGTAAACACTGAAGGAGACAAGAGAAAGCAAGTACTTTATGAATCCAGTTGCCATATTTGGGAACCATGACTGAAGGTTATTGCTTTATTTATTGCATGCACAATAGCTTCTACTTCACTACTCATTGCCTTTTCCTCATCCTCAGTGACCCAGCTTTCATGTTGTCTTCCACGAGACACCCCTGCCTCCCCACATGGCGTTGAGCAGCCCTTGCTGCACTCCCATGACCTCTGTGCACACCTGGCCAGCACTTTTCCTTGCATTGCTGGGGAACTGAGTGTTCAAAAGCTCGGTACTGTTTGGTAGTGTCCTTCTCAGGAGCACAAACTATGCCCTTCATCTTCGTTGAATTTATCAAATCACTCGTTAGTGGGATGGTGGGTGATGTAGAGTCAAATTTATTTGCATTTTAGCTACCTTTCCTAAATATCAGATTCTTTATATTAAATACCTATTCTGTCTCCTTAATGACATCTATATTCTATTTTGCAAATTAAAGTTTTAGTTGTTTTTTTTGTTTTATTTTATTTTTTGAATTTTTTATTTGTTCTAATTAGTTGTACATGACAGTAGAATGCATTTATACATTTTGATAGATCATACATAATTTGGAGTGTGATTTCTCATTTTTCTGATTATACATATTATATTGCAGGATCACACTGGTTATGCAGTCATATATGTACACGAGATAATAATGTCTGTTTAGGGAAGAATAAAGTTTTAGTTTTAAACTTCGAATTATTTTCTTGATCTCTTACTTTCAACACACGGGATGATTATTTGGTTTTTCTTTAGTGTATTCTTGGAATGTATGATTCTCTTCGTTTACATTTAGGTAATATTTTTGGTGGTAGTGGTGCTGGGGATTAGAACCCAGGGCCTTAATGTATGCTAGGCAAGCACTCTACCAACTGAGCTACGTCCCCAGGCCCTTTTTACTTTTAAGTAGTTATTATGTAGGACTTTATCATGACAGAGACTATGCCTTCTCAAAATAGGCAGGTCTTTCCACTGTCCACATACAGAGCTATGGAAGAGTCCTGATGGAGGCAGGGCTTCTGCCTTAGCTAGTTTGATCAGCCAGATCTACCCCAGAGACCAACACTGTGGCCAGATGTGTCTTCCTTAAACAAATATATGGCAAATGTTTCCAAATGTATACGATAGAATTGTGCAGTCTAAATCTACGCTTGGATGACTTGACGTTTAAAATAACACATCGCTGCTTTATTCTTCCCTTTATCTCCCTGCAGATTATAAAGAAAATATCAGCAGAAAGAGGGAAGCACACCATAGAAAGCTCTAAACCCGTTCCATTAGTGCGTTGTCAAGTTCTACTGTTCTTAAAATAGACCCAACAACAGTGAGGTGGAAAACGCGCGTCAGAACAAGAGCCCCTGTAAAAGTCCTGAAGTTTATTAAATATCTATTCTACTCAGTTTATAGTTCCAGAGTTTATGGATGCAATTCCAGTCTGCCTAGGAAACCCATATGCAGTCATTGGTGGAGCTCTGGTTTGTGGGTACCTGGAAGATTAGCCGCAATTCCAGGGACCCTGTCTGTCTTAGTGTAGGCTGCTCAGCTTGGTTTTTAAAAAGTTGAAAAAGGAGCTAAGTCCAGCAATACCTTTTTCTGCTATTCTGTGATTACCTGAAATCTGGGTGCAAGTACTAGATTCTATACATATAAAACTAGATTCTTCTAAAATAGTATTAGATATTTATATGGAAACATGCAAAGAAAATCCTCCTGGGAAATTCTGGTCTGGGGCTAAAATGGTGAGCTACATCATGTGTATAATATGATGTTCACTGATTTTGCAGTATTGTAATTTCAAGTTATTCTAATTTTTTTTATTAAATCTTCATCTGGCCGTCTGGTTCAAATTTGTACCATTTTTGTGAACTGTGCTGAAAATTATTTGACGTGACCTTAAATGTGTTTTCAGATCCATGGTTGCAAGCAGAATAGGAAGGTCGCAACATGATTTTCAAAGTCAATTCCTGTGAGCCCTTTCTAAGATTTTGATTTGAGGAGAGAAAAATCAGGTAAACTGTTTTGCTAAAATAGATATTATAAACCCTTTACTTTTGGTGTTTTAAATTCCTCTATGGAAAATGACTGGTTGCTCATTTCACCCATGACAAATATTCAAAGAACATGTTCATCGAGAGGTGTGTTTTCTGATGTTACAGAGGCTGAATGAATCTTTAGCTTTGGCTTCATCCTCAAAGGGCTTTTTTCCTTTTCCATATTTTGTATTCCTCTTTCACTTTCTAGGCCAAAGAAGCCCATGCCCACCACTGTTTTCTGCAATGATTATCTCACTTTTCTTTTTAAACCCAGTAATGAGCAAGTTACACTATCTGACATTGACCCACATTTGGGTCCTTTGAATAAATCCAACTTTGTTATTATGCAAAACCCTTTAAAAAAACATTACTGGATTAAGCTTACTAGGATTTTTGCATCTATATTCAGGAGGGAAACTGGCCAGTGATCTTCCTTTCTCCGTCCTTGTTTGGTTTTGAAGTCGGTATTGTAATAGCCTCATAAACCAAGTTAGAGAATGCTGCTGCCCTTTCTCCTTGCTTCTTTTTGGTCCTCTGAAAGAGCTTATGCAATCTGGAAATTGTCTATTACTTAAGTGTTTGGGAGAATTTACTAATGAAGTTATCTGGGCCTAGTTTTTTTTTTTTTTTTTTTTTTTTTTAACTTAAACCCATTTTATTATACAAA
Source organism: Glaucomys volans (assembly GCA_020662805.1). Classification (NCBI taxonomy): domain Eukaryota; kingdom Metazoa; phylum Chordata; class Mammalia; order Rodentia; family Sciuridae; genus Glaucomys; species Glaucomys volans. Next base: position 49,548 of record JAJEJO010003145.1, read on the forward strand.
AAATAGTAGACAATGAAAAGACTATTTCACTTAGTTTCACTGTTCATAGGTAAACGATTGGTGTGCAGCTTTTCAGATTTATATTTATGCATATATACATGTATAAATATTTTTGATCCTGCAATACGTATAATCAGAAAAATGAGAGATTACTCTGTATTTATGTATGATCTCTCAAAATGTATAAATCCATTCTACTGTCGTGTACAACTAATTAGAACAAATAAAATAAAAAAAATTTAAAAAATCCATAGCATGAATATAATGGCCTCTTGGTGTTAATGTGGATTTCCCTCTCATTTGGTGTCCATGTTTAGTGGGTATCATTAAGAATAGCCTTTCACTTGGATGTACCAAAGTTCATGTAATTTCGTTACTGGATATTGTAATACTTAAGACTAAACAAGGCTCCAAGTCACATCTTTGTTCCTTCATCTCTGGTTCAGTCACTTTCTTAGGATAAAGTCATAGAGATGGAATTGTAAGCATGTAAGTTGTTAGTAATCATTCTTAGGGCTTGAAGATGTCTTTAAGGTGTATCTGTTACATCCTGCTTCCACACAAATTCCTCTGTGCAGCCAGTGCCCAGGCTATAGCTCTCCGCTCAGGTGAAGACAACCAGGATGCTCCAGTCAACACTACCGCCCATGGGTCTAGTGTTTTTATTGCACAAAATTTTAAATACTGATTTTGTTTCTATAAAGATTAGAAACACATTTTCTATTTCGACTCCTTCTTGAATCAGGCTTCAGTCATTGGAATCTTTCTTGATGTTGGCCCAATTAGAAAACGTTTTGAATTTTATTGGGACGATTTTGGTTACGACATTCTCTGATTTTCTTTTTCATCTCTGTTACATTCTCCCTTTTTGTCTTTGCTGTATGTTTCATCTCTTTCTGTTACCTTAAAATTGCTATAGATGGTAAATTTTTTTTTTTTTTTTTTTTTTTTGTACTGGGGATTGAACCCAGAGGCACTCCACTACTGAGCCCCAGCCCCAGCCCTATTTTGTATTTTATTTAGAGACAGGGTCTCACTGAGTTGCTTAGGGCCTCGCTAAGTTACTGAGGCTGACTTTGAACTCGCAATCCTCCTGCCTCAGCCTCCCAAATGCTGGGATTACAGGCGTGCGCCACCGCGCCCAGCTAGATGGTAAATTTTTGAAAAATCATTTTTAGTTGTAGATGGACACAAAGCCTTGATTTTATTTATTTTTATGTGGTGCCAGGGATCAAACCCAGTGCTTCACCTGTGCTAGGCAAGTGCTCTACCACTGAGCCACAACCCCAGCCCCAGATGGTAAGTTTTATTATTTAAAAAATCACTCATAGATGTTTGTTTGCAATTTAATAATTTCCTCTTCTTATTCTGCCTTCTTTGTGTTTGTTTTATTTCATTTCCTAACTTCTTAATTATGGTGCTCAAATTATTATTCTTGAGACCTTATTTTTTAATAAAATTGTTTTAAAGTGAAGTACTTTAGTCACAACTTAAATGTTATCCCACAGATTATGATATATAGTGTTTGGGTTATTACTTAATTTTAAATACATTCTAGTTTTTCCCATGAATATCTTTGGGCAAATGAACTTCTAAAAAGTGTGTTTTACCACTATTACTGGTTTTCCTGGTTATCTCTTTGAGTATTGATTTTATCTTGTTTGTCTTGTAGATAAAAAGATGTGCTCTATATAATATTAATGACTTGAAGTTTGTGAGGCTTGTTTTGTGGCCTAGTCTAGCAGGTGATTTTATCACTGTCCCCTGTGTTCTTAACAAGGATGTGACTCCTGCACTCGTTAGATGGAGTGTCCTTTTGAAGTTCGTTAGATGAGGCTTGTCACATGTGTCATCAAATCTCTCCATCCATACAGAATCTTCTTGTCTATCTGGCTTGCCCAGGAGTGAGAGACATTAAAATTCCTGCTCATAAGAATGTAAATGGATGAAGTTAGAGAAGATCATGTTAAGTGAAATAAGCCAATCCTGAAATACCAAAGGCTGAATGATCTCTCTATTAAGTGGATGATGATACATAACGGGGTGGGGGGGAGGCAAGAATGGAGGAAGGATGGAATTTGTAGAGGAAAATGAGGGGTGGTGAGGGGGTGGGGGGAATGAAAGAAAATAGAATGAGACAAGCATCATTACCCTGTGTACATGTATGATTACGCAAATGGTGTGACTCTACTTCATGTACAACCAGTGAAATGAAAGTTGTACCTCATTTGTGCACAATGAATAAAAATAATAATAAAAAAAATGTTTAGCAACTTTTTAAAAAATATTTTTTAAATGTAGCTACTGTTTGCCTAGGCTCAATCACAGGTTTACCATTTTCTTTGCTCTTCATTTCTTCTTGCTTCTGAGTGTTTCTATTGAGTTACTTTGTGATTCTAGTTTAAGAGTCACTTTTCTTTCAGCATATTCAGGGTGTCATCCTATTGTTAGTAAGCACCTCGTATTGTTTGGAAGAAGAACCTGTCAGTATAATTTTCATTCTTTTGTAATACATCTTTCAGCCTATATGTAATGTTTTCTTTTGTCTGTATGTAATGTTGTCTTTTGTCTTTGAAATTCTAGAGTTTCACTAAGATGCATGGAAAAATGTCTTTAATAATTCTGGAAAATTCTCAGCCAGTATCTTCTTGAATACTTTCTTACTCCCATTCTCTTTTTATGTACTTTTAATATGTCAATTAGATGCATGTTGAACTTTCATACTCATCTTCCACATCTCTTTTATTCTCATAAACTCCATTGCTTTGTTTTCCTGGATATAATCTAATTTCTTTGGCTCTATTTTTCAGGGTGCTAATTCTGTCTTTAGCTATGTCTAATAAGCTATTAAGTTCATCTATCACATTACTACTTTAAAATCTTCTAGAGGGTTTACTTAGTTTCTACTCAAATTTTCCTATTTAATTTTGATAGTCTAGTGTTTCTGTGTTACATTTTCTAGTCCATTTTAAAAGCTACACAGTTATATTTATTTATCTGATAATTCCAACATACACAATCTCTTGAAAGTCCAAACATAAAATTGTTTTTTCCTGATAATTCTCACTTATGGTGGCTCATTTTCTCATGTCTGATGATTTTTTATTGTTAGTTCATTTTCTCTGAAAGTTTTCGAAGTCTGGGTTTAAATTCTCTTCCTCCAAAGAGGGCTTATATTTGCCTCTGCTAAATATATGGAAAAATTACTACATTTGGCACTTTAAAGTAAATTAAACAAAAACTTCATCTTGTTTTACTTTGCATATATAGGTAGTATAGATTCAGCCCCTAAAACCCAAGTAGGAAGACTTGCTCTTCTCTCCCTCCCTCCCTTCTTCTTTTTTTCCCCTTTCCTTCAGTCCTCCTTCCCTCTGTTTCTGTCTCTTTCTCTCTCCCCACTTCCCTTCTTCTGTTTTTTTGTTTGTTTGTTTGTTTGTTTTTGTTTTTTTCTTCTCCACCTGAGCTCAGGCTGATGCACATATTCCTCTGGAAGGCATTCTCTTTTGCTAGAGACATGTGGAATCAAGCATTTTCCCCAAGGGCTTCTCTTCAATCCTGTTACCCTGCACACGACCCAGGTTTCTGCCTCATTGTCGTATGGGAGTCCTTCCCTACACTGGGAGTCCAGTGTAGATTCATTATCTACACTGAATGCTCCAGGTGTGTGCAGAGAAAACACTGGCCCTCACCTGTTTATGTCTCTGAGTTCATCTGGATTCATGTTTTCTTATCACTTCTCAACTCTATGGAATTCTTATTTTGCTGTCAGCTCTGCTGGTGCATTAACTAAAAATTTCTTTAAAAAAAATTTTCCTGAACAGTTCTAGGAGTGCTAAACTGGGAAAAAATTATCTGAGTATCCAACCTCCCATATTGCTGAAAATGCTTTTAAAGATATCATTACCTGGTCTGGATACTAAGTGTGTGTTGCAGCAATACACCATAAATATTTACATTTGTAATTTAGGAACTGCTCACTGGAGGGGAACAAGAACCAGGGGCATCTGTCAACTGAGTGGTTAAAATATCATTTTGGGGGAGAAGAATGACAACTTTAAATTTGAAATAAAGAGCCTGTCAATGCTAAAGACAAGAATAAATTTCCGCATCTGAGTTTGCCTTTTTTCTTTCTGGGTAAAACTTCTTGCTTAAGTGCAAAGTGAGGTAATATTGTGTTTTGTAATATTCTCAAATGGATGTGATTAACCCAGTTCTTTTTGAAGAAAATTTCTAGGAATTTGTATTGCTTATGTCCTGCTCTCTCTGTTTCTCTTCCAGGAAAACTATGATCACATGCAGTCATACTGAAATGCAATTATTGAAGACAGCCAGTAACATTATTATTTGGCATTTCAAGCTGAGACTGCTGCTCAGATATTTCTTTTTTGCTTATTAATTTATTATGAGTGAAGTTTCTAAGCCAAAGGTGAAGACCGGCAAATTTTCCACTCTATATCTATGATGCATTCAGGAATAGTGTTGAAAACAATAACTGGAAACAGTCTTGCCCAAGATAATAATTTTAAGAGAGGAAAACAGAGATTGAACTTTTAGAAGTAAAGAAACTAGGATGAATTATATCTGTTTCTATGGTGGCTTCAGAGATCTGGAAGAAATAACACCTGTGTGAAGTATTCTTTTTAGGACATAAATGAAATACATGATGCAGAACCTTTGCCACGGGCATCCCAGACACCACTTCTGGAAAGCCAGTCCCTCTTGCCATGACTTATGAGACCCCGGGGAAACTGGACCACATGAGCTGGGGGTGTTCTCCAGTTGTTTCTCAAACTGAGTTGATAGGGGATTAAAATCAGTCAAAGGAAAATATTTTGAAGCAAACTGCTGCATAATTAATTCCCCTAGCTTCCAAGGGCATATTGTAAAGAAAGCTATTGCTGATCAAAGGAATTGTTAATAGGTCTCCAAAGCTTTTAAAAAGTTTTGTAGCTTGCTAAATTCTTTCAACTGATCTCTCTGAATAAGGCTATGAAATTGCCCCTTAACATAGAAGAGATGGAAAACAATCAACTTTGTGCTTTTGAGTGTTATTCTGAAGCTTAGTTTTCCAAGCTTCAGATGGTATGGTATGTGGTGTATGTGTGTATGTGTGTGTGTGTGTTGTGAGTGATACTGCAGGGGAGGGAGTCAGATTAAAAGACCTCTAATCCTACTTCTCAAACTTTAATGACCATATGAACCACAGATCCATATGCAAATTCTGATTCAGCAGGTCAAGATGACCTGTAGGTCTGCATTTCTCACAGGCTTCGAAGTGGTACCCTGTTTGCTGGCCCAGGAGCCATGCTTTCTCTATGCTGCATCTCTGACCCTTGATGACCTCATGATGACTTTGTTAATAGTAACTATGCTTCATATTGATGATTCCTAAGTGTAGCTCTTCGTACCATAAAATCTTTTAAAGACCACCTTTGGGGAGAAATCCTCAGCATTCCTCAGCATAAATACAGGACTTAACTACCAGGTGAATGGGTAAGCAGTGACATAGATAGAGCCAGACCTGGACAGCTGAGGCAGAGTTAAATGATGGGCATTTGCTGGGTATTAAGTCTGAGAGGATTTCCTGACAGATTGGATAAAAGGTGTGGGAGGAAATGGAAGTCAGGGATAATACCAAAGACTTTGGTCTAATGGATGCATTGATGGAGTTCCCATTTACTGAGCAGAGAAAATTGTGGGAAGAGCCCATTTGGGTGGCTGGGCAAGAGCATCAAGAATCAAGTTTGCGTGTTTTAGCATTAAGATGCTATTCCATATCCAGAAGGCCATGTTCAGTAGGCTGTCGGCATCTGGAGGCAGCAAAGAAGCCTAATACTGGAGATGAAATTTGGTATCCTCACCATCTAGATGGTATTTACATTTGTTTATTTATTCTAAGATCAGAGTGACCCTATGGATTTGGTGTTACTATTATTTTCATTTCAGAGAAGGGGTGATTGAGGAGGAGAGAGGCTAGGTCACAACTTCAAGGTCACATAATCATTAAGTAAAGTGCAATGGTCTGCCTCCAGAGCAAGGATGCACCAAGGACCTAATGTCCAGTTGGTGGCGTGGATGCATGGTTAGAAGAGCATCAGGGAAAATATGAAGGCACTTGGGCTGAGTGGCTCACTAGCCATGAAGCATGAACATGCAAATCTGGTTTATATAGCAGTCTCTGGTGAGTTACGTTGCTCAGATACTGAATGCTGGGGTTATTAACCAAATTATATTGCTGGACCTGCAATGCCAGATGGACTTGGGCTCGGCTGATCCTGCAGTATTACTGCCTGCTGTGAGGTCCCCCTGGCAGCCGACGCCCTCTAATGTGTCTCTCTAATGGCACCGCTAAGTGCTCAACCAATGTTTGCATCCATCTAAAGTACTGTTTTCCCTGTGTGATGCTAAAGAATCCTTACCCTAGCAGTGAGCTTTAGCAGATGTGTGTGGGCTTGGCAAGGGGGGCCATGGTGAGTGCTGATGCTTATTTAGGAAGGAGAGTCACGGGGGTAGCTAAGCACATGGTGCTTTATGGGACCCACACAGACATAGTCCTAACTAGAGAAGAGACGTAAACGAATTCCCAGAGCTAAGGCAGTGGAAGTGATATCTCATAAGATGCTGCTGCCAAAGCAGCTAGGCAGTATTGATTGCAAAACTTCTGCCTGCAGGCTAGAAAAGGCAGGGTAAGTAGTCAAGTGGAACATCCACCCAAGGCAGCACAGCTCCATGCTTGGCAGGCAGGGACTGGAGCCTGGAGGAGCTCACATCTGCTACAGGAATGCTCTCAGCACCACACAGGTCAGGACCCACAGCCTCACTAGATAGTGAGCAACCTGAGGACAGGTTTTATAGCTCCTATATTTTTGCTGGTGATTGCAAATGCTTCACAAACATATTTTGATAAATGAGTGAGGGTTAAATGGCTTGCAGAGAATGTATCTGTAAGGGCTTGGCTGTGCATCTTTAAACTCTGTTTAAGAGGTTATTCTTTCTTGATATTAATGAACAATACTATGTATGTGGCATTTAATGAATATTTTAGAGATTAGTATAACAAGGGTTTAAGCTATTAGAGGATTATATAATATTTACTAAGAATGTCTGGAGTGTAGTAATCAGTTTTTTAGTTTTATTTGTCTCTGCTAGGGAGGGAGCTGAGTGTGAGGACCAAGTTCTCCTCGCTGACACCACCCCCTCAGCTGTTTCAGGTACTTTGGATGTAGCACAAAGCTCTGTAGTATGGTTTTCTAATAGAATCTATGGCAGGGGAGGAAATAACACATTCATAGAAAAGTCTAGAAGTGACTTCTGAGCCTCACAATGGCTAAGTCCATAATGTAGGAAATATCAGAATCTAGTGACTGAAATTGTTCAGAAACTATGTCCAGTTTCTTGCCAGAATATTGATATTAGGTTTACCAGATTGGATTCCAGAGCTAGCAGAGAAAGAGAGGGGACTTGAAATCGACTTTACCTGAACCCTGACTAATGTGTCACATTCGTGCTGGGACAATTCTCTCACTCACCGCTGTTGCTGCGTTTCCTTAGGTCATATCCATCTCCTGGCCCATCGGTTTCTTCAGGAACCTCCACAAGATCTGAAGCCTTGAAGGAAAGAGAAAACAGCATAGAATGAGCAATGTTATATCAGTGGGCCAATTGAGCAGTGGTTTTGAAGTCAGTAAAAGAGCTGAGGTGAAATTTGCACAATGCCTAGGATCTAATTATCACTATGTTTTCTGATGGCTAACTTTAGAGAAGCTGTGTGTCCCCTCTTGGCCCTCATGTACCTCCTTTCAGGCTCAGGTTTGGCCAGTGAATGCTGGCCAATGCTCCCTTCAGGCTTAGGTGCCCAGTGAATGGGAGATGAGCTTCTTCCAAGAAGAGACAACAGAGAGAAATCAGAATTCCTGCCCATATCCTGTCACTTAAAAATTTCAATGAAACTATAACTCCTTGTGTGGGTGAGCTTTAAATACTAATTATAGAGATCCAGATGCACTATTGAAGGAGGACTACTTAGATATGAGTGAGGTGCTATTTACACTGCTGCAAAAATCAATTATTTTTGTAATATTTATTCTGCCTTTTTTTAAATAAGAGACGGCATAGTCATTCTTCCATCTAGGTTTCAGAAATAATATTGACGGCAGCAGTGGCATTCTGAATAGTTAATGGATCTTGATTATTTACCATGTGCTGCTTTGAAGTATTTTGCATGTGTCATCTCATTTATTCTTTGTAATAATCTGGTGAGAGATCCATTATTCAGGTAGCCCAGAAACAGTGATTCTCCTGGAGGTCCCACAACTAATAAATAGTGGATGCGTTTGGTGACCCCAGCACTGCCTCCATAGCTCAGCTCTGAAGCATTGTGCTCTATCCAATGATATGCTGGCTGCATGGGCTGGTGAGAGCCTTCAGGGTCATCACACTGTCGTATGAAACTGGTCATGGCCATGGAAATTGGCACATGCTATAATTCAGTTACTACTCCAACCTGGTGGTTAAACCTTTGCCAGCACATCACTTATAGCCACTTTCAAAGGGTCAGATGTCCCAGCTCCTGTCTACCTCTCCCAAGAAGATGAGAAAAGGCACATTCTAAAAAATAATTTGTTTACATGTTATTGGCATGGAAAAATTAAGTTCATTTTCCTCCTCTCCTCCTCTCTTCATCTGCTCCAGAGCACTTTAGCACCATCCTCCAAGACAGATTATTATTATTTTATTTTTTGGTACTTGGGATTGAACCCCGGGGCTCTTAACCATTGAGCCACATCCCCAGTCCTTTTTATTTTATTTTTTTATTTTGAGATAGGGTCTCACTAAGTTGCTTAGGCCTCACTCAAGACAGATTCTTGTTACAGTTTAGCTTGAAGACTTTTTTTTTTCCAGTTTACTCTCATGATACATCAGAAGGAAACAAAACAAAATACAAGAAAAAGAAAGAAAAAACCAATCAACCCATTCATTCCCTGCTCTTTTTGAAGCTCATGATTTCTGCACAAAAGTGCTTTGCAGGGAATTTCAATTACTTTAATTTAATCTTATGAAACTGAGATTATTCACAAACTAGCCAGAATTTTTTTTAAATGTACTTCAAAAAAACCAAAGCCTCCCCAAAGCCATCAAGCTTTTTGTAGTCTAGAACATTTGAAAACATATTAAAGAAAACATAACAATTTGGAAACGGTCAGACAGTGACTTCTCGACATTGGAGAACAAATGCCTCTACAGCCCTGGAAGAAAGTAAACCCATGGAACAGAGCTTTGCTATGTGGGAATGTGTTAGCTCTAGGATATAACAGCATTAAAGAATGGCCAGGGGCTGAAGTTCATTATCACTGAATCCTGCAGGAAGTGAAATCATTTTAAGGTACCAATCAATTGTCTTTGTTTTCTTCTTATGAGGCAAGTTAGACTCTGGGAAAAGAGTGAAGTGACAAATGCTTAAGTACAATTTGATTTTTCTTTGTCTCCCCATAGCTTTCAGAACAATGCCTTCAATAAGGAAAACCCCAGCGAATATTTACTGATGGAATCAATCAGTCCCAGAATAACTGGACAGTGATGAATGACATCCTATTGACAATCAGAAACTGTGCTTTTTGCCCCTAAAATCAGTTTATAGGGTCCAAATGTTGCTAAAAACAAAGCTGTGTTAGAGAGGAAAGTACACTGGACATCCTTCAGTTGTTCCTCTGAGGGTTTTGCTGTTTCTCAGGGTCAGTCAAAAATGGAGGCTGAAATGTTCATTGTGAACTATGGAATTCGTCTAAGGATGTCTCCTTGTCATAAGATCAGCAAAGCTCAGAACCTCAGGAGCAGTCAGTCACCTACTCCTTATAAGGGTAGTTCAAGGTCATCTCTGGGGAGCCTCTTCTTCACCCATGCCTCTCTGGGCTGGCTTTCCATTTACCTTTTTCTCCAATGCTGGCCTCACATAAGGGTGGGAAATGCTTATGCTGGAGTTGAGTGAGGCTATATTGGCTCTCACAAGAGGCGGGAGAGAATGCAAGTCTGCTCAGAATACAGGTCAAAGTGGACAGACGTCTCCCTGCTTTGGTCAGTTTTATTTGTGCTTTTCTTTTGGCCTGTTGGGTGGTAGCTACTAAAAGTCTTGACTGGTAAAGGGACAATGGGTGAAGGGGTGCAGGCTGCAAGCCAGCTCTAGGGAGCTTTGCGGGAAGCCACTCATTGGCAGCACTGGTCCTTCTCACTCCCTTGAGAAAGGTGTAATGTGGTTGGGCCTGGCAGATGGCTGTTATCCTTTGATCTCTTTTCCAAGCCTTAGATCCAGCCTTCTGGTTGCTCTAAGAGTGTGATTCCAAATTTGTCCACACAGAGAGCAGCTGCGAATATGACAAAGCAAAAGGAAGGAGCTGGCAGGGCTGATTTCCTTGGAAGAAAACTTAAGTACTTAATTCAGATTTACTTCCAGCTTTAGGTCCTTCTTAGATGTTTAGAGAGTTTGGTGAGGGTGCTTGTTCACTTGTTCATCCACCACATATTCAGTGAGAATATACAATGGACAGTCACTGCATAGATCAGTGGTTCTCAAATTTTGGTGGGTATCGGAATCATCTGGATTGCTGATAAAACTCACAGAGGCCCACACCAGTAGGGAAGGACTTCTCCCTCTGCATTGTTATAAAGCTCCCCAGTGAATTCTGATGCCCACCAAAGTTTGAGAATCACTACTATAAGGTATGGGAAATAAAATGCCAACAGAGCCCTTGCATTTAAGCAGCTTTGTCTTACTGGAAGAGGTGACTGGAAAAGGGAGAGGACAATTAAACAAGAAAGCAAAAATTACTAAGTATTATGTAAATCAGAGATTAATAAACTAGCTGCTATGGGAGAACAGGGAAGAGATGCCCAGCCAAAGCAGGAAGCACTGGGGGATGTTATCTGCAGAGTTAGAGACAACGTGTGGGTGAGTGGACAGAGCATGGCTTTCCAGAGAACTGTTCCTGGAGCTTGGCTGTGAGAATTGAAGAGTTATGTGGACCCCGGAGGATCCTGAGGTCTGTCTTCAAGAGACCCTTATTCTTCCCTATTCTTCAACTATTTCTCAGGTGCTCACTATGTGCCAGAGACCCTGTCAGGCCCTGGTGTAAGGAGGTAAATAAGGAAGGAGGCCCTGATGTATAGCCACTCAGTATCTAGTTAAGGAAATTGATGCAAAAGAAAATAATTGCAGTGCAATCAACTATACCCAATAAGAAGGGCGCTCTTGAAGGCTTGTGGAAGGAATAACTTTTCATGCTTGAGGGAGTCTGGAAACTCTACTTTTTATTTGATAGAAATCAAGTTACATCTCAAAGAGTAGCAACTGTAGGAAGCAACATGTTCTAAGATGTGATGTCAAGAGCTTGGTGAATTCAGAACAAAGTGGGGTTTTAGAGTAGTGATAAGTCTGGTATCATGGGAGCTTGCATGTGAGAAGCTAAGTGTTATGTGGACCCCAGAGGATCCTGGAGCCATCAAGAGTCTCTTATTGATTCTTTCTCATCCTTTCACCATTTGAAAGTGCTCATGTGTATCAGCCATGCTGAGGAGCTTGGGATTTGTCCTTCCAGCAGAAGTGACTCAATAGAGTGTTTTAATTAGAAAAACTGCACACATTTTTAAGGGATGATAAAACTTGAGATGCTGCTAAAAGTAGACTCAAGATGAACAAAGTAGCATACATATATCTTTATAAAAATCTGGGTGAGAGATGAGTTTCAAATCCTGAGAATTGGTGACAGATTAAGGGCACTGAGGATACCTATTTCTGAGTTCTGCCTTATGGGATCTAATCACCAATGGAGCACGAGTGTAGTCTCATCTATGCTCATATTTGAAGTATCTGTAGGACTGGCATGGTGCTTGGGCAGGAAGTTAGGACTGGAAATATCTAAGGTTAGGGGTGATGGTTGGAAAAGAGAAATGTGTAGATCAACCAGGAAGAGCATGCAGAACAAGAAGACCAAGTGCAAGCAGATCCCTGGGAAAAGTCCAAATTAGAGAGTAAGTGGAAGATGAGTCAGAGAAAATGAGCTGAGCAGAAGAACACAGCAGAACCTTCAGTGAGTCATGGCTTTCCAACAGAGCTCGGGCATGGGCCCTGTCTAAGGCGGGCTTTGGAAACACTCTTTTCAAATCCTTGTGAATTACACCCTTGTTTAAATTCATAACTCAGGTTTAATGAAATCCAGCTAAAACCTAGATGCTCAGTGAAAATAAAGCAGCAATAACTTCCATTTATTCAGTGCAAATTATTCCAAGCCCTATGCTAGATACTTTATGTACATTATTATATAATAGTAAATACTTATGGTGTTATTATTTATATTATTCTCTTATTATCCCACCCATGTAGCCATAACAAATTTATGTAAGAGCCATGCATCACTTAATGACAGGGATATGTTCTGAAAAATGCATTTTGTCATTGTACAAACATTATTGAGTGCACTTACACAAAGCTAGGTGCGATAGCCCATACACACCTAGGCAACATGGTGTAGCCTATTGCTTCTAGGCTATAAACCTGACCAGCATGTCATTGTACTAAATACTGTAGGCAATTTTAATGCAATGATAAATATTTGCTTATCTAAACATAGTAAATGAACAGTAAAAATACTGGGCAAAAAGAATTTTTCAGCTTTGCTATAATCTTATGGGACCGCCATCATATATGTTGTCTGTCACTGATTAAAATGCTATTATATGATGCATGAATATAAATTCGATCCCTATACATTTCACATTTTTTTTTCAAAATCACATTTAGTACCATTTTTAGTATTCTTTCAATACATGAATTAAAATTATCTTCTGAACTGCCAAATAATAATGATCTCCTCTCTGCGAAGATCACAGGGATTCAGGTATCTTAAACTCTCACAAACTATATCCTCACTGCTTTGAGGCAGTGTCTACTGAAGCTAAACATTTCCAACTTACTATAAAATCCGCTTTCATGTGACAAGGTTATTGTAATATCATTAATACATATATATCCTATGTTCTTATTTTTAATAAAGTGGCATAAGGCATATAAAGGCTGTTTTACATTAAATATATCTTTAATTTTAAATAGACCTTTAGCTTTTTTCTCTATTGATTTGGTTTTAAAAAATAAGTTGTGAATTCTAAAGGTGTGGAGTCATGTCATCCTCTTGTGTCCCTGACAATTCTAGTAAATGTAGGCTCTTCATTTGTGTGTGTTAAATAGAAAAAAAAAAACCCTAATTAGTATAAATTTTATGCATGAGCCAGGAAAAAAATTAAAAATTATTCTATAATAATTTGAGTGAGAGAAATCAGTAGAATTCCTGAAGAGCAGAGCTTTCTCTGAGTTTAAAGATGGCTTCTGGAATGATCATGCAGCATCAGAGGACCCACAAGCCCACCTACCTGCAGGCCTGACCTACATTCCCACACTGCCTGAATCTCAGACTATCTTATGAATAGCCAGTGAGGGAGCTGCCTCAACTCAGCCCCTGAGAAGTGCCCCAAGGGGTGTGCTCTGCTTCTCCTTCACCTCCTCTAGTCACCTGACGATGACCCAGTGGGGTAGACCATTTGCAGGTTCATCTGTGTCTTGCCCTAAAGTCCCAGTCCTGCAGGGGCTGTGACAATGAGACTGGTGACCTTATGCAGGCCCTCTTGAATGGCCATGTGCACTGGAAGGTCCTTGCCTCTTTTTAGGAGGGATGGTGGCTTTCAGCAAGGGCTGCTGGGTTGTGTAGCATCTTAGACCATTTATAGAAATTATGAATGGGACAGCCACAAACAACGTGGGCATAGGAATATATTGAGCAATCAGTTTAGATCAGATAAGTCAGAAGAGGTATTTAGGAGGATGAGTGTCCCTTGGAGAGAGGTTCTAGGGAGGGCTTGTTTTGTTGTGAAATCAAGGGACATAGCCTGTCCTAGAAAGGAGTGGGCAAATGTGAGGAACAGCTATCTCTTTAAACTGGGATGAAGCTGAAAGGAGAACAGAAAATATCTAGATCTTCTCTGTTTGAGTCAAATATTTATTTTCTTTTTCTTTTTTTTTTGTACTAGAGATTGAACCCAGGGATGTTTTACCACTGAGCTCCATCTCTAGCACCCCCCACTTTTTTATTTTGAGACAGGGTCTTACTAAGTTGCTTAGGGCCTTGTTAAGCTGCTGAAGCTAGCCTTGACCTTGGGATCCTCCTGCCTCAGCTGCCCCAGTATATAGGCATATACTACCCCAGCAGGCTCAGCCCAGTATTTCTTAAGTGTTGGCTGATTCACCATCTAATATTAGTGAGAGGATAAAAAAATAGCAGGTGAATGGGAAAAGGCATGAGGGCAAGAGAATGATCTTTGAACAGTAAAGTAAAAGGTGCCCTGGGTGTTGACAATAGAAAGTTAGCCCTTAGTGACCCAGAGCACTTTGTGTTACCCTATGGAGGTGGCCTGACTCCCAGAAGACCCACCCTCGTGGCGCGTTCAGGTGAAATCCCTCACACTGCAGTGCCTGGGGCTGGCCCTGCCCTAGACGCCATGGGTGAACTGAGTGGGGAAGAGGACAATTACAGAGGTCCTGTGAGGTGACTCAGAGCCACTGCCAGAGCTGCCCTTCTTCGTTCTCTGGGCCAGGGAAGTGCCAAAGCGAAGGGTCTCGTAGACAGGGTCCACCTTATTGCCACAGGCTGCAACAGAAGAGAAAGCTCATCTGAGAAAGCTCACCTGAGAGGACCCACCCTGCCAACCACACACCACTCCTGGGTTATCGTTCCCTAAGAAGTAGGTTCTTTGCAGCTGACCTGCCAGCCCTGGGAGGATCAAGCTCCCCTCACAGATGTGACTGCCACACCACCTTGTGCACATTCACCATGGTACCCAGAACTTCCCGCTAGGACTCTGCTCTGCAACTTTCCCTGAGTGATTGGTTTTCCCCTTGCATGATCCATCCCCAGAACTCCAGAGACCAGTTTCATTTCCTCTAGTGGGAGGCTCTGCTCGCTAAGGTACAAATTCTTGAGACACAATGTTCCCAGCAGGAGGCGAGTGTTTTCAAAGGGATTTCAAATGACCAGGCTTCCTGAATTTCTAATGAAAAGGTTTCCAGTTTATAAATTTCTACTTTAAAACCTATTATGTCAGAAAGGGCGAAAATAGGCATCAAGAATTTTAGAGACAGAAAAAAAAGAAGAAAATTGAAAGATATTATAAATGAAGAGATCTAAGCCAGAATATCTGTAAATATAGGACATTATTTAGGTCCTCATTAAAGAATAACTGATATTCCCTGAGTTCCTACTTTATACGTATTGGTCTATAATACATTCACTATGTATCTATCCCTATCTATCTACCTGTCCATCTACCTGTCTCACAACAACTATGAAAACAGTGATTGCCCTTCTAACTCTGTAGGATCTGACAGGTCCAGTTATTTGTGCAGAGAACAGTGGGCCACCAGCTCAGCACAGGTCTTTGGGAAGCTGTGCCCCATGCTCTTGCCACTCTTCCATGCTGCTGATGAAAGCATATCAGTGGCCTTTGGGACTTGGGTGTTTTTCAAACTTCATCAGGGAGTGGATGAAAATTTTCTGGAGAATTTGGTCCACCTTCTGTTTCCCCTCCAGCAAAAGAATTACCACCCAAGCTGCCACCAAAGACAGCCACTGTTTTTTTTTTTTTTTTTAAATTTGTTCTTTCTAGATACACATGACAGTAGAGTGTATTTTGACATATTATATGTATGTAGAACAAGTATGACTTGTTCCAATTAGAATCCCATTATTGTGGTTGTATATGATATGGAGTTTCATTGGTTGCGTATTCATGCATAAGGATAGGAAAGATGTCTGATTCATTCTACTCTTTTCTATTCCCATCTCCCCTCCCTTCCCTTCATTCCCCTTTATCTAGTCCAATGAACTTCTGATCTTCCCTTCCCTTGTAGGTTAGCATCCACATGTCAGAGAGAACATTCTGCCTTTGATTTTGGGGGGACTGGCTTATTTCACTTAGCATGATATTCTCCAGTTCCATCCATTTACCAGCAAATGCCATTTGCAGCCCTTGGAGGACAGCAGCCATTACTGACTTTGCTGCTCAAAACCCAACTCAACTGGTCAATGTCCAACTCACCAATGGGCATAACTTCTTTAATGCATCCAAACTGTTCATGTATGAGCAAGGGGGAGCTGTAGTAACGCCGAAACCCCTTTGGCTGGAGAGAGAATAAGAAAGAGAGGGTCTTAATGTCATCGAAGAGTTGGAGAAAATCACCTGCGTCCCCCAAATAAAACAAGTTGGTGCCTCCATTTAAGATGCTGACTTATCCTAGTAATTCTTCACCACTGAAAGGGGAGTGGGGAGGAGGAAGGATAGATGGCAATAAGCAAGTTATGCTCTATCCAGATAGCAAGTTCCTGGTCCTAGCCTTTGTGTCCTGCTTCTTCTCTGCCTGCTGTACACTGAATCTGCTGTGTGCAGTGTCCTCATTATCTCCCAGGACAAAGGAATTGCCTTGAATTCTTTCAACACAGTTAATTATTGTGCTTTATTAAATTCATAAAGTCCTGGGCATGAGAAAGCAGATCCAAAGAACTAAAGAAATATCTGAAGAGTTTTCCTCAAAATCGTTTTCTTTTCTTACTGGATTCTGTTCTGTTTTTCTGATCTCTCATTCATGATCTTTTCCTTTGGCTTGTGGAAACCACCATTGGAGAAGGAGAAGGGGAACAGGTGAAATGGAAGGGATTTGATCAGAATAAGTGGATGAACTTTGTAAGAACCTGGACTTAGAATTTCCAGTGTTAGAAGGGAACTTGATGACCTGGTTTTTATAAAAATCCCAAGATCCTCTCTAATGTTCCTGGCAAGTGGTGTTCTCCTTTGTCTGAACACTATCAATGGCAGCAAGGTGACAGGAGCATTCCCTAGCCCTGGAGGGAGGCAGGTCTTTGGTGACATTATATCTGAGTGTTAAGAAGTGGCACCTACTGATTCTAAGTCTTTTCCCTAGAGTCAGAAAAGACAATGGAACTACTCTTTTATGTGACAGCCTTACATGTTTTGAAGACAGTTGTTATGTTCCATTGTTTTATTTTCTATAGTAGACACCATTGGTATAATTCTTTGGCCATCCTCATTTCAAATACCCTCAGACATGCTCTGAGTTGCTTTTAATCAATGTGGGCAACCAGGACTGAAGCCCACACTCCTGAGATGGTACGATCAGCCCAGATGCCAAAACCATCAGATATTTCTCATTTGGCCAACATGGCTGTTAAAATGGTGTAGAATTTTATTACACTGTTTCACTTTTGTCAGGGGTTGGCCTTAGTCCTCTTTTGACACTCATGGAGTTGACAGCCAATTAAACACTAGGATAACTAACAAAGGTAACTAAGGGTTACTAAGGATAACTAGGGTAACTAAGTTTGCTTGGGACAGAGGGGATACCTGGGATGCATGACTTCTACTTTGAAAACCTGAACAGTCCCAGGATACAGGATTTGCGGTGCTAACGATGAGAAAGTCCCAACCTGGGAAAAGTTAGTCGCTCTATTAAGGACCCTGACTCCTTTCCAATGTACAGTATTTGTCTAGAGGGTTGACACAGCTCCACCTCTTCTTTATACAAGTGGGCAGGGCAGTGATTCTGGGGTGACTTCAGGGCTGTGGAGGAGTTGGAGTTGGGGCAGGGAGTTCTGGGGCTCCCTGCTGGTGTGAGCCCTTACCAGCTTGCCCATGCACCGCTGGGGTGCTAGGCCGTCTGTGCACCTGTGGTGGATGCTCATCTTACAGGCTTTGCAGCGCAGTCCATGCTTAGCATTTGTTCCTGTCAGGCACAGGGCAAACTTTGGTTAGGATGCAACCTTCCCTTTCCTACCTACCAGTCTAAATCACTGAAAAGGAGGTTATTCCTAAAAGCAGGAAGTCTTTTCTTGTGACTTTTTCATGCACTTCCAAAATAAAAAAAAAAAGATCATGGTAAATTCTTTGACTATCTTCCACATTTTTTACCTAAGGTATCTGCTCTGATGTCTCTCAATTTCTTTTTTCTCTTAATCCAAACTGGCAAAATCCAATTCCTTTATTCTTCAGGTAGGTCCCTTATTTTAAACTTTTCCATGCCTTACTGAGTAGTGCAAGTCCTAACATTTTACCTTCTTATCACAAGGTCTGAGGTTTTGGAAAAACTCAGGGAAAGGACTGACACAGGGGAAATGGCATAGTGTTGTGTGAAAGGGGTGTTGATGGACTCCTGCAGTTGGGGACAGAGGACTCAATCAGATACCAACCCCGGCCTGGGAAGAGAGGAAGAGGAGGTGGGTGACCACAAAATCACTGTTGCAGTGAGCCACTTAACTTCCTAGAACAGGGTGCTGTTCTGGGGCCAGAAGAAGGAAGGCTGAGGAGAAGAGGAGAGGTAGGAGCCATCCTGGCAATTTTAGTGCTGCATGGAGGCCCCAGGCTGAAGCAATGAGAGGCAGTGGGAGACCACACAACGGCGTGGAATGTGGGAGCCGTAGGAAGATGGCAGTAGGGCTGGGCACCTGCATTCATGGTGCAGAAAATGGCTGGATGAAGCTAGGAGGTGTTAAAATGGAATGTGTTCTGCTTCCACATATTCCAGGACAAGAATATGCAGAACAAGAGATGTCATGAGCTCTGACATGCCGAAGTGAGGTGGCAGGCCCCTGCACAGGCCTCAAAATGAGGTGCCAAAATAGATTCTACTACTCTTGGATAACCAAGCACCTCAAGCATATTAGAAAAGAGGATGAAAGTTGGGTCAGTGGAGAGAGGATCTCTCTGTGGAGCTACTGAGGCCTTGCCAATCTCATCCCTCCTCCTCTGCCATGATGAGAAGGGTGGTGCTGCCTTGTGGTTTTCAAAAGAAGTCTTCAAGGAGACCCCTTTAAAAGTTTGGCCTGGGTCCTTTGCAGTTGGTGTGACAAGTGACCATAGCCATACCCAGGCCTTGGGAAGTCTTAAGGTAAGGGATATGGGTGAAAGATGTCCTTTTAGACAAGGCCGACACTCTGAAAGCTTGCGTGAGATAAAATGGCATGATAGAACAGATATGGATTATGCAGATTGTGCCCAAGGAGACCACCTGGAGTGGCAGTGGGTCTCTAAAAAAGTAGTCTCCAGGGTGGAGATATCGGAATGAATATGCCCACCTAATGTGAGACCTGGGTCCACAGGCACCCAACTGTCACAACTGACTACAGATCCAAAATGAGGATACCCTGATTACTTGAAAACCCATCTTCTCAACCAATGTGCTCTCATCCCCTTCGTCTGATTTTACCTTTTTTAACCCAATGTACATACAGTGTCCAGAGTAGTCTTTTTATAATATAATTTAATCACTTCTTTCTTTTGCTTAGACATCTTGGAGCAGGTTCTTCCTGTCTTTCTGATGTCATATGAAATGCTCACTCTGGAGGCAAAGCTTTGCATGATCTGGTGGGAGCCCACCTTTGACTTTATCTCAAGCCAGCTCCTCTTGTTCACTAGGTTTGAGCCCCGTGGCCTTCTTTTAGTTCTTTGAATGCACAAGCTCTTTAGCTCCTCAGGGCCATTACACCTAGGGCTTCATATACTTGGAATGCTGTTTCTAGTACATTTCTCTTGGCTAAGTGACCCCTCATATTTGCATCCTTTGTATTTCTTCAATCAAGGTTCCTTAAAAACATTTTTTTGTCTTTCCAGTCTAAACTGCATTTTTTCCTATTACCTTTCCTCCCAGGATGCTGTGGTTATCTTTTATAACATTCATTACTATTACTATTTATTTGAGAATTTGTCTCTGTCTTCCTTTTCCCCTGCACTGTAAACTCAGTGAGGCTAAGAACCATGTCTGTTCATTTGCCATTGAGTACTTCACTCTGAGCATGATGCCTGATAAACATGCATTAGATAATTAATGAAAAAATCTTTCATAGTCACATATACAGTGAAGTAATGATGACTGGTTGGAGGTAGTTATTGAAACTGATTCATCAACAACATAGTAAAAGTATTCAAGAGCTAAAGATCCATCTGTATTTCTAAACACAGATGTAATTCTAAAGACCAGGAGCCTCAAGGGCATGTTTAAATGATTTGCTGCAGGTAGGAAAGTAGGAAAGTAGGTCTTGCCTACTTTCACTCTTGCACTGCTTGATCCAAATATTTCTTCCCAATCTTTTAGGTTGTGTAACCTATGTGGAGATGAAGTTGGGGTCAGTTCAATGATTAAAAAAAAGGGAGTGCAAGGACCCGAAATTCACCTGGGAAATGCAATGGGCAAATCTTTGAACTAGAAACCCTTTAGCAGGTGTTACCTGAATTCTTCCTTTGGGAAGGCACTGCTTAATACAAAGCATGTCTGCTGACGGAAAGCTGAGTGACATATACACACAACATAAATTCCTGGGTATGTATGCTTGTTCTTAAATAGTGGTTGGAAAGTCCCTTTTCTTTTTGAGAATAGTCACTTAGCTGAAAGACTGCTATGCTTTCATAAGACTTAGACGTGAAAAGTAATTACTGATTTTTCACTTTCAAATTAGTGAATGCTATTTGTGCTCTATGTGGAATGGTAAGTAGAAACTTCAAAGATGGAAGTTGTTTCATTGTGTGCTGGACTCTGAAACAGTATCATTATATATTAAGGTGAATTTTCCTTTAAACCCAAAGGCAGTGATTTCAGGTTTCCATGTCTGTTCTCATACGCTCCACTGTTTTGTGTGAGTCAGACCACCAGCAATTATTTGGTTTTAGGTGTTTCAATTTCCACTGTGGAATAACAAAAGTGATTGAAGAGGAGAGCTTGTGCTCTGAAGTTCAGGGAATAGTTCAAAGGAATGATTCACATCACAGCAGTGACATTAGTTTACTCTAGCAAGACACAGAGAAGCCATGGTCTGACTTATTTTGTTACTTGTGACTTCCATCACGAGTACATTGCATTATGTGTGCCTTAGGCCCGAGGAGAGAAAAAAATCCTCAGTCTTAAATGTGTATATGTCTAGTACTGGTTCTTTAAATCTAAAAGAACTGCAGTATTTCTGGATCCTCAGCTATCTCATCACAAAATGGGAATAGTCTACCTATATCAGGTTGCTAATAGAATACTCTCTTACTACAGATGCTCCTTGACTTATGATGGGGTTATATCCTAATAAACTCATTATAAGTTGAAAATATTAAGTAAAAAGTGCATGAGTTACACTTGACCTACTGAAAAACAGTTCAGTAGCACAGTACACTGAAGAGTATTGGTTGTGACCATGCGACGACAGACTGGGAGCTGTGGCTCATTGCTTCTGCCAGAATCACAAGAATATATGTAGTCTATTATTAATCAGGCAAAAGATCAAATTTTGAAGTATGGTTTCTATTGAATACATGTGGCTTTCCAACCTTCACAAAATTGAAAGTTCACAAGTTGAGCTATTTTAAGTCAGGCACTATATAATATAGACTGTCATGCTTTCATAAAACTAGACATGAAAAGTGATTACATATATATATATTTTATATATCTATAATTGAGGAGGTTTAAATGCTTAGAAATAAAGATGTCACTGGACTTTGAGTGAAAAATGGTGGAATGGTCACAAGAATTTCCCATTTATTCATATCACAACCTCACTGAAGTTACCGTCAAGGTATTTTTAAAAAATGGCACAGACTCCAAAGAATGAGTTTACTTAGAAGAGTGCACAGTGTAGAAGTTAATTTAACATATATTTCAGAGATAGAAAGCAAGTGGCAGTATAGTAAGCAATTTAACAGAAGATAATATTAGATTTCCCAAAGCAACTTGGAAACCAGAAGGTCATGGAACTTTGAAAACTGTCAAATTTCCAGGTTCTGAGTGAAAATGTTTTTCATCTCAGAATTTTATACCCAGCCAAATAATCAAACACAGGTGAAGGTTGAATAAATATATATTTTGGGTTTTAAAATGTTTCCTTTCCACATCATCTTAAAAAAATTGCTGGAGAATGTGCCTTAGGAAAAATGAAGGAATAAATAAAAAAAGAGGAGAATATCAGATCTAGTGCACAACAGAGCTGATGTGGAGGAGAGGTAAATGATGTCCCCATGTGATAGCTCAGCAATAGCCCTCGACTGTAGCTGCAAGATGAAGTAAGGCAGTGCACTGAAAAAAAGGGGAAACTTAAAAGTCTATTGATTATTTTGAGGTTTGAATAATGTAAGAGATTTGGCACTTGAGAAATCTGGGGAAGCATTTGAAAGAACTATAGATGCATGAAAAATTAAGTAGGTAAAAAGTCAACTTCAATATGAGGAAAGTAAAATGTAAGGAAAGACAAAATCATAGTGTAACACTGGAATTAGAAGTTAACAGTTGTCATACATGGTGCATCAATTGATCATCTAGTTAACACAAAATTGTGATAAAATTACTTGGGAAGAGGGAGCAAGGGGGCAAAGATGGTGATATAACTCTTTTGGAAAGGTCAGAACAAGAAAGGAAAGAATAAGAGGTGGTGCTGGTGATCTGAGAGCTGAATTCTTATCTTTTATGGCAGGAAGACAATAAATATTTGATTAATCAATCAATAGCAGCAGAGCACAGCATTTAGAATTATTGACATAAATTCAAGGGGAAATAATTAGAGGTGAAAGTGGCAGTCTTTTAGAAGTGAATCTGGGATGGGACAGGTTCCATTGTATACTTTCAGTATTACCTGTCTTGGAACTATTCCCCTATAGTACTCTGAAACAAATAAACAGACATGAACAAATAAAAACAAATGAAAGAGAAGTCTGTGGGAGCAGGGTCACGTTGGCCCCTTGGAATGATGTGATTCCTGACATATGGAGATGGAGGCAAAGCAAGGGGCCAGTTATTACAAAGTCATCAGTTTTTCCCTGAAAATTTGAAGTTCTGGGATAAATCTGAGAGTTTTGTGGTTGTAGTTGAAAATTAAGAATGTTAGTCGCAATGTTCAAAAGAGTTTGGAATGGACCAATGCAAGTCGATACAGCACCAATTAGGTGTCAGGCTGTTTCATGAACATGGTATCGTTCACCACTATGAATAAGTGAGCTGTCCATGGAGAACCAAATGTTGAAGCTCTAGAACATGAAGTCTACACACATGCTGGGAGAAAAATTTGAAGAATTTTTCTCAAGGCTGGTGACTCCATTAAATGACATACTCCTGTTTTCTTGTTAAATGGAATTTATTACATATGTATGTTAAACAATTGGCCAGACTAATTTTGATAAGATTTTGCCATTTGGGCATTGCTTAGCCCTTAGTCAAATTTCATAAATGTCAAAGTTAAAAAAATATAACAATGCTTTACAATTTAGATCTCTTAACTACAGAAGCAAATTTGGAGAATGAAAAAAAATTTGTGTAAGAAAGTAAATGTAATCACAGTATGGTATTTAATTAACAGTGAACTAATATTTACTTTGTTTTCAGTTTGTACAATCATAGAATAACTCTTATACAATATATTTGATGAAAATTAATGTAGCTTAGATAATAAAAACACCCTTTACTATGAGTTGGGAAAATCTCTTTCACCTACACACACACATACGTATTTCATGTATGTATGTATCTGTGTGTGAATGTATGTGGGTGTATGTCTATCTCTAAACACAGTAGTCCTCCCTTTCCTCAGTGGACAATATGTTACAGACCCCCAGTGGAAGCCTGAAATGATGGATAGTACCAAACCCTATGTAGATGATACTTTTCACTAAACATGCATATGATAAAGTTTAATCTATAAATTAGGTATGTAGAAATTTAATAGCCATAACTAATAATAAAATAGAATTAGAACAATATACTATATAAAAGTTATATGAATGAGGTGTCTGTCTCTTTCTCAACATATCTTCTTGGGCTGAACTCGTCCTTCTTGTGAGAGTGTGAGATGATACCACGTGATGAAATGAAGTGAGGTGAATGACTCAGGCATGGTGCTATAGCCTCTGGCTACCACCAACCTTCTTACTTGAACACAAGTACTGTGAAACTGTGACCGTTGGTCTGATCATGGAGATGCTGCTAAGTGATTGACAGGCAGGTAGCATATACACCACTGCCACACTGGATGAAGGGATAACTCACACGGTGGGTAGGACAGAGTCGACAGCATGAGATCTCATCACACTACTCAAAAAGGTATGCATGTCTGAAACTTTTAAATTGTTTGTTCATGGAATATTCCACTTTATATTTTCAGACTACAGTTGACCATAGGTAATTAAAACTGTGAAAAGCAAAAGTATGGCTAAGAGGAGACTATTGTATGGCCATAAATTTCCCTTAGGTTGCATACAATATCGATAAATGATTCAAAGATGAATACAAGCAAGATAGTCCCAAGGTCTTCCAGATCCCTGAGCTTATTGGTTTAGCTACTGGATTCTAGTAAAGGAGCCTACCAGGGATGCTTGTATCAAGAGTATACAGAGCCCGGAGAGAGCTAAATGGCCCTGTTACGAAAGGCTCTCAAGGTTGGAGATAAGAAAGCAAGAGCAGTAGGCAAGTTTTTGGTGTCTGGGTAGACCCTTGGTATTCAAAGGCTGGGATCTATACAAACAGTAGTAAAAATGATAGAGTCAGTGTTTTCAAACTAAAGACAGGAATATAACAATGCTGCTGGGTTACAAAAGCAGACAACAATGCAGCTGGCATTGTTCATGAGCCCATTGTCCTTGAATGTACACCAACACAATGAATGGAACAGAATTATGTTACAATCAGCTGGAGAAGGTCACCATGATGGGGTCTTGTCTAATTTTCATGCCTCATTTTCAACATGAAACCTTGGGTCCCTCCTCTGTTCTGTTGGATCATTTCTGGTTCCTGGAAAGGGTATTTGGATCGTGGTTCTTGGGGCTGCTCACACTTCCTCCTCAGCCTGCCTTGTTCAGGTTGTAAATAGCTGCTAACCCACCAACTGTCTTTAAGTACAATCCTGCACAACAGCCTCCCTCCCTCTGCAACTCCCTCCCTCTGGCCCTCACTGTTGCCAGAGCCCCTATCACAGCAGGCTGTCTCCTCTTCCACTATGTGGGATCCAACATGGAACACTGGTTTATTCACCTCTGGGTCTGTTGTGACCAGTAAAATGCCTGGCACAACCTATATTATTTTCTCTTAGGAAGGATCTTCCTACCCAGGCCTGAGCCACATAAATATCCAGGTTAAGAGAATATCACCCTATTAATACTATGAAAAGAGCTAAACTTCTCATGGCCACTGAATCCTGGGGTCTGTGTGACCACCAGGATGAATTGCCCACAGACCTTCATTGTGTGGGCTCCCACATGGCTGTCCTGATTTTTACACCAACGTTCCAATGTGACTGCATCCTGGTTTGTTGGGACCCAGAACTCGCCAAGCTCCAGGGCACTCTCCACTCCAGGCCTGGTACTATTCCTTAAGCTGCCCACCTGACTAGCCAGCTGAAGGCTGATTCTGGGAACCACTCCATCCTCTCTGCTATTCGCTCTTCACACCTTTCTCAAAGCAGATGTTGACATCTGGCAGGATCAAGTTAGCTGTGCTCCTCAACATCTATGACTTTGCTTGATGTCTTCTGCTTTCTCCTTATGGTATGTGTTGTCAGCAAGCGTCATGTCCCCCAGGTGACCCACAATATGCTTTGTTATGCCTGAGATATCCATCATTGCTTTTACCTCATACATAGAACCCAGAAGTGCCTGCTACTCTGGACCTAAACATACCTAACTGTAGGAGTGCTTAAGCATAAAAATTTTGTCATAGTTTCATGACAGAAACTCAAAGGAAAAGCAAGGGGCTTAACCTATATAAATGATGGCTTGAATGGTCACGTGGTGGAGCTTGATTTCCACAAAGAAATCATAATATTACATCTTTAGTGCCACTTTTAAAAACCTGTTGCTTCAGAAATCTAATCCCAGAATGATTTCAAGAAGCCAATGCTTCACAGTGGGATTTAAAAAATATGTACAGAACACGGAATGTATTTCCATTTCTTTCACATGCTGTTTCTCTTTGATATACTGATATAAAGATTCTCGAGTCACATAAGTCAACCAAGCCATATGAAACCACAGGGAATGATTCTGTCCCTTCTTATATGGAAAAAGAATAACTTGAAAGAAAAAAATGGAGAGAAAAGATAGAACTGATATTTTTGAGGGGGTTTGTCAGTGAATATACAATCACACACACAAACACTCTTCTAGGAGGAAAGAACATGGTAGTAGAAGCTAGAAACTTGAATTCCTGATTCTGCAGAAAGGAATTAAAAATTATTGAGCTCTTGTGCACTGTTAAACAATTTCCTGGATGTATCCTCATTTTATTAATAAGTGAACATTACATTTTGTATGTAAAATGTTATTTTTAATATTTAATTCAGGGAGGCAAGGATAACTAATGGGCAACTTCACTGGAAAGAATGAACAAATGCTGAGTATAGAAATCGCTAGCTGTGGGGCTCAGTATCAGAACTTATTCTCTCACGATTTCAACAGTCCTGTGAGATAAGGATTTTCATTCCTTCATTTTAATAGAGAGTGAACTGAAGCCCAAGGACATGTAGCTAGTGAGGAAAGACACAGGAGTAGGGTTCAGGACCACTTGATTCTGGAAGCCCCACTCTCTTCCCTTCTCCCCCAGCCTTCTGCACATCAGCAGATCTACTCCAGATTTCTCCTGCTGAAATTGAAAGGAGGTATTTATGACTCTCTTCAGTCTTTGATAATGATAAAATAAAAATAACAAATATGTAACCACATAATCAATGAAGACGAGAAGTAGCAAGAATTTCCAGGTACCTAAAGCTATCCTGAGAAAATTCAGGAGCGGCAGCGATCCTGTTCCAACACCCTCTTTGCAAGAGGCATTCTGATCACACTTGTGGTGGATTACGTAAAATAGGTTCTTGGAGGCAACAAATGTGAACCGGCATTTTCCATTGTAGAGATGCAGGTTCCCTTAACGGATTTGAATAAGGGATGATCGGCTCTAGTGGTCTGGAGCCCAGTTCAAGCCCTTGAAAACTCGCAGAATGAGAGTGTGGGAAATGGAGCTCTTCCCAATGCACTCGCCATTGCCAGACCCTCTAAGCTGGTGATCACTTACACAATCAGTAACATGTTGGAGGCAAGGCTGCAGACGCATTAGCCAATGTAAGCACACACTGCTAATTCTAGTTTTGCTATGCATCTATTCAGCAACTTATTTTAAATTTTGAAAATGACACTGACAATAGTTCTCCTTTGATGAAAATAATGTTCTTATCTGGGTCGATTATTTTAAAAGGGAGACTAGAACCAGGATGGAGAATATAAAAGTAGGGCCGATGATTTACAGATCATTACATTGTTAATGCATAAATTACATTTGGATGTTCATATCTGGATGTGTGCCTATGTAAATATACGTATCATTTATGAAGACAGTACTTGAGGTGGAAAAATTCAGGCCTATGGTACTAAAAGGTTTGGATAATAGTCCTTAGCTCTGAGACCTTGGTAAAGGTGCTTGATTTCTGATCCATGCAAAAGAAATGGTGAGATGGCTACAAGCTGTGTCATCTGTAGGTCTTGGGGTCACCACCTTACAAATACTTTAAGGCTGAACTGGAGGTACCATACTCAGGATTCGACAAGGTGTGATCTTGATGAAAGCATCGGTCTCCACACACCCCTTTACTCTCCTGTGTTCTTATATCTACAAACAACTAAACTGATCCTTGCTTTACAAAAGTTGTGCCTTTTGAACACAAATATGGCATAAAATACTCGAGAAATGCATCATTTATAGAATTCACTCAATAGTTATTTTATAAATATGATTCGTGCTTGTGAAATATAAAAATATTCTTTAAATAATAGGTGAACATTTACATAGAATTTTCTATTTATGTATTAATGGGATGCATTTATGGTTAAGGGAGCTCTAAACTCGGAAGTAGACCACACTACTTAAAAGTTTTAAGACTCATGATGAAACAAAATCAGAACAACTTGTTAAAGCCCATGCCAACTGCTGTGTAAATGGAACTGATCCCCAGGCTTTCTGGGGATTGCCCAAGGGGCAGAGTAGGGCATTCTTCTGGAGAGATCCTCTAGGGAGCAGCATCAAAGCTCTGCTCTGGGAAAGGTTTGGGGAAGAAGAGAAAGAATTAAAAAGAAAAACAAAAGAGCAAAGCAAGTTGAATAGATGTATGTTCCCAATCATTGTGGAACAATGGACGTCTGAGATGTCAAACTCCCCCTTTCAGAGGGGGCTGGGGTCTGGGGAGGCCCTGGGAGAAGGACTGGGTGCTGTGGGGGCTGAGAAGCCGGCTCTGCTCACACAGTCGCATGCCTCCCCGCCCTCGTTTGCCACTTTGAAACCTCTGGGGCACCAATCTGCCCCACGTGGAGCAAGCAGCCAGTGATGTTTTTATAACGTTCACAACAGCATTAGAAACCCTTTGTGGCTACTCAGTGTGGTATTTTTTAATATGTGGTTTGGGGGGCCAATCAGGTCAAGATACAATTAGCAGGAGGAAGCCGATAGCTTCCAGCTCCTTCGAAAAACACCTATTTCAAGCATCTGGAGTGAGTGAAGGATCTTTCCGGAAGAAACCCTTCAATAATAACTTCAAGTTTTGCACTAAGTTTAGGATGAGGTTTTTTTTTTTTTTTTTTTTTTTTTTTAAACTTCTGGGGAGTTAGACCAGGGATCAGTTTCTTTTTAAAGGGCATGATGTTAAGGACACAGTTTTTGTTGCAGCTCTTCCAGACTGCCATTGTAACAGTGAAAATAGCTAGCAGTGATTATAAGTAAGCAAATGGTCGGGGCTGTGTGTGCTTAAAACCTATAAATGCTGATATTTGACTTTATATAATATTCATGTGTCATAAGTATTATTCTTTAAACATTTTTAAAAATTATTTTTCTCAATTAAAAATGTAAGTCTTTTTTAGTATGTGGGCTGTTCAAAAATAGGCAATGGGCCAGATTTGATCTATGAGTATAGTAATGTTCTCCCAGGTCTTTTAAAAAATTAAGGTGAAATTCACAGAACATAAAACAAACCATCTAAAACCAAACAATTAAATGCATTTAGTGCATTCACCCTGTTTTGCCACCTCCTACCTCTACCCAGTTCCAAAACATTTTTAACACCCCTAAAGGAAACCCTGCATCCATTAAACAGCTATTCTACTTTCCTCTTTACCAGCAGTTTCTGGCAACCAATGACCTGCTTTCTATCTCTATGGATTTTCTTCTGAATATTTCATGTATATGGAATCATACAATATGTGACCTTTTGTATCTGGCTACTTTAAATTAGCAAAATGTTTTTAAGGATCATCTACATCAAAGCACATATCAGTATTTCATTCTTTTTAATGGATGTATAATATTCCATCACATGTATGGATTCATGTGTACATACACACATATGTATACTATAAAATGTTTATATTTTATTTATCTATTGTGAACTGTGTTGCTAAGAGCATACGTGCACATGTATTTATTTGAGTACCTGTTTTCAGGTCTTTTGAGGATACATCTGGGCGTGGAATTGCTAGGTTGTGTTACACTTCACTTTTTGAGAAACTGTCATGGTCCTTGCTTACCATGAACATCTCATGTGATACTGCTACTCACCCGCTTCCTCTGTACTTGTGATCTTTCTCACTCTGCTTTACATTTTCCTTTTTTCTATATGACTCATCACCTGAAGATAGATCTGTCATCTTTTACTTTTATTACCATTTACTTAACTACATATCTGTTGTCTCCCTAAATAAAATATTAATTCTATGAGGGTAAATATCTTCATTGGGTTTGCTCACTGATACATCCCAAGTGCTTAGAACGGAGACTGGCACAGTGGAGCTACTACATAAATATTTGTCAAATGAATTCCTATTTATGCTTGAAATAAAGCAAAGATGCCTCATATTAGTAATGCTTGGCATGCATATTAAATAAGAAAAGAAAAACATTCATTGAATGGATGCCACTTTTCTCCAAATAGTTCTGCAAATGTACCAGAATTCTGGTGGAAATCTCAATGGGATTTGAATGGGGGGACTTCACAAAATGTTTCTAAAATAAATCTTGAAGAGTATATACCTCAGAATAGTAAAACATTTTTGCCAAAAAAAAAAAAAAAGCTTTTGTAAACCACAATAGTGATTAAATCAGAGAGCTACTGGTGCTGGAACAAATAAAGTGAACTGAAAGACTAAAATAAGCATCTGAATGAATTTACTGTCTGAAAAAAGCGATTTCTCAAATCATCAGTGAAAAAAGGAATTATTCAACAAATATTGGCGAGTCACTTGGTTAATTATTTGATGAAAACACCAGGTGCTTAATTGTTAGTATATTCTGAAATAAAGTTTGGATGGGGTAAGGAATTTACATAAAAGTTGAGAGTATTAAATTAGTTAAAGAAAAGAGAAATACTAGCTTACTTATTCTTTTTTAGGGAGTGGGGTTACTGGGAATCGAACTCAGGGACACTTGACCGCTGAGCCACACCCCCAGCCCTATTTTGTATTTTATTTAGAGATAGGGTCTCATTCAGTGCCTCGCTTTTGCTGAGGCTGGCTTTGAACTTGCAATCCTCCTGCCTCAGCCTCCCAAGCCACTGGGATTATAGGCATGTGCCACCGTGCCTGGTTTCTTTATTCTTGAATAGAGAGACTCTAAGAATATTTTTATGAGAGAAGCAATATACCAAAAGATTGATAAATTTGGTTACATAAAACTATAGACATTAGTACAAAACCTAAAGGCAGATAAACGGGGAATTTGTCAACTTCATAATTAAAGGGATAGTACAGCATTATGAAAGATTTATAAGTTGGTTTTAAAAATTAATAGGAAAAGATGAATAAGTGAAAAGATATACAGTATTGTCCAAGGTCATAAACTGAAAACTTACAAAAGATATGGAATAGAAAATTAAGCATCTAATAAATAATGTAGTAATCAAAGAACTGCAACAAGAGCGTCAAGCTATCCATCTTTCCCTATCAAATATGCAAAGATAAAGCAAAACCAAACCAAAACAAAAGGTGCCATCACTGATTGTGTGTAGAGCGGTGACTGCTCTCACACACTCCTGCTGGTGGAAAAAATGGTATCACTGCTGATACCACTGTCAGGCTAATTTTGGGACAGGTCATCTCCTCTGTCCAACTCTGTTCTAAGCATCAAAAATTTTAAATTGGTATTGTACTAGCCAGCTTCCCATTACTATGACAAATTACCTGAGATAATCAACTAATAAAAAATATTTTTGTTTGTGGTTCTGGAGTTTTCAGTCCCAGACTGGTGATGCAGTGGGGTGCCCATCACTTTGGGCCTCTGACAAGGCAGCACATCATCACGGCAGCATGTGGCAGAGCAATTTGCTTGCCTCATGATCAGAGAGCAAAGACAAGAGGAAGCAGCTGGGGTTCCACAGTTTCATTCAAGGGCACATTCCCAATGACCTAAGGACCTTCCACTAGGTCTTAACTCCCAAAGGTTAAGACTCCCCATAGCAACAACCTGGGGACCAAGCCTTTATTTAACACAGCACCTTTTGGGGGATACTTACCCAAGCCATAGTATGTGCACAATTCATCAATGTAGCAATTTCAACTTCAGAATTGGATCTTAAGAAAATAGTTATATTTGCAATGATTGAACTACAAAAAAATGCCTACTGCAACTTTGCAAATAATATTGACAAGTGGAAAACAAAAAATAGCACAAAATTGAGTATTAGTTAATGAAAGTCTGGTATATTCATAAGCAAAATACTGTTTTGTCTACTGAGATAAGTTTTAATCTAACAATGATTAACATCATATGATGTTCACAATATAATGTTGAAGTGTCAACATCAGGGTAAAAGACAAAAATTAGAAAACATTTAAAGTAGGCATCACTTACATGTAAAAAAGTGTGGCAAAGCATATAGAAATATATTCTATTTCTGTGTGGGTGGTAGAATTATAAATGCTTTTTAGTTCTTGTTTTTGGTTATTTGTATTTGCTCGTTTTCTATAATGAGGAAATTTTCTTTTCGTGATAAAAATAAAACAACATATTTTTTTAAAGGAAGTGGTGATATTTTTGAAGAATTTGATAAAAATACAGTCTTGTTGAAATGAGGGGACTCACTGGCAGGTTGGGGTTGGGAGTCCCCACTGTTGGGAGTTGTTAGGGGAGTCGTCCAGCAGCTTTGGAACAAAGTGGCAGCATCTCCCCTATCTCACTGGCCATGCTGAGGTCTCTGGCAGGAGTCTTCAGCAAGGCCCAGGTTCTCTATCTGCTCACATCCTGCAGGCACCCAGCTTGCTCATTGGGTGGCAGGCCTTCATTTCATCCTGAACCAACACTCCTGACGGCAGGGCCTCTCCCTGGGTCCATCAGGGCCCATTCTGTAGTAGAATTCCTGGCTGCAGCCCTCACAGATTTTTCCAGTTAGTTGCCTCTTTCTTGATATGGGGAAAGCATCCACCTCCCTTTATTTTTCCTTAAAAATTTAATTCTAAAAACAAGTTTTCAAAATTTAATTTCGAAAACATGTTCTAAAATCGAAGGCTCCTGAGCAGGATTTCTTACACTCTGTATTGACATTTGGGGTCTGATAATTCCTTAGTGTGTGTGTGAGTGTGTGAGTGTCCGGTGCTGACGTAGCAACATCCCTGGCCTCAACTCACTTGATGCCGGTAGCACCTCTTCCCCCAGTGTACCCACCAAAACCCTCTCCTAACATTGTCGAATGTTTCCCTGGGGAAAGGGCTGCTGATAAAAAAAAAAGGAAGGCCAGTTAAATTTTACTTTCTGATAAATTTTTTTTTTGCATAAATATATTGCATAGGACAAGTGTGCCTCAAATATTGCCTGGGACATACTAACTTTAAAAATATATTTGTTGTTTATCTGAAATTCAAATTTAACTTGGTGTCTTTTTGTTTACTAGATCTGGAAACCCTACGAGAGAGGCAAAATCATTTCCGGTCAAGAATTCCTGGGGTATAGCAACAGTTATTTTCAGTCCTTTTCTAGATGAGGAAACTGGGGTTTAGGAAGTGAAGATTTTGGTCCACAGTCACAGGGTGAAAGCCTGCTGAGAAGAGATTTGAAGCTGGATATTCTTATTACAAATTCCCTTTTTCTCCTTATGCACAGAAAAACTACCCATCTCAGAATCAGAGTGACTTGGCATGGGGACTGTGCCCATGATTGCCAAGAATCAAGGACTTGGCCTATGTTTTCTCTAACACAACAATTCCTTGAAGTTGGCTATTATTTACCACTTAGATGGAAACTTGAGAATCAGAGAGCTGAAAAAAGTTTTCCCAAGATTACCTTGCTAATAGGTGGTGGTCTTGAGTTCTAAAGTGGGTCTGACTTGATGCAAACTGGACACTGGGACTCTGGCTGGTGTCCTTTGCTGACTCCTCCTCCATCATCTAGGTTTGACTGAGACCTTCTGGCTCTATTTTCTATTTTCATCAAGGTACCAGATCTTGGATCTATTATAATTTGGAAATCAAGAATAACAAGATGACGTGCTCTAAGAACCCTTTTAAATACCATTTCTGGACCAATGACAAGTACTGGCACCACTTGATTGGCATCTGGGATAGAGTGCCTCTCAGATAAGTCTGCCCAAAGAACAGAGGTAGTGCCTAAACTGGGTTAATTGCTAGACTACCCATCAACTTCCGAGAAATTAAGAATTGACTTCATTACACTTTGAAAGATAATAGGTGTGTTGTGGCTGTCTGTCCTCAGCAGTAAGGAGATGCTTGGAGCTGTAGACAACTTAGTTAGGAAGTGGTTAATTACTGGTCCTCTCTCAGTGTCCAACTCAGATGCCACATTCATTATGGAACTTTGATTGACTGCTTCCTCTTTCCTCCTCCTCCTGCTTCCTTGAATCTACATAGAGATTCGAGTATCTATATGTATATCCCCAATTTCCAACCACAGTGCCCTGTATTTATTAAGTATCTATGTTCATAGCTGCTCAATTCACAATAGCTAGATTGTGGAATCAACCTAGATGCCCTTCAGTAGATGAATGGATAAAGAAACTGTGGTATATATACACAATGGAATATTACTCAGCCATAAAGAAGAATAAAATTATGACATTTGTAGGTAAATGGATGATGTTGGAAACTGTTATGCTAAGTGAGATCGGCCAATCCCAAAAATCCAAAAGCCGAATGGTCTCTCTGATAAATGAATGATGATGCATAATGTGGGGGGGAAAGATGGCAAGAATGGAGGAAAGATAGCTAGCATAGAGG
>JAJEJO010003145.1:83964-99079 GCA_020662805.1 Glaucomys volans
GATTATGGATGTAATCATAAAGATACCTTAGAACCTGCCATCCAAGGTGTGGTCCATGGTCAAGCATCATCCACATCATCTGAGACCCTGTTAGCAATGCAGAATCTCAGGACCCAGTTCAGACCCACTAAATCAGGAGAGGTATTTTAATAACACTTCCTGATGATTGTTATGCACATTAAATTTTTAGGAAGTTCTTCCTTACAGATCAGTAGCCTCGGGATAGCAAATGCATAACTTATGTTCTGAAATCCTTCAACTGGGGTGCATGGCAGATATCACTAATTACTATACTTTTCTAACTGAATTATGATGCAGCTTTCAAACTTCCCTGGGGAGTCAATACCACTCAATTAATATAGAAGCCAATTTTTCCTCTCAGATAAAACCAATTCTCTCATTTTACACACAGAGAAACTAAGCTCAGAGAAGCAAAGCCACTTGACTAACTTCATGGTGTTCCTCTGCAGCCTCCTGGTCTAAAGATTTTCTTGTCACATTGAGAAGTTAAGCAGACACAACTCAAACCAGGGCTCATAATTACCTTCTCTTTCTCATCTTCCCCAAAGAAGCCCTGGATTCCAGTCACTGTCCTCCCAGAGTTCGAGGAGGAGTTTGAGTTTGGAGTTGGAGCAATACATTTTAGACTGCCCTAAGCTCTAGATACCACTCAATCGTTAGAAAGGGAAGAAAGGGGACATATTTTCCATTGCAGTTGAACTCTAGTCATGGGACCTTGATTAAAAATAACCCATCTCATCTCTCCCCCACCCTGACTTCGATTAATAAGACGGTTTGCAAGTTCTCCGGGAAATTCAATAACATAGTAATTTACTAGTAATTTCTGAAATGCCCTCAGTGAGCGGAAAGGGTCTGTTAAGAATGTGAAGACCCCAGGGTCATCTTTTCCTGCCCATGTTCCCCACTCCTTGCTATAGTGCTTTATTTCCAACCCGGTCTTAAGCTTTAAAAAAAAAAAATTAATGGCATTCATTGTTTATAAATGCCTCTGTTGATCTTTCCTATTTCGGTTCCTGACTACTAGTGGAAAAACTCTCTCTACTTCCCCCACCCCTCACCCGCGCTTGGCTTTAAAAATAGCAGTGGGAGTAGGGTTGGCTCAGGGCCTTGGTGTTTGGAGTCCACAGCCTTTGCCCCCTGGGCCATCAGTTCACATGGTGATACCATGACTTGTAAGCTCTTCTTCTGTCCTGTTGCATGTGCTTGGCTTAACGTTTTTGGAAGGTGCTCTTCTCCACCATCACTTTCTCGTGACCGTCTGGGAAACATCTGGATTTGACACCCCTGGTGCAGTATTAATATTCTCTGCTATCCTTCAGAAATCCTCTTTCCTAAAGTCTGCAGTGTAGGCAGTCTCAAAGGCTTTCTCCAGAACTAGTATTCTATCTCAGGGTTAGAGAATATATATTTATTCAGGTCTCCTAAGAGTGGACTGGCCAATTTCTCTCCTCCATTTCTGAAGTGCTTTCTGAGAATTTGGCCTGCAATTATTGTCAACCTGTTTGTTGCAAATGGAGCTTTAATAATAGCAATTTGGGGTCTGACAGCCCGTTCAGTACTGTTATGGGTATCATTTTAGTTGCCAGTAAATTACGTAAAGTAGTATTGTTATTTCTGATCTTATTTTGAAGATGTTGGGATTGAGAGAAGCTAAGTCAGTTGTCCGAAGACACTCCATTCATTCACCCACAGATTCCTCTGCACCCTTCCACCTCTCTCCTGACTATTTCTTGCAGGTTTGTATTTGAGTTTCTTTGTGATGATCCACTTATTGATGATCACCATGGGCATTGATAAAGACCGTCTGGGGTAAGGAACAGAGTTTCACTCTCAGTCTGCTGGATGGATGTCCTTCCTTTGCTTTTGCTAAATCACGAGATTTTCGAAGCAAGTCACACTCAGGAGCTTGAGTGTAATTCTTTAGGCAACGAGGCAGGGCAAGCATTCTTGAGAACAGCCATGATGTGATGTCAGTTTACTTCCAGAAGAGATTTGGCAGCAGTGTGCAAAGTGAATGAGGAAATGGAGATGAGAAGAAATCACATAATTTAGAAAATTATGTGATTAATTATGTAATACCTGTCCCACCAGGTAGCTAAGATGATGAGGTGCCATCTGTCCCACCAGGAGAGAGGACATCCATGTAGTGGCAGGATTTTGGAGGAGGGAGGTGTTTTGTTTCACTGTAGCCACAATGAAGCATTTTGGCATCAACTAAGCATCTGGGCAGCAAAACTTCTGGTGGTTGATAGGCATGATTAGAGTGGGGAGACTGGCAGCCCACGGGAGCAGCATGGGTCCCCTGCAGGGGAAAACAGGGCAGGAAGATAGGGCAGAAGCAAAGCTCCTTGAAAGATATCGATGAAGCACTATTGCATTGTGGATACAATCGCTACAACAAACCTATCAGGTAGTTGTTTATTTTTTATTTTTTGAGACAGGGTCTTGCTAAGTTGCTGAGACTGGCTTTGAACTTGTAATCCTCCTGCCTCAGCCGCCTGAGTTGCTGCCACTGCACCCAGCTATGATATCTATTTTTAAAATGAGAAAAATGATGCCCAGAAAATGTTTCTTGAAATCTCCTTTTACAAACCGGGATATCAGGCAAAATGATGTAGTCAACCTGAGTCAAGCTGGCTTATCATCCTCCTTCAGTTTTAATTATGGCATTATTAATGGGGTAAAGACTATGATTGGACCTTAGAGTGCAAGGGATCAGGTACAGGTGAACATGGATGGGAACTCTCTGAACAATGTCCTTTTTTTTTTTTTTTTTGGTATCTACGATTGAACTCAGGGGCACTTGACCAGTGAGTCAATCCCCAGCCCTATTTTGCATTTTATTTAGAGACAGGGTCTCACTGAGTTGCATAGCACCTTGCTCTTTCTGAGGCTGGCTTTGAACTCACAATTCTCCTGCCTCAGCCTTCCAACCTGCTGAGATTACAGGCGTGTGCCATTGTGCCCCGATGAACAACGTTCTTTATGTGTCAATAGAAACACATTTCTGGAGTTGTGTGTGTGTGTGTGTGTGCATGCACACGCACGTGGTGTGTGTGCTCAGGCCCATGTATAAATGTATGCCCTCACGAACTTGTTTGTGGTCCTGTTTTTGGGGCATGCAGGGCGGTGACAGTCTTCTGCATCTTTTTTCCATGTAAAAAAGCTTCGCATGTGATGGAGTGATCTCTGGTTTGCTTTTGTGCATGGGCAACCAGGCAGTGTTTGATGAGCTATGGAGAAAACACTTGAATAGGATTTATCCTTTCTTCCCTCATCCTCTGTTCTTGATAGTTGGTTTACACCATTTCCAAGTGCACAAGTACACACATGCACACACCTCACACATACTACTTCATGATGTTCTGAGACCCAGGTGCACACGGAGGTCTGTTCTACTTTAGAGCACTGGACCAGTCATGCCATTTCATGATGTCCTATCTATATTGGCTGCACAACCAAGGGGAACTTTCTAAAGTGGGTCAGTGGAGCATTCTCTGTTATCACAGCTGAATGGTGGGACAGGGTACACGTTTTCTGACAGGTCTCTGTCTCCCCACAGATAGGTGATGGCCTGTTCCTATGGATCCTTAGCCTCCAAACCTGGAATAGTCATAGGTCAAGGCAAACAGCCTCTCAACATTCGTCTGTCATGGCTTCGTTGGAATCTTATGCAGGCAGCAGAAATCAGTAATATTGTAATAGAGTCCACTTTATGCTTTGAGTATAAACCTTGCTGCTCAACTGCAAGTGGCTTATTTTAAAAACTGGTAATTTTTTCTTTCCTTCTATCCCTTTTCTCTCCCTCTCCAACACTGTGGGAAAACATAACTAACATTTTTTTTTTCCCTATCCCAGGCTAAGCTACTGCATCATTCAGAGGAAGGGGACCACTGCCCATAAGAATAAAGAAACTCCAAAACTGGGGAACTGGAGCAACATGTCTCTCAAGGAATTTGATAATAATAATAATTAATATTGTCTAATAATAATATTTAGATCCCAGCCTTTGTATTCCTCTTTTTTAAAAGTGCCGTATTACTGCTGCAGGTAGAACCACAGCTTCTGGGTCAGGAGTCCTCTGTGTTTCTTCTTTGCAAGCAAAGCAATAAAACTTATTTTCCTTT
The DNA here is from genome assembly GCA_020662805.1 of Glaucomys volans. Taxonomy (NCBI): domain Eukaryota; kingdom Metazoa; phylum Chordata; class Mammalia; order Rodentia; family Sciuridae; genus Glaucomys; species Glaucomys volans. Next base: position 88,113 of record JAJEJO010003145.1, read on the forward strand.
TTTTTTTTTTTTTTACATGCTACTCTGTTAACTGAAGTTTGAGCTTTTAGAAATGTGCAAAGTATAGATATTTTTCTGATTTGTAAAAGGTTAGTTATCTTAGTGCCCAGAAAGTCAGCAAGTGCTTACATTTAATAAGTCACCAGTCTTAAGTAATCTATTAGTATATTAAAAGAAGGAAACAGTAATAAATACATAGGGTTTATCCTAGAATGCAAGGAAGTTTCAACTTTTGGAAATTTGTCTGTGTAACTCTGTACAATAACACAATTTATTAACACAATAAAGGGCAAAACCATATTATCACCTAAAAATGGTGGAAAAGTATGTGATAAGTTCAAATACAAACTTTGGATGTCTGCTGTATATATTTTTTTAAATTATTATTTTATTTTTGCAGACTGCATTTTGATTCATTGTACACAAATGGGGTACTTATTTGTCCTTTTTTTTTTTTTTTCCCAAACCTTGTCCTCATTATGGCAGTGGAGCCAAGGACCCAGCTTTGGATGTCAGTATCACCGCTGAAAAAGGGTTGGCTCTCAAAGTGCATTCATAGCTGTGTCCCTGCCTAGCTAAACTCCACCTTGACAGATTTCTCCTCCATTCTTTCTCCCCTAGGAAATGTTTTATTCTTCCAGCATAGAAGAGGAAGAAAATATACACAATGCGGTGGGTTTCAAAAGAATGTATATTCAGAATATCTAAGGTATAGCATTGCCAAAGAGCATCTCGTGGTGAACTTTGGGAAATGACAAATTTAACAACACCGATCAGACATTCTCCCCTCTTGGGTGTGTAATTTATGCACTGAAAACAACATTGTATATGTTATTTATTTCCTCTTAAGTATGATCTTAAAAGTCTCCTCAAATACAGATTTCTTTTTTGGGGGTGGGAAAAACATTTCTTTCCTGAAAGATCATCTCTATGCTGCGATTCAAGAAGTGCCGCAAAGTGCTCGCGAACATCATGATCCGTAATTTAAGAGAGACAGTTTCTTTCTTTGTGATGATTCTCTTTTCTATAATTTTCCCTTGAATCTGACCATTCAAAACTCCAGCCAATTACTTGTAAAATAAACAGTTTATAGGAAGGAAGTTCCACATTTTTAAACTACAGTGATAAGATAATAGTATTTGGCAATATTCATTTTCTGTAGAGGCGTTTGTATATAAAGACTCTCCTCTCATCTTTTGATACCCCTTTTTGCAGGGTACTAGAGATTGAACCCAGGGGTGCTGGACCACTGAGCCACATCCCCAGACGCCATATCCCTTTTTCATTTTTAATTTTGAGATAAGATCTAAGTTGCCAATATTGTTGGCTTAAAACTTGGGATCCTCCTGTCTCAGCCTCCCAAATTGGTGGGATTCAAAGTGTGCACCACTGCACATTGACCTTTCTTATTCTTTTCAGAAATTTGGTACCAGGGATTGAACCCCAGGGTGCTTACCCGCTGACCACAACCCCAACCCTTTTTATTTTTTATTTTGAGACAGGGTCTTGCTCAGTTTTATAGAGTCTCACAGTATTACTGAGGCTAGCTTTGAACTTGCAATCCTCTTGCCTCAGCCTCCCGCGTTGCTGGGATTACTGCACCTGGCCAGACCATTCTTTTTCTTAATAGTCATGAGATATTTAAGGTCATGGTCAAGGACAGTTTCTTTGCCTTCTTAATATAAGCTTGTATGCATGTTAAGAAAACAGGACAATATGTAGAAGGATTACCAATATTACTGAGATAAGCTAGATTCTAATGGTTCTTTTGGTTTCTTGACTTCCCCAAATTGGTAGGCAACATGGGTTCAGATATCCTCCCATCAGGGATGTGGCAGCAGGACATCCCAGTCTAATGGGGATGGGGGATGGCCTTGGAAGGACAAGGAGAGTATCATGAGGCCTGTTGAGCACGACTTGTCTGCTGCTTGTCCAGGGTCTGTCATAGACAGAGGGTTGCCAATCTGCAGTTTGCAGTGAAAAGGACTCCTTTGCGTTCGAGTTTCTAGATAACAACTTCTGTTCCTTTTTCCTTTGCTACCTCTCACGTCCTTTCTTTGAATTTACGAGAATATTAGACTGTGTGTCCCCAGATGTCAGCAGAGGGCCCCATGCATAGTTGGTGCTCTGTGAATCTTTGCTGGAAATATGGCTATTGAGGTTATCTGAAGTCCTACTCCTTAATTCTGAATACTTTATGTATAACATAAACAATCATAGTCATAATTTTGACAATCGTATTTCTCATTGGTTGAACAATAAATTTATGCTTTCATTTGATCACTTTGCAAATTCATCATGGACAGCTATTATTATAGGATAGGTGACCAGCCAGTGCTAGGGAAGCTACAGAGAAGGCAACAAGCGGTGGCCTGCACACTCTGAAATGTAATGTGTCCCGTTTGCCATCTGCTCATTCTGTGTGACTGCATCGGGCAACTTATCTCCTCTGCTCTTTTCATCCATGCTATAAGCAAGGAATACTTTAAAGGGTTATGCTATATTAAAAAAACAATTATAGAACATCTGCTTTTGATTGACAATAAAAAACAATGTGAATCAGATATGTCAATAAAAGACTCAAACGTGGAAATTAAAAACAACCTGGAAAATTCTTTGGAGAATATAGGGAAGCAAAAAATTAAATTTTCCCAATCAAAATCTTTATGAGAGACAGAGAAGGATGGAACTGACGTTGAAGATTTAATTACTAAATAAAGCAGTAGTTCTAAAATCTTTGGACTTTATAGACCAATATAAAAGGAGAGACGGTGCTACTAGCTTCAGGGAAAGTCAAGTGGGTAAGGAGACAATGGTAAAGGCCAGAGTTGAGGGCCAGCAAGGAAAACCCACCAGAAGTCCAAGTTGCACCCTGCTCACTGATGTGCCCTATTGCAAGAGGTTCTTTAGCTGAGCAAGTGGGATTCTTGGCAGTTCACTCCCTTATGCATTTGGTACCCATGTTCTTTTTCTGGACAATAAATATTACTGAAAATGTTCTCTGAACCACTGAGAAACAAAAACAAGAGATTAACCATAAGGAAGTTATGCAGTAATAGAATTGGCAGTTAATACTGCAACAAGTTAAAACTTGAAATGTCCAAGTAGATGCATGCATAGATCTTGTTACAAAGGCATGTGTACCTTAAGAGTTATTCTCAAAGGCATGAATTGTAAAACAGTGCAATAACTACAAAAATCTGGAATGAAAAGAGTGCCATACTTAATTTTCAAAAACAGGAAGTGAAAAGACTTGTTAGATGAGAGTTGGGATTAAAAGTTTGGTAAGTTTATCTAGAATAATAGAGAAATCAAAACACTCTTTATTTAATTAATTTTATTTATGCTGGGTATTGAACCCCAGTGCTTTGCACATGCTAGGCAAGCACTCTACCACTGTTTTACATCCCTAATTTGTTTTTTAACTTTATTTTGTATACTTTTATTTTTCCATACTGGGGATGGAACCCAGGGGTGCTTAACCATCGAGCCACATCCCCAGCCCTTTTTCATTTATTTTTTATTTTGAGATAGGATCTTACTAAGTTGCTTAAGTCCTCACTAAATTGCTAGGCTGACTTTGAACTTGTGATCCTCCTGCCTCAGCCTCCCAAGCTGCTGGGATTACAGGTGTGTGCCACCATATGCGGCTTTGATTTTTATTTTTCAATTATTTGAAAAGTGTAGAAGAAAGAGTTTTTTGAAAACCTCATATGTAATTACAAGTAGAAGAATGCATGCATCTCCCAAAACATGAGAGGTTATTAAGAGGAAAGAACACAAACCACACATGTATACACACACACACACACACACACACACACACACACACACAGTGGAAGGAAACAGGAAACACAAAATAGAAAGCATATGGTAAGCAGGCAGAAAGAAAGCCAAGCATTTCACTCATAATAATGCAAATTCATAATCCTCTTCTGTGTAAGAATAAAAAATTCAGGTTGGGCAAAAAAGAAATCTAAAATCCAATTATGTTTATTTTCAGAAGCACTTAGATCACGTGACAAAAAAGTTGAAAACTAAATGTAGAAGGGCATATCAAGCAAATGTTTTAAAAAGTGGAAATATTATACTGGTGGTATTCATCACAAAAGCTTTAAACAGGATAGGATGACACTGTATTTGGGTAAGGATATAATCAACAATGAAGACATCCTTCTTATGACCTTTGTGCACTACGTAACTTGGAGAAATGAAACAAAGCTGATAGATGAAGAAACTGGGCCCCTGGGTCAAGTTACTTTTTGGGTGTGCTGGAGTCTTGGTACACCCAGGAGTGACTTTCAGAGTATTTAGTGATTTTTTTTCCATATTATTTCCATTTGCAAAATTGTGTTTATTTCTGTTGTTGGTATTTGAAAGTGGACTGTTTATTCCTTTTTTTTTTTTGCTACTATATTTAAAACACTCACTATGTGTCAGATGTGTGCTATGCATCACGTGGGAATAGGCACATGGATTTGAACTCGTCATGTCTACAAGGAGCTTAGCAAGGTCTGGGTTTTAGAGAAAAGATGTAAAAATTCTGAGAAAATTAGTGATCGCCTTGGAACTGGAGAAAGCATTTTCACTGGGTTTGGAGAGATCTAGGATTTGCTAGACGGAGAGACAGAACCAGAAGAAAGGGCTTTGCAGATGTCTCAGAAGGAAGAATAAAATGCCCAGGTACTGCAAAGGGCCCAGAAATAGCACTTAAGGCTTTCCATGGAGAGTCCCACCTCCTCTTTTGGCAACAGCATGAGAATTCTTACATTTTCAAAATGATGACATGCCAGTCCCATGTGACCCTAGGGCGCAATTCTAATCCCCAACAGGGGTCGCTTCCACTTTTGTGTGAGTTTACCTCCTTCCTGGAAGTTTACTGACATCAATTTCTGCTAAATCTTCGTTGGAAGGAATGCAGTTTTTTTTATTTTATTTAAGTGATTTTCAATGAGAAACTTCTTAAAAGACACAGTACTTGGCAGTGGGCATAAAATTTCTGAAAAAATAATAGCAGATGCAGCTTTAAAAGTATCCAGTGCTCTTTTAGTAGAAAGGTGCTGGGCACAAGCCATACATTCATTTATATTTGATAATCTCTATGAGAACATTGGACCTGATAGCATGAGCCTTAATAACTCTTAAATGAATTTGCCTTTGCAAGCATTAAAAAAGTCCCTTGGAATTGTGTACGTTGAAGAGATACATGCCAAACTGCATTCAATAGCAGTCCACTGGAATTAGGGAAATGGAGAATGTTAGGAGGGAGAATTCCTTAGTTATAATCCATTAAATTACTGCCTCTGCTCTCCACTGATAACACGTGGGCTGCTTTCAGGATGACAAGACTTCAAAATGTTTGTGTGTGCTATGAATATCCAAAGGGAGTATAGTATATAGAAGTTTTTGAACACACATTTTATTCTCTCCCTAAATCCATGAGCCTACTTCTGGAGTTACATTGAGCAGCTTTTCCTTTAGTGTCTGAACTCTGCCTCACAGCACCATCCATTACTATGCCCCTGGAACCCCAAGTGAGTTTAAACTCTTCCAGATGAGATCTCTTCAGCAGTTTGAAGGCAGTGATCATGCTCTCCCAAGACTTTCCCAGACCAAACATCGCCCCCTCCTGCAAAGATTCCTTATCTGGCAGGGTCACTAAATCCTTACTGTGACTGTTTCAGTTTTACCTACTTTTACTTAAAATTTTGTTTCCACAATCAACATGATTCTCTGAAGGGGGCCAAAATGAGCAAAGAACAGAAAGGGACTATTTGCCTCTGTTGGACAGGGCACTGCATTGGGTTTTTATCTTCAAGGAGAAAATCAGCCATTAAATATAGAAAGCAGAGATTAATAATCCCCTGAGACAAAGCAATGGGTTCTGAGCACTTCAATTTAATATGAAAGCATATTATAGCCCAAAAGTGAGTTTCTGTTTGAAATATTTTTTAAAAAAGTTTTAGAGAGTACTTGTGCTTTATTTACAACCTATATAGCCCCTAAAACAATTGTCCAGTTAAATGGCCTTTAGCTCCACTCTGAGAATACACAGATTTGACATTTGCTTTTCAATAACCTCCTTGATCTCTGGTTTGGCCTCTCTCACCAAGAGACAACTTCACTGGTGAGCAAACACAGCTTTTTCTTTTTTGTGTTATATCTTTATGTTCACAGGTGTGTATAAATATTTTGTTCCACTCAAGTTTTGGTTAGTGGCTCCGGCAATGGGATGTGGTCAGAATAGGTCAGGAGACAATTAAACTAATGGTCAAACAAGAGCAGAGCAGAAAGATCCAGGACTCGGCGTAAGGTAGTATTTCTCAGGCTATGTGACTCACTATATTGGTAATGCAGTGCTATAGGTACATCAGTGCCAAGGTCCCTCTGCATTTTAAACTCTCTCCTTGTGAAGGATGCCTTTGTAGCATCTTGAAGCATTAAGATATGTTGACAGATGTACTCAGATCTCATTTACCATGCTGTGCCTTGAATGTTGGCTACTAATGGCTTACAGATGTCACCCCCCACCCTCCAACCAGGAGAATTGTCCTCAGCCAAATGGGATCCTCCTTGCTGAGATGCTACATCCCTATTCCTTCCTGGGGCAGCCATGGTCAGTGACTGGGTGACGGCCATGTACAAGGTGGGTGTGCTCAGTGGGATCAGCCTACAGTGGACTCCAGCTGAGGCCATCCTTGTCTAAAGCCTTCCTGGGTCCCTCTTGCTTCTTTGACTCTCCTTCTGAAGAAACTTCATGCAATAAACCATTTTCATAGGAATCCCTGACCCGGGCCCTGCTTCTGGGAATTCCTACATAAGACCATACTATGATTAATTTTCTAAGTTATGGGAAAGTTATGATAGTGAATGATTCTTTATACAAAAACTGTAAAAGAAAAGTTGAAATTTTAAGCAATGAAATCCTACCATTTTGCTAAGTATCTGTTTAGAAAATCTGAGATCATTTAATATATTGTGTCTTCTCAGTGGACTCCAACTAAAAAACATTCAATTTAGAAATAGTTTTAGAAACAAGGTATCTGGCCATAGACAAAAGAAGGGAGTCTTTTGGAAAAATCCCCTTAATTGATGGAGTAGACCCATGCATGAAGGTAGTCATGTTAATGTCACATGTTGACTTGTTGAAGACTTTGAAATTTCAATGAGATGCAGATTACCACATAGATTCAATGCTCCCCTCAAATGAGCCACTGCGGACAGTTAAATCAATATAATGCCATCAATGGAATACATGTAGGTGATACGCAGTGGAGAGGAGTACTCCCACCCTTCACACACATTGTCAAGCCAGAGGATCGCAAGAGTGGAATTTCTTGGTGGAGGAAAAGTGCTCATCTAGCCAAGTACAAGAGTCAGCTCCAAATTCTCCTAGTCTAAGACTTGAGTCCTTCTGATAAAGGCAGGCATGTTCCTCCTGTTCCAAAGGCTGGGACATTCAGCCCTGGGACTGACAGGCACACCTGACTGCCTATTTCTCTATGTCTTCATGAAAGATAGGGTTGGCTATCTTTGTCTTGCCTAGGTGACCAATTTTTCTAGAAAGAATTAGCCTAAAGAATTGATCATAAAGTTAGCAAGGTCCTGGGGGCAAGATTAGATTAGCCAGAGGGTATGGCCAGTAGCTGCTTAGCCCAAAGAGTCTGGGAACCAGGTAGGTAGGGGAGAAGTTTCAGCTATGAAGTGGCAAGGCAAGGGCAAAGTTAGCTATAGAGAGCTAAGGAAATTAGAAACAGATGGGCGGTGAATGAGCGTGGGGTCCTGTCCTATTTTTATTGGTTGATGATCTTATGATAATTGTGTGACCTTCCTAGCTTTAAGGCATAGGCACCAGCCAGGCACAAATGGGGAGCCTTGCAAAACCAACTCTGAGTGTCCATTCCGTCTCAGAAATCCCAGATGGGGAGGATATCAGTTTCATTTTCTAAGGAAGTATCCATCAGCTGGAAAGTGAATAAATCGGATTTGATTTTTTCTTATCCACTATTATACAACCTTTAGATCTAACTTGAAGGGGAAATTAGCTTTACTGTCTTTTCTGAAATGTCATTCTTAGCAGCTAACAGCATCTCATCTTTCCCTAAAATCTAGAATATGAAGATGGCCTCCTCTGGGGAGACAGGAGGCTAGATTTGAGGGGTAAAGAAAGAGGAAGAGGGCAGATCAATTGTGCTCCATTATCAGAGAACTGAAAACACCACTCACTTGTTTCAGGAAGTTCGGACATTGATCAGCTCCACAGTCACCTCCACTTCCTTTCCTCTCACTTCCTTCCTCCTGCCTGTTTCCTTTCCTCCTTTCTGTGCTACCTCACATGACCTCTCTCAACCCCTTTCTTCATTCCTAGAAGAAACCTACTATTGGTTTCCTTTATTTAATCCTCGAAAAGAGCGCTGTGACTTGTTGACTGTTTTTTCTTTCATTTTTAAGATAAAAGGCAGCTACAATATAAGTTTAATTCCAATGACAGAAAAGCAAAGTGCAATTCTCTCTAGCACAGGGCTTTGTATTTTTAATATTTAGACTAGTGTCTTTCAAATTTTTTGTTGTTCTTGAGGTACGCCTAGAGTTCCCTGTAGGCTAATGACTGTGACATTCCTCAGAGGTGAACTCGTTCCCATTACTCATTTTTAAAAACACACATTCATTCGTCTTTTCACACTCATCACAATGAGATTTAAAATAGGTACTCATCATCACTTATTTAAGGGTTATGAATAGCGCGGCCTTGAAAAGGCTTGGTGGAAATTCAAAGTGACGCTTCAGATCAGAAGTTAGGTGTTCACAAAGACGAAAGTTGGAGGCTGGAGTGCTTAAGTATTCTGAACATGGGACATGCTGAGACCCCTGGAGCCCCCGTGCTGACTATCACACTCCAGCCACCACTTCCAGATGGGGACATGAAGCAGGAGCACTGGAGCTCCAAGACTTGGCTGAATTTACCAAATGAAAAAGGATCTGTAATCCAGAGACCACCTGGATTTAGATTACTGACCCTGCATTCATGTCCTTCTCCAGGTGGTTTACAGTCCCTGCTTCTAGAGGGACAGTAGACATCTCCATCCCTTGACTCTGGCTTGCTCTTATAACTTACTTTGAACTAAAGGAGCGCCAACAGAAGCTGTGGTGTACCACTTCCAACCCAAGGCCTTAGAGAAGCTTTGAGTTCTTCCACCTGTTCTTGCCAGAAGAACATGGCGAGGCTGGGCCACTGGTTCAAAGACTAGAGAAGATGCAATAAATGAGCAGAGTCTGGATCAACCAAACCCCAGCTGTTCTGAAGATGCCCAAGTGAGAGTAAACGCAGGCTCTGTTTTAAGCACTGGGGTTTGAGAGTAGTTATTAAGCAACACCATGGTGGGAATCCCTGACTGATAAAAGCACTCTTTCTAAACGTGGCTTGTTTGAAGACGAACATGAGTAATATTACTAGAAAGTGAGAGTGTGAGTAGATAATCCTTTTCTGAAAATGAGGACTGGCCTTATGTGTGTGATTCTAATAGGGACTAACATTGCTCTCCATTTGGATTATCCCACTCCTTAAATGGGCCTTGGCAAAGGGTGAAGGGCATTGCAGAATTCTGTGTTCCTGGCCATACTGGAAATCATGGAAACATCCAATTTCGGTGATGGCAGACACTGGCCTCTTTGGGAAACACACATTCCAAGTCTCACTTATTGCCTGTATGCAATGACAGATTGATATAGATGTATAGAGACCCACTGGGGGATAACTCTAAAGGACTTTAGGGCTTCCTGGAGGATCAACTAAAGTTGGTCTAGAACTATATCACAACCCAAATTTTCCCCCTGCCCAGCCCTGCTTCCCTTACCTCTCCACAAATACTGTTCTCCAAAGCACGCCTGAACAATCCTGCATGTATGTTTCTGAGGCTCAGAGTCCGTCTTTGGGTACCTGGACCCGTGGTAGCCCACCTTCTCTCAGCTTTCCAGGGGGTGCTGAATCTGGAGGAAGGGACAGGGGAAGGCCTTACCCACTATCATGTGGTTGCAGACGTCACAGAAAGTGGGCTTCTTGAAAATGTGTTCCTGAAAGGCGTGGGCCTTGCCACTGCCTGGGTGCAGGCCAGCCCTGGTGGGCGTGGACGTCAGGCTTCCGGGAGCAGGCAGTGGGCTGGAGCTGGGGCTGACCTCAGCCTGCATGTCGGCTTGCAGCTTCGCATCGCTGTTGGTTCGCTGGAAGAAGTTGTCAGCACTTTTGCTCCGTAAACTCTTGGTCTTGAAAGAAAGTGATCGTTTTAGTTTCTGGAGCTGCAATGCAATGACAGAACATTCTCTCTTACCATCTATCATGCAGACTCATGCTGGGGGCGGTGAGGTCAGCTCCATGCACTGTGGGGTTCCCACTGATACCCGCAGCCCCCCCGGGAGGCACCTAGATATACCTGTGTGGGTGAGGATGATGTCAGTGCCCAGTTAGGATGGAATTCAGCAGCACCCCTTTCCCTTTTGCCCAAGCCAAGATAGCAGGGAAAGGCACTGTTGGGACTCTGCTCTTCCTTCCCTGCCTCCTTAAAGTTCCAAAAATGTGCAATCAAAACGGCCCACCCAACTGGGCTTTTGTCACCCTTTGTTCTTTTTATTCTTTCAGAGTTAGGGATTGAACCCAGGGCCTTGTGACTGTTAGGCAGGGGCCCTACCACTAAGCTGTGCTCCTACCGGCAACACCATTTGCCATGAGAATGTGAATAACTGGAAATGATGTATGAATTCACGGGCTCAAGGGCTGTGCATGCAATGCTGGCTTTTCTCTCCTACGATCACTTAGCAGCTGCCTGTCTCTGCCAAGCAGAAGAGGCCACTGTCCAACTCAACATCAATCTGGCTAAATTATGCACAGAACACAAACCAGAAACTCTCAAGTTCACTTGGATCTGCAGCACATGGCTAAGTAGCCTGTGTGTGTGTGTGTGTGTGTGTGTGTG
>JAJEJO010003145.1:104079-196072 GCA_020662805.1 Glaucomys volans
AAAGTGGCTTCCTGTTACAGTGTACGTCTATGGCAGTTGTTCTGTGGCCTGGAATTAACAACATCTATGGCTCAGGCTGCAGACAACATGGTGCTCTATTCTAATAAGGGTCTCCACCAAATGTGGTCAGGCTCCCCTGCATAATATATATGATGATCTGATATTGCAATGACGAATCCAGCCACCTCCACCTCGACACCCCAACTTCCACCTCGGAAGACCAAGGAGGTGTGGTAAACGTTAGTACGCGGAGTAAACTAAAAAGTGCCACAATTCCCTTCCTTCCACACTCCTATCCACCCCGCCTCCCAATGTGGCTTTGCAGCTACTCCCCTCAAAATTGAAGACCATCTTCCCACTCCTTTAATCTTGTTGGTTTGGGGAATTTGACCAAGAGAAGGTAACAGAAGCAATTTGAAGTCAGTTCTCAGTGGTGACCTTAATATGCCCTGCAAGCTTCTGGCCTCCTTTTGGAAACCTGCCATCTAAATAAACCTAAAGAAGCCTTAAGGATTATGAGAGACATATGGTCTAGTCCAGCCCCCATCACTCCAGGGAGAACCTGGACACAGAACCACCCTGCTGCCCTGCAGGCATATGGGAATCCAGCTGGGACCAGAAGAACTACTCAGCTAAGTCTCACTCATATTGTGAACCCCCACACTCATCAACTAAAGCATTGCCTGGTGTTTTCATCCATTAGTTTGTAGGCATACTTTGTTCACAGTGATAGATGACTGACACAATGTGGTTCTCCCCACCCTCTGAGCATGGGAGGGATGGTGCTTCTTTGCCCACCTGAAGTTGGGTAAGGTCGTGTGAAACCAGATTTCCACTTTGTGGAGTCACACAGTGGGAAGGCTCTGTAAAGCCTTCTAGAAAAGTCCCACCAGGGTCAGCAATGAGGAATCATCAGCCAGAAAGGACCAACCAGAGAAGCTTCAACCACCTACACAAAGAGGTCAGAAGCAGTGACCTTGGGACTCCTGTTCCATCTCTTTTTCTCTGCCCTGTGGCTCAAACCTACCATAGGAGTGGACTTGCCAAGGAAAGAGGAGGAAGCAGGGGCCCTGAGTTAATCTGGGGTTGTTTGTTTCTGTAGCATAACCCAGCACATCCTGACATAGGGGAGTGAGGTCATGAGTCCTTGATAGCATTGCATTTATTTTGAAGAGGGCCCTCCATCTCTGAAAGAGCTAAGTGAGAGAAAACTACGAAACAATCATTCTCTGAGATCAAGTCAAACCAAGGTGAAGACCTGGAAGCAGCAAAGGAGCAAAATAGACCCTCTTTACTTCAAGTCCTTCAGGCGATAAACTGAACTGGTCCTGGAAGAAGGATGAATTAAATAGGAGGAGAGACAGTGGTCTTATTTTAGACAGACTTTTGAGACATTAAAGTAACCAGGAAGTTCAGGAATCTGCTAAGATTTTTGTCAAGGATGTGCAACTCAGGGAGAGCGAGGTTTATCAAAGCAAATACCCTCACAGAGAAAAACTAAAATCATTTACTGTTGGCTTCCCACTATGTTCAAATAGTTCAATAAATTGGCTACCCAAATCTCAAAATAGAATAATAACACCTGCCCTGATTATACCAGACACAGTGGTGAGAGTCACAGAGGATAACGCATGGGAGAGCGCTCTCAGAACGGATATAAATGGCAGGCAGAACAGGGCAGCAGGGATCTGGGCCAAATGCTTCATAAGCCCATCCATCCCAATCCTCCCTACCCTTCAAGGGAGATGTTGTTTTACCCTTGGAGAAATGGAGGCTGACAGAGTTTAAGTAACTTGTTAAGTCCACAGAGCTTATGTGAATCAAGACCAGGGGCCAATGTTAAATTGCCTTCCCCTCTGGCCCCTATTTCCCTCCACTGCCTGTGAATCTTCTGGGGATGGATGGGGGGATGAAGGAGAGTCACTCCTCACTCCCAGGGAGAAGAAACTATTATTGGTCAGTGAGGGTGAGAAGGGATGTGGAGTGGGAAAGAAAAATCTACTTTCTGGTGTCTGTGTTCCCTGGAAGTTCATGTCTGATGTTTAAGTGTGATCCTGGGAAACCTGTGGGCTTTTCCTTGCCTTATGGTGTGGGGTCTCAAATTGTGTCATGCTGTAGGGGTCTGCCTGCCTCTATGGCTTGAGAATTTCCTTGGAAGCACATGTACTATTTCTCATTCAAATGTATAATTTAAAAACCAATTAAACAAAGTCTCACATGTGAGTTCAAAGGAACATGCTTTGCCTAATTATCCCCCAAAAAGCAGAGGCAATAGGAACGTATAAAATCCTTAAATTGAACCAAACTACGAGAAGTGCCTGTCACAAAATATCTAGCTTCCATGCACCAGTGCCGCAGTCCATTTCCACTTGATTTATAATAATCACAGTAAAATTAACAGATATTCTTGAGTACTTTATCACGTGCTAGAAACTACCCCTTATACTCCTTAGCACCATACTTTCATTCATTCATTAAATAATTCATTCAACAAATATCTATTGTGGTACTACTCTGAACAAATAGTCCTCGATTTTGGTGATATAGCAGTGAGAATGGACAATGTCTTTCCCTTTAAAGATTTAAGGTGTCATGGGTAGAGGCAGAAAATAAAGAGATATATATACTAAAAATCTGGACGGGTAAAAGGCTATGAAGGAAAATAGTAGCAGATTCAGCCTTAGGAGGTGATGAGGAAGGCTTCTCTGACAGGTGGCAATTGAGCAGAGATATGAAGGACATTTCGAGTGTGAGTTACACTGGGGAAGAGCATTGTGGGTGGTGGTAAAACCAAGAGCCAAGGCCCCAACAAGGGAGCAAAGTCAGTGGATGTGAGAAACACCCGGAAGTCAGTGTCTGAAGAACGGCAATGAGGGAGGGGAAGGGCACAGATACCAAAGGCAGCATTATTCCAGGCCTTTTAGGGCTTTGGAATTTATCCTAAGGATAATGGTTTTCGGGGGGGAAGGGTGGCAAGAATGGAGGAAGGATAGATAGCATAGAGGGAGGGGAGGGGTGGGGGGTAGGGAAAAAGGCAATGAAGGAAAATAGTAGCATTGCCCTGTGTACATGCATGAACACACAGATGGTGTGACTCTACTTTGTGTACAACCAGTGAAACAATAGCTGTACTCCATTTGTGTTCAATGAATCAATAAGTAAATTTAAAAAAAAAAAGGATAATGGTTTTGAACAGGGAAGTGACAGGGTCTGACTTTTATTTAGAAAGGGCCACTCCAGTAGTTTGTGGAAAATATAGCAAAACAGGAAGACCAGTTGGGAGACTCTTGAAATAATCCTGAGGAGACATAATTCTGGCTTGGTTTAGCGTGGCTATGGTAAGAGGTGGCTGAATTTGAAAAGGTAGAACTGGGGGCTTGTGGGGGAATTGATGTGGAGGATGAATGATTTCAAGGGTTATGATTAGAACAACTCAGTGAATGGAGGTGCCCTTTACTGGATGGAAGAACATTGGAGGAGAAAGAAGCTGTCATGGGAAGGGGGGTAGTTTTAAATGCTTACTTGGAATTCAAGTGTAGCCACCAAGTTGGCAGCTGAATATATAATTCTGGGATTGAGGATAAAAGTCTAAGCTGGAGTAAGAACTTGGGGATCATTAGCATATAGATGGTATTAAGAGCCAAGATACTAGATGAAATCATTATGTCTGCAGTGGAGGGAGGTGATCTGAGGAGAGAGCACCAGAAGAACATTTAGAGGACACTAACATCAGTAAAAGCAAGCAAAGGAACTTGAGAATGAGAGGAATGAAGAAAAGGATGAGTAAAAAGAAAACCTAAAGAGAGGTGTGTTTTAGAAGTTAAAGGAAGAAAATGGACCAAGGAAGAATGAGTAGCCAATGACATCAAGTGAATCCTAATGGTAATCTCAAGTAATGTGAGGCTGAAGGATTGGCCATTGAGTTGGGTCAAAGGAATGTCTTTGGGAACCTCAACAGGAGCAGATTCAGTGACATGGTGAGTGTGAGAACCTAACTGGCGAGGTGTCACGAAGGAAGGTCTGGAGGGGAAGTGATTGGTAGAGTGAGCAGGGACGGTTTATTTGAGGAGTTTTGCCAGGCAGTGGGCTAATGAAACTGCTGGAGAGGGCACAGCAACCCTCTCAGGAGGGTTTATGGTATGTCAGTATGGTTAATTTTTCAGTATGCTTTGAATCTGATGAAGTATAAAAGGGAGGGAATTCTGGAATGATATCTTTTTAAAAATTTTTTATGTGTTCTAATGTGCTGTACATGACAGTTGAATGCATTTATACATTTTGAAAGATCATACCCAAATGGAGTGTAATCTCTCATTTTTATGATTATACATAATGCAGGATCACATGGGATCACATGGGTCATGCAGTCATACATGTACATGAGGTAATAATGTCTGTTTCACTCTACTATCCTTCCTTCCCCCATACCCTTTCCCCTCCCTTCACTCCCCTCTATCTAATATAAGTAACTATTCTTCCCTATCCCCACACCCACTTATTGTGAATTAGCTTCTGCATAGCAGAGAAAACATTCGACCTTTGGTTTTTTGGGTTTGGCTTATTTCACTTAGCATGATATTCTCTAACTCCATCCATTTACCAGCAAATGCCAGAATTTCATTCTTCTTTAAAGCTGAGTAATTTGTGGGATACAGAGCATGAGAAAAAAGGTTGACTTTGGATTGGAATGAGGGAGTTCACCCAGGAAGAGAAAGGGGCCAACAAGTTGGTAGCATTGGAATAGATAGGATGTGGCTCTTCTCTTTTGATTGGTCCTATTTTCTCAGCGTAAACAGAAACAATTCTATCCCCTGAGTGAGAAGAAATGGGAGGTAGAGGGAGGAGATGGTGGAATTTGGAAGAGAAATGTGCAATAGTCATTTCAGAGAAAGGGCAGAGTGAAGGAATGAGAGCAATGCCCAGTGGGGAGGCACAGAGGATCCTTTTCAGGTTATTACCTCATTTTACAGATAAGAACATGGATCTGGCAATGTCCCCAAAGTTAAATGGCTAGTAAGTTGCAGAATAAAAATCCACATCTAGGTCTCTTTGACTCCAAAGCCCCTCACACCAAGTGAACTTTGATGGGAAAGTGTCCCACCCTTGTCCCCCTCTTAGTAAAATCCCTCTGCTGAGTGTGTTTTATCTTCCTGGTGCCAGCTGGAATTTCAGCAATAATCCATGTGGTTGCCATGTTGAGCAACGCTTCTATGCCAATTAATTAGGAAATGCAGAAATGGGGCGTCATGAGAGCAATGGAACACAGAGGACTCAGCCTGAAGGTGACTGTGATGGCAGGCGTATTGATTAACCCGTTTGTTCTGCAGTTGCACATAAAGTTAATTAGCCAGCATGCACTTGATCATTTCAGCCAGGATCTAAAGTCCAGGCCATGTGGCAAAGGGGTGGCGTAAACAAGTCTCTACCCCCAGGCAGTAAATCAAGAGGCACAGTCACCCCTCAGCTTGGCAGCAGCTTAGGTTCCTGCCCGTTGTCATCCAACCATAAGCCAGTCACCTCCCTACAGACCTCTCCCTCGCTATTTAAGAGATGCCAATAACACATAGGCTTTTACTTCTGAATTCAAATGAGGTCATCAGGGAAGCTATGACAAGCAAATGTCTCGTCCTTGATACTTACATGTGATCTGCATCTTTGATTTTAAGGTGAATATACCTTCTCCTTTTCACATTTTAACTTTTCTAAAATAGTGTTATATCTTTAATGAGAATACACTTTGTTTTCTTTTTTTTTTTTTTTGAAAAGGTGCTATTAAGCCAATTGATGACATCTAAGAATCAAGGCAATAATTATTCGTCATGCTGAGACATAATAACACTCCAGAACTGTCTCTGAGAGCCCAGCTTCCTCCGTGCCCCATCACCTTGCAGATTCACTTCATCTGCTCCAAGTGTGGCTGATGCAGGGGCTTGTCGGAGCACTTCCCACACATCCCTGACGTTTTACCCGTGGCTGGATGGGCAGAGAGGGTGCCGTGGGGTTTTGAGAAATGTCATGCCTATGATGGGAAATTTTTACCCACCCACAGTCTGATTTCTTTTATGGTAACCACAATACATTCCAGGTCCTGATTCACTTTAGTTTGGATGGTGACTTTAAAGTCAGAAAGGTTCTTCTAACAACTACCTGGCTGTATCAGAGACAACTACAAAACCCCTTTTTTAATGAACATATTGGTAAAGCAACATTTATTGAATACGACTGATTGCATGCTTTGCCATGAATAAGATGTATGCTCTTGGGCAAGTCTTTAAAGCTCACTGGCTTGGCTCCCATCAGGGATGGAGAGCAGGACATTGGGCATGCTGGGGAATGCAAAAGACTTTGAATAGTCTACTTTTAGGAAGTCGAAAATCGAATTCTGGAGACAAGTAGCAATGCCTCAAACTCTCTGAGAGTGGTACAGACCCTATATTTATATTATCAAGTGGTAAGTAGAGTGCCTTGATCGCTGCCTACTCTAATATGGCAGAGAAAGGTGCTGTCTACGGGGGCTGGAATAGTCAAGGCTGTCCTTTAAATCTTGAAGAATGAATCAACTTTATCACATGGAATTGAACAGTTTAAGTGCTTTAATGACCCCCTCAGTTCTATATGATGACCAGGTTCCTTACTGTGGGACACAAGACCCTTCCTGATAGACAGGGCCATCCACTTGTCTAGCATTACCTCTCCTCTGCCCCACGCACACTGACAGCCAAAGGACAGTCCCCAGGGTTTCAGTGATGCAAAACCTTCAGTGCCTGTGTTCTTCCTGGAGGGTCCATGTCTATGTCAATGTTCTTGGAGAAGAGGTGGTACTGCTGGACTGCTGAGGTTCTCTCTGGAGCCTTGCCTGACCTCCCTTCAGGTGGCTCTGGATGCTATCTTCTGTGTGACCCCAGCATGCAGCATGGAGGTGTCTCATTGCCCTTCCTGCCTTCTACTCTTGTGTTCCCCTACAGACCATGAGGCCAATCCCAGCACATGGCACAGTTCCCCGCACACAGTAATGACATCGATTATACTAGCAGATGATTACTCAATTCTTGCAATACTCAGGACATCATCATAAGCATTTTAAGGGAATTATCTTTTAATCTTCACACTAATTCTCCAAGCAGGTACCATCACTATTTCATGGATAAGAGGTGGTGGTGGAGAGAAGTTAAGTATGCCCAAATAAACCCAGTGAGTTTGCTAGAGCTGATACTAGAACACGCAGCAGTTTGATCTCAGGGTCTAAGCTGCTCTTATCCTCTGTACACATTTGTACTGATGTACAAACTGATGGACTGACTGAATGAACAGGAGAGATACGGTAAGACTGGAGATTCAGACAAGGAAGCAGGAACGAGTATACCACGAGTCAACATTCGTCTTGACCGGATTAGGCAGTGCTTACAATAGGACTACAAACATAGTCTCCAGTAAAACTTTTCCAAAAAGCCTGACTTCCTGGCACTCCGTGTGTTGGCTGGAGTGGGAAGCCACAGTGATTAAGAAGGATGTAGGCAGGCATATGTGGGCGGGTTCACTGCAGGTAGCAAAGATGGCCAGCTAGGAGAGTATGAATAATTTGGAAATCCATAGAGATCCCCTGCAGGTTCTCCACAAGGCAGAAGTTGGCCTTGGAGAAAGCAGTGCATCAGAGGATCAGGTCAGGTAGGATCTGAATGAATGAGAGGGCAGAGTAACATCAGAGAGACCCACTGGAGAGGGAAAACCTGCAGGTTGCCTCCTCTGTGCACTGAGGCTGGCTGCCACTCTCTCCAAGGAAGTTTCTGTGGAGCTCCCAAGTTCACAGTTGCTAGAATAGAAAGACTATCCGGCTACCTCTTGACTATTCCTCTCCACTAGAAAAGGGAAGACCAGCAATGTCCTCAGATGTTGTCACCTTCCTTTCTGAATGTCCTAGATAGTGTGTGATTTGCTTTCTGTCTTGTCCTGGAGACAGTCCTTACCTAATATTATTTAAGCCTAGAGTTGTGACATTGGTTAAATCTTAATTCAATGGCAAATGTAAAGATGATAATATCTCACTTTTTAACACATACCCACACTTTTTATTTAATGTGTTTTTTCCAAGAAACAGCCCGTGTGAGTATAGCAGTGCAAATATTATCCCCATTTTACAGATGAAGAAAATGGGACAGAAAGGGGTTAAGTGACATGCCCAACGTCCACAGAAGGTAGATGCTTAACAAGGAGGAAGTTTTAAGGACTATCTTATATGCAGGGACAGGGGTTTATATCTGAGGATAAGACATAGTGGGGAGCTCAAGGCTTTGGGGTTGGACTGACCTTCCTGTACTTTCCAGCTTTGCATAGGAAAGTTACTAAACCTTTCTGAACCCCAACTTTTCTATCAATGAAATGGGGGTGATGCTGGATGTGGTGGTCCATCCCTGTAATCCCAATGGCTTGGGAGGTTGAGGCAGGAGGATCGAGTGTTCAAAGCCAGCCTCAGCAACTTAGCGAGGTCCTAAGCAATTCAGTGAGACCCTGTCTCTAAATAAAATACAAAATAGGGCTGGGGATGTGGCTCAGTGGTAATCCCTAGTACCTGTCCCCCACCAATAGAGGCAATACTCCTTTTGCAGGTTTATGGAGAGAACTGAATAAGATAAAGCAGCCAATGTCCCTGGCAAAGTGTCTGGCACTCAAGGGCAACTTCATTAGCTCTTAACTTCTCAAGGTCCCCACCACCACCATGCCGTTTCCAAGTAGCATGAGGTGAAGGAGCACTACTGTCACCTTGTCCCTGCATGGGGAGGCCACCGTAGCCACACAGGGCAGTCATACCACCTCAGAGCTGGGTCAAAGATTCCTCTTGGGAAAGATAACTTCATGTGTGCAGAAGAAATACCCTGAGAAGCCACCTGAAGAGGGAAGATGGTACCAAGAGGGCCAATCCCCATGAAAAGAAATAAGTACAGTGCCTTGTTCTACTCAGTATGGAGAAGAGTGAGGTTTGCAGGTTTAAGAATCAGCTGCTTATGAGAGGTGGGTGGAGGAGGGGTTGCCAGGAGGAGGATGTGCCAGAAAGGATGGAGGGGAAATGAGTGTAGGGGTGGTACGGAGGGAGGGAGTTCTGGTAAGGGAATTACTAAATGGAATGCATATTATAAGCCCTTCTCCTTTTTCTTCTCTTTATAGTCTTCAGCAAAATCTACATTGTTCATGAAAGTTTGGGTTAAAGAATAGAGAGGAAGCTTTAGGACGTCAGCACCTGGAGCATCTTGGATTGTGTGGTAGTATTCGAGCACACTCCTCGGTTCAGGAACCCTGTCAGGGAAGCCCTGTCTGTCGAGGTGGCACAGAGGTTGGAACTGAAAGCCCAGGTCCTGAACCCTCTGGCCCATTGGGTGGGAATCACGCCAGGATATCTGATGCTGGAGCCACCAAGCTTCAGCTCCTGCAGCGGAGACCAGGCCCCTTTCTGCTTCGAACATGCTATGGAGCAGAGAGGAGGAGGGATTCAGGCCCATCACTTTTTTTTCCCAAGAGAGGACTGGGCCCTACAAAGGCCAATGAAAAACAGAAAATAGAAAAATGATGGCTGTCTAAAAGGTGGAAACACTGTTTCAAGGGCAAATGAGGACTTTGAGAGTATGGACTTGCCTAAATCCTGATTCGTATATTAAATGGTTCTTGATTGAGTGGTGAGCTACAGAACAAAAATATTTACACTTAAGTCTAACACTAGGTTTTGTTTATTAAGTACTGCCTCCCATATTGCCTTGGAAATAGTGGGCACTGGTCACTGGGTGAACCGCTTCCTCCCTCAGTTCTTATCTTGAAGCCTTAACACCCCGTACCTTAGAATGGGACTGTATTTGGAGGCAGGGCATTTGTAAAAGTAGTCAAATTAAAATGGAACCATTAGGCTGTGCCCTAACCCAGTGTGACTGGAGTCCCTTACAAGAAGAGGAAGTTTGGACACACAGAGAGGCACGCAGAGGGAAGACCATGTGTTAGGGTTTGGATGTGAGGTGTCCCCCAGAAGCTCATGGGTGACACAAGAACATTCAAAGGTGAAATTGTTGTGTGGTGAGATTCTTAACCAATCAGTGAATTAATGCCCTGATAGGGATTAACTGAGTGGTAACCGAGGTAGGTAAGGGGTGGCTAGAAGAGGTGGGTATTGGCAGCGTGGCTTTGGGGTATATATTTTGTATCTGGTGAGGGGAGTCTCTCTCTCTCTGTTTTCTGATCATCATGTGAGCTCCTGCCCTCTGCCACCCTCTTCTGCCATGATGTTCTGTCTTACCTGGAGCCCAGAGGAATGAAGCCAGCCTCCTATGAACTGAAACCTCTGAAACCTGGAGCCCCTAAATAAACTTTTCCTCTTCTATAAGTGTTCTGGTCATGTCTTTTAGTCACAGCAGTGAATAAAACTGACTAATACACAAGTGTGGAT
The DNA here is from genome assembly GCA_020662805.1 of Glaucomys volans. Taxonomy (NCBI): domain Eukaryota; kingdom Metazoa; phylum Chordata; class Mammalia; order Rodentia; family Sciuridae; genus Glaucomys; species Glaucomys volans. The sequence continues at coordinate 114,503 of JAJEJO010003145.1, forward strand.
ACAGTGAAACGGTGACCCTCTACAAGGCAAAGAGAGAGACTTCCAAAGAAACTAGAGCCTTGTTGTCAGACTTCCAGCCTCCAAAACAGAGAGAAAATAAACCTCTGTAACTCATGCCATCCAGTCTGTGGTATTTTGTTATAGCAGCCCTAGCAAACTAATACAGTATCAATATTCAATAGGAGCTTGCTGAGGTAAAATATCATGCACCGAGAGTCATTGATTTAAATCACAAAGGATTGCACTGAGGACATTTCTATAGCGTTCCTACTGTTGCCCATGACCAATATGCCTAGCATGGGTTCCACTGGGTATTAAGAATGGAACCAAGGGTACGCTGTCTTGTCCATGGTGTATTGCGTTGTACCTCTTTCCTCGCCTAAGTTCCTGGAGGCCTGAGGGTCACCATCTAAGACTGAGGGTCATCATCTAAGCTCCAGTATTGCTTCCCGTGCGCTGCTCCAACCTCCCCTGACTTTGCAACACAGATTTCAATACTCTAAGCTTCCAGGACCTTATGATCAGTTTTACAGCTCTGATGATAAGTAGCATGATTAACATTCTGCACATTTTTCTTTTGTACCAGAGACTGAACCCAGGAATGCTTACCCACTGAGCCACACCCCCAGCTCATTTTTTATTATTTTTAAAATTTTGAAGCAGCATCTTGCTAAGTTGCTCAGGGTCTCACTAAATTGCTGAGGCTAGCTTTGAACTTGTGATCCTCTTGCCTTAGACTCCTGAGCCACTGGGATTGCAGGCGTGCACCACTGTGCTGGGCCTGCACACTCTTGTTTTATACACAAGGTCAGGGCTGTGCTGTTCATCACTGTGTCTCTGACACACAGGTATAGGTTGTGGCATGGGATAGGTGTTCTGTGTTGAATGAGTGATTGGATGAATGGATGGTCAATCTTATTGAATTCCTTGTATTTATAAGTGGAAGGAAAATGGTAAAAGAATCATACTTTCACTCTTCTAGTCTAGAAGACTCTTTCAGTCTCCCCTTTTCACATCTTGAATTTCATTTTTTTGCCAATAACCAAGGTTCCCTGACTTTCAGTAATCAATATAGCAAGGGATTAAGATAAGGTAGGTTTCCTTTGCCAAAAGAACAACAGAGATTTTGCTGAAATTAAGAAAAACTATAGAGGTGGATCACACCAAATTCGGGGGGGGGGCGGCAACAACAACAACTAGTGATTTTAAACATTAGCTATTAGGTGTTGATTTATTTTGAACCTTTCCATTCAGCAGGGCTCTGAATTCCACCATCTACAAAAGAGCAACTCTGCTAAACTCTATGGCTTACTTCTTTTTAAAAACATTTTGTTTAAAAATAATTTTCATCCTAAAAGTTGCAAAATGGTGGAGTCCAATTTACCTTTCACCCAACTTCCCCTAGTTAACATTGTAAACTACCATAGTACAATGGCTGAAAGCAAGTGAATGCTGAAATGAACTGAAATGAACACTGATATAGAACTAGCATCTACAGACCTCGTTAGAATTTTGCCTTATTAGAATTAGTTGACCTAGAATTAATTAAAATTAATGACCTTTTTCTGGTCCAGGATCCAATCCAAGATTCCACATTGAATTTCATTGTTCTGTTTCCTTGGTTTTCTTAGTTAGTCTGTATCAGGTCCTTGGTCTTTGTCTCTTATAACTTTGACCCTTGTAAATTCTGTCAGTTATTTTGTACAATGTCCTTCAATGTGGGTTTATTTGATGTTCTCTTATTATTAGTAGATTGGCATGTCCCCTTGGCATGTCACATTGACTTTGGTCACTGTGCTGAGGTGATATTTGCCAGGTTGTTCCACTAAGAGATGCTACTTCTCCCTTTGTAATGGATGAGTATCACGTGGCCATGAGATGATGGATGACTGCTTCTCATCATATATTTGCCCTCTCATTTTAACATCCACTGATGAATCTTGCCCACAATGTTATTACCTGGTGTTTACCTAATGGTGATGCTCGATTTTTATTGGTCCTTTGATATCGAATGGAGGTATCAGATTAATTGCTCTTTTGATGGACACCTTTTTGCTTCTAGTACTTTCTTGAGGTAGAGACCGTTAGTTTACCACAGTCTATTTTAATTTTTTTTTCTGAATATATTTAATTACCTTCCTCAGAGCTTCTGGGGATAAATGCAGAAAGGGGACTGCGTTCTTGCTAATGGAATGTCCTGAATACTATGTATCATAAAGCCATGTTCATGCCACTCCATTCCTTTTCCCCTCTTCATACCAGCTGCCATATGCATGTGGTGGAGACTCTATTCATTCATGGAAATTATGACAATGTCCTAGGGAATAGCAGAGTGATGTCTTGGAAGAAAAATGGGTGCTCAAATGACCACAAGGAGTAGAGTTGTCCACCTGAACAGTTTACCTTGAAACTTATGTGAGAGGGATAATGTCTATATTTTTTGATCCAGGAAATATTTATTGGGTCTGTTACCGCAGCTTATAATTACCCTTGCTAGTATATTTTCTATCATAATCAATACTGGAATGAACATTTTCTACTTATATAGTTGTACATATACAGAAAGATATTTAAGAGTTATAATGCTGGAAGGTTATTTTCTTGGTCAAATATGTTATTTTTATTTTAAATTTTTATTGCCACATGATAATTATACAGGATAGCAGGTTTTGTTGTGTGTTTCAAATTTGTATGTGCACATAATGTAACTTGATGAATTTCATTCTATGCTATTTCCTCTTGCCCTCTCCTTCTCACTATCCTTGATCTCCTTCCTCTATCCTACTGGTCTTTCTGTACTACTGATCTCCCTGGTTAAGATCTCCCTTAACATGATGCTCTCCAGTTCTATCCATTTGCTTGCAAATAACATAATTTCATTCTTCTTTATGGCTGAATAAAACTCCTATGTGTATGAGAGTGTGTGCGTGTGTGTGTGTGCGTGTGTGTGTGAGAGAGAGAGAGAGACAGAGAGAGAATATATCACATTATCTTTATCCATTTGTCTGTTCATGGATACCTGGGCTGGTTCCACAACATGGCTAGTGTGAATGGGTATGTATGTATCTCTATAGTATGCTGATTTTAAGTATGCTGATTTTAAGTATGCTGATTTTAGTTCTCTGGGGTAAATATCAAGGAGTGGGAGAGCTGGATCATTTGGTGGCTCCATTCCTAATCCATACTGATTTCCATAGTGGCAGTACTAATTTACATTCCCACCAACAGTCTACAAGAGTTTCTTTTTCCCCACATCCTTCCTTGCTAGCATTTATTATTTGTATTCTTGATGATTGGCATTCTAACTGGAATGAGATGAAATCTTAGTGTAGTTTTTATTTGCATTTTCCTGATGGCTGATAATGTTGACCAATTTTCATATATTTATTGGCCATTTGTACTTCTTCTTTTGAAAAATATCTGTTTAGTTCATTTGCTTATTTCTAAATCTGCGTGTTTAAATTCATAGACCCCCTGGTTGGTATGAGAGAATGCCTTTTGCTTCACAGTTTGTCTCATACTTGTAATTAATTTGAAAACTATTTGTCAATTTCATAGGTGAAAATAGCATACAGCCTTAATAACCTACAACTTGTTAATTATTAGGAGGGCTAAATATCTTTCATATGCTCATAGACGAATTTATATGGCGTGTATGGGCAGAAGCAAACTGCTCAAAACTCAACCTTTCTTCTCCTAGGTTTTAGATCTCTTAATTGATCAGCAAATGTTTACAGATTTGTAAAAGAATTGGAGTACCATTCATGTGGGAAATGTTTTTCTGTCATTCATCTTTAACTTTATTCACTGAATTTTTTACAGTGGATGAATTTAGAATTTTCTGTGGAAGCAATCAGATTTATCAGTGATGTTGCTAATGCTGACAAATAGCCAACATTGATGAACACTTATTATTTGCTTATTCTATCTGATTCCTGAGGTTGCTGCATCACTCACCTAGTGATATATGCTTACACGGACTGCCTTCAAGCTTAAAACCAAATACAGGGTCTCTAACACTATCTACATGAATGCTAAAGCGACCACAGGGGCTTTTACTCTGGGCACAAATTCAAGATCTTTAGAAACTTTTTCTTTTAGAAATGAATGAACATAAAACACAAAACAGTGCAGTACTGCCTCTAAAACCTTCTAAAACATAAAACGAATAAGGATCGTAACACTCAGGTAAGCGAAGCAAGAACATAATCATGAAAATGTTTACTACTGGAATAAAAAGTGAATTTTACTACTGGAATAAAAAGTGAATAAATTTGAAGAAATAGAATCTTCAAAATGAGATATGAAAGCTGATGGTCAAATGAGATGAGAAAGGGAGGGGTCTGGAAGAGTGAAGGAAAGGAATTATAGCCAGCAGGAACACCACCGTAGAAAGTAAAGCAGTAAGAAAGAGAAAGGTGATACACTGGAGCTGTAGAAAGGGTCCAGGTGGTATGGGGCCTGTTTGAGAAACTATCATGGGATGCAAAATAGAGACTCATTAATTTGGAAATCACTAAAGTTGGTAATATTAGAGGAGATATACAGAAATACTTGGATCCTGAAGAAGATTTCATAGTTACTAGAGTGGAAGCATTATTCCAAAGTAAGATAAGAAAGGGATCCTCTGCCAAATAAGGAAAGAAGACCCAAAACTGTCCATGGGGAACCACCATGTCCGGTCAGGTAGTGAAAGGAGATGTCTTTTCTCCTGCCAACATACTAAAAGTATCCTGTCAGATGCTACAGCATCAAAAGCAAAGGAATATTACTCAGCTTTAAAGAAGAATGAAATTCTGGCATTTGCTGGTAAATAGATGGGGCTAGAGAATATCATGCTAAGTGAAATAAGCCAAACCCCCCAAACCAAAGACCAAATGTTTTCTCTGATATGTGGAAGCTAATTCACAATAACGGAGGTGTGGATAGGGAAGAATAGAGCTACTTTATATGAGGTAGAGTGGAGTGAAGGGAGGGGAAAGGAATGATAGTAGAGTGAAACAGACAATATTACCTCATGTACCTGTGTGACTGAATGACCCACGTGATCCTGCAATATGTATAATTAGAAAAATGAGAGATTACACTCCATTTATGTATGATCTGTCAAAACGTATAAATGCATTCTACTGCCATGCACAACTAATTAGAACAAATAAAGTAAAAAAATTAAAAATTAAAAATAAATAGCAAGGGATACCGAAAGGAAAGGCTATCAAATTTCTCTTTCACAACATGAAACAACATAAGACAAAGGTATCAAGCATGCTGAATGCAGGCAAATAACCACTGATAAGCAGAGAAAACAAAAGCATTGGGAATATGGACAACAGAAAGCACGAAAAGATTTGTGCTTGCGACAATTTAATCATGTTTGCATTCTCATTGATATGAACAGAACCATAAAGAAAGGACCCACCATTTGACCCAGCTATCCCACTCCTTGGTTAATACCCAAAGGACTTAAAATCAGCACACTACAGTAATGCAGCCACATCAATGTTTCTAGCTGCTCAATTCACAATAGTTAGATTGTGGAACCAAACTAGATGCCCTTCAATAGATGAATGGATAGAGAAATTGTGGTATATATACACAATGGAATATTACTCAGCCATAAAGAAGAATAAAATTATAGCATTTGCTGGTAAATGGGTGGAGTTGGAGAATATCAAGCTAAGTGAGATAAGCCAAGCCCCCAAAACCAAAGCCTGAATGTTTTCTCTGATAAGTGGATGATGATATATAATGGGGGGGGGGCAGTGGTGGGGGCAGATAAGAGAAGAAAGGAGGAACTTTAGAGGAAAATGAGATGGGAGGAGGTGACGAAAGGAAAGATAGTAGACTGAGACAGTATTACCCTATGTATATGTAAGATTACATGAATCATGTGAATCTACATTGTGTACAACCATAGAAATGAAAAGTTGTTCCCCATTTGTGTACCCAAAAAGTGTGAGAACACTGTCATGTATATAAAAAATAGGAATAAAAAAATTTTTAAAAAAATGAAAGCTCACCTGTTGCAAGATTTAATGAAAAAGATGACACATAACTTAGAAGTGTTTTAACGGTAACAAAAATACCATGAAATGTAGTAAGAAACCAAGAGTGGTGAGCCAGGTGGAGCAGGAAGCCGGGCTGTGCTGATTTGGGGAAGTGACAAGGACAAGAGTGGCATCAGGTACAGCCAGCATTGAGTCCTTTTATGTGGCAGATACTGTTCATGGAACTTTAACTGCATCATCTCTGATCGCCTGATCATCTGGGTCACCGCTACTCTCATTTAGGACGGGAGAGAAGGTGGATGTGCAGTCCATTCTCAGTGTTAACAGAGGTACCTGGTTGCAATAAATGCTACGTAAAAATTTCAAAGTAGACATCAGTGCATTTTAAACATTGAACTGTCCCAAATTTTCAGGAAACAAGGTTCATACAGCACCCAAAGGATAATTTAAAGAGAGAGGAATTACCAGGGAGAATGAAAACCTCCAGAAAAAGAAAATAAGGAGACAGAGGTAAAATAAGACAAATGACAGTAGATGTTAATATTCCCCACTGAGTTAATTTAAAATGTAGCTTAATGGAGACACCCTAAACCAAAATAAGTCCTAAAGTTTAAATAAGAAAATAGCAAAGAAAATGCTAAAGGCTGACAAAAGACAGAGGGCTTTGCAGTATTTAAATTGGAAGTAAATTTAAATTAAGTTGGTGAGAAAAAGTGAGAAAAATTAAGTGGTGAGAAAAAGGTCAATGGTGAACGGCATGGTCTAAACAGCTATCTACAAAATAACATGGCATCAGAGTTAAAAGTTTTAAGATTATGGAAAGAAACAGAAACAAATCAGTAGTGGAATACTTTGATTTCTTTCAATTAATTATAAATCTCACATTGTAAAGTATAATGAACAATTGAATTAATAATGTTGATTTAATTCAGAGCATCTTTATACTTCAGTAAATAGATTTTCTTCTTTTCAAGTGCCTAAGGAATACCTACCAGAAATTACCTCATCAGCAACCTTAGAGGAATTTTCAGAGTTTCTCAAAATACATGAGCAAAAATGTCATATTCTATGGACAAATAATTTAATAACCACAACATAATAAATATAAACAAGACCGACATATCTGACCAACTGAAAATTTAGTATCACGTGCCCACAAACCTTGTCCTGTTTTAGAGTACTAAGACAGTAGTGGTGAGAATAACAACTAAAAAGTAAAGAAAAGTAAGAGATATAATCACAGTTGTACTCAAGAATGATTTCAAAGCCATAAAAAACCTGAGAAAATAATGCACCTAAAGACTATATAAATGACTATGGTATAAACCAATTTCTAGACAAACTACTTCTATAACCTTGCAAGTAATGGGTATGCAAACAGGGTCCTTTGAATATGCAGGAATCAATACATTTAAAGAACAGCCTATTCTTTTTTTTTTCCCCCTGAATTGAACCAAGGAGAAGTCTAAACAGTAATGAGAGAGAATTGAGGCATTGGTAGAGACCAACTCTGAAGATGACAGGATACTCCTGTAAGGGGAGTGGACACAGTTAAATCCTGCAGGGTCAGCTGGCAGTATCTCCCTCCGGGTGGCCAGTTTCTCTCTGTGTTGATATCCACAGAATTACTGTGTGAATCAGGGGAAGATGAAGATCATTGTAAGAAGGATGCTGCTTTGACATCTGGAGGAGTTGAGCTGCAGCAACTGGGACCCTTGTGGCCAGTGGTCCTCTCCAGGAGCTCCCCAGCATGTTTTCTCAACTGTTTGCTTTTTCTCATTTCTTTCCTTGCTGTTGTTGCTATTTCCACGTTTCTTTTTCCCTATACTCATTGCTATTTTTTCTTTCCCTTTTACCTCCTCTGTGCGGGAAGGAGGCAGTGCGGTACAGTGGCGCTCAGGGTTGGAGTAACTCTCCTTTGTCACAATATGCAGATATTTAAACATTCTCTTAAGTTCCAAAGTTGTAATTTTTTGGTTGTTGTTGAAACTGATGGAGGATCGAAGTCATTTTCTTAGGATTTTTACAGAGAGATACTGGCAGTTTGATCAGAATACAGGAATCTTACTCAACACGTTTGGCGGTATTCAGTAATAAAGTCCTGTACAGACTGGGGCTCGTCTGTCTGCATGTTTTTCACTCTGTTCATATGAAGCCAGGTGTTCTATGTACTTCGCATTTGTAAACACTAAATAGTTAAGGGTGGGAGGGAGATTGCTCTGTAAAAAGAGGGTGTCTGGGTTCCAAAACTTTGCTGCTGGACATGGTAAATAAACACTGTACTGCTCTGCTGTGTTTATCTCTTTTGTTTTGTCTGTATTTGAATATAAAATTCTTGTGAAAAAAAACTATATAAAGAATGATGAAGCAATTCTAGGCAAATTGGGAGAAATAGTGTTTAGTAGATGAAAATAGAAATTAACCAGAAGTCAGAGAATAGACAAATCCAACAACTATTGAAAAATACTGTAATAGGAAAAATTTACTTAGTCTAATGAAGAGGAAAAGAAAATATGTCTACTAAATCACAACAGTTAGAATGAGAAAGGAGGTATAATCACAAATGCAAATGATTTGAGGTCCTACTAATGTTCTTGAAAACTCAGTCTCAAAAAATAACTCTCCAGGGAAATATAACTTGCTAAGATTAATTTAGAAATGGTAACATAGTAGATTAGCTCAATTACCATGGAAATTATGGAAAATTGCTTCTTTTTCTTTTGGTACCAGGGATTGAACACAGGGCTGCTTAATCACTGAACCACATCCCCAGCCCTTTTAATTTTTTATTTTTATTTTGAGACAGTGTCTTGCTAAGTTGCTTAGGGCCTCGCTGAATTGCTGAGGCTGGTTTTGAACTTGTGATTCTCCTACCTCAGCCTCCCGAGTCTCTGGGATTATAGGCATGCACCACCATGTCTGGTGGAAAATTGCTTCTTAATAATTAACTTTAGTAATGTGTATAGATCTGATTCTTTTTCATTTTTATTTTTACAGACCGCATTTTGATTCATTATACACAAATGGGATACAACTTAATGATGTCTGTCTCAGTCTACTATCTTTCCTTTCCCCATCCTCTCCTGCCCCATTTTCCTCTACACCATCTAAAGTTCCTTCATTCTTCTCTTGTCCACCCCTTTCCACCTCCCCCTACAGCCCCCATTATGTATCATCATCCACTTATCAGAGAAAACACCTGGCCTTTGGTTTTTTGGGCTTATCTTATTTTACTTCACATGATATTCTCCAACTCTATCAATTTACCAGCAAATGTCATAATTTTATTCTTCTTCATGGCTGACTAATATTCCATTGTGTATATATACCACAATTTATTTATCCATTCATCAATTGAAGGGCATCTAGTTTGGTTCCACAATCTAACTATTGTGAATTGAGCAGCTATGAACATTGATGGGCTGCATCACTGTAGTATGCTGATTTTAAGTCCTTTGGGTATAAACTGAGGAGTGGGATAGCTGGGTCAAATGGTGGGTCCATTCCAGGTTTTCTGAGGAATCTTACAAAGAACCCAATCAATAAATGGGCTAAGGAACTGGGCAGACACTTCACAGAAGAAGATATACAAGTGATCAACAAATATATGAAAAAGTGCTCATCCTCTCTAGTAATTAGAGAGATGCAAATTAAAACCATCCTAAGATTTCATCTAACTCCAATTAGAATGGCTATTATCAAGGACACAAGCAATAATAAGTATTGGCATGGAAGTGGGGAAAAAGGCACACTCATACATTGCTGGTGGAGTTGCAAATTGGTGCAGCCACTCTGGAAAGCAGTTTGGAGATTTCTCAGACAACTTGGAATGGGCCTGATTTTTTATGGGAGAGTTCCTCCAAAAATCTAGGAACACATAGATTCTGTACTACATAAGAAGTTTCATAGTGTAGATGCAAATTCATTCATTCTTCTTCTTTTTTTAAAAAGGTATTTTATAAATACCTTTGCTGGAACTACAGGCCTGTTTCCATTCTGAATACAGAGAGAAGTGTTCTAAATAAAATGTTAGGAAATCAAATAAATCTATACATGGAAAGAATTACATTCTGTAGCCAAAAAGGGTTTATTCCAGAAACTGAAACTATAATTTATGATGTTCTGAAAGGTCTAACTATAAACAGCAACTCAAACAATAGAAAATTTTGCCCATGTGAGTGTGTCTCTGTGTATCTGTACGTGGCTCTGTGTGTATATACTCCTGACTGAGAAAAGAATACATGTAAACATGCTGATCCCCTGATTCCATTCCTGGATAGGTCACATCAACAGGGAAGAGATTGAAGGCTCTAAGAACATAAGAAAATAGAGAAACCAGTGAGCTTTGGGGTTGCATTATGTGAGAAAAACAGTTTAAACTTAGGAGAGAGCGGAGCATCATGTAATACATAGGGAAACACTTTTTTCCTGGACCTCTTTCACCTGATACAGGGCTTCAGAAAGCCCATGCCCCCAACACTTTTGTCTAATCAGGACATTTAAGAAAAAGTCCTAGCTGAGGGCCAGCTGGAGGCTATAGAGTAGCAGCAGGGAATCTGTCAACGCCTGGTGACAGGGGGGGACAGGTAGCAGGCCAAAGGCTTATCCAAAGTTCTTCCTGGCCTCTCTTTACATGCAGGATGTGTGGTAAGTCTTGGACAAAAAGAAGAGCCCAATATGGAGGTTCAGGGGAGCTTCCTGAAGAGAAGTGTTACATGGTAGAGGTTGCAAACAGGGACTGGCTGACCTGATAACAATACAAGAGGCTGTCTGCTGTGTGGCTCATTCCCCACTCCTTAAATTATAGCAGGGACTTGCTCTGTTGCTTGGGCTTTTTCTTCCTCCATTAGGTACAAATCACCAGGCAAAGCAGCAAATATTCCTAAGTGAATCTTTGCCCATGGGAAAAAGAACACCGCATAGAGAAGACAATGAATGGACCAGAATTTAAAGTAAATTTAACATAGGCATAATAAATTTCCTGAAAAATTAAGGCACAATGTTACAAGCATAATACAAGAATAGGCAAGATGTCACAGAGAACCTACTAGAGATGGTGAGTATAAAACATGTAAGTTAATATGAAGCTTTGAAGAGAAGCTTTGAAGAACAGCAATAATACTTTGGTGCAGACAATTCAAATGTTCTATTAAAGGTCACAGACAGACACCTGAATAACAAAAAGGTATACCATGTCAATGGATGGTTTGCCCTAACCTTTTTAACTGTCAATTATTTCCAAATGTAATCTCAACAGAATATTGAAGAAATTACCATCTGAAGAGAGAAATTACTTACAGAAAAAGGGATGAAATTAAATAGCCAGGGAGAGAAGCAAAGTGGTGATATCCCAGCTAGATTTTAACATGTACTACAAAGAAAGCCACAGGAATAAAAAACAAAACAAAACAAAACAAAAACAAAAACAAAAACAAAACTCATGACATTTAGGCAGAATTATATATATCAATGGAATCAAATCAAACACAGAACCCACTAAACAAGTGTGTGGATATGTGTAAAATTGTGAATATAAGAATTCCTTGAGACATACAAGTTGGATTCCTTCATCTTTCTGTTCCATAAATTTCCAGGTGAAATCAAAATCCGAATATCAAAAATGACACCAAGAAATGAAAATGTAGGAGAATATCTTTGATACCTAGGGTAAGCAACATTTCCCTGACCCAGTAATAACAAACTATAATGGAACATAGAAGCAGATTTTACAACATTAAAATACAAATACCTGGCAGGTACGTGATTCTGATCTGTGATGTGAGGGAAAAGTGCTAGAGTGGTGATGATCCTCTGAGAGTCATGGGTGTGTGCTTCAGCAGTTCACTAACTGATCAGTACGAGTCAGATCACAATGGAGAGGGTGGGTATGGTGTAAGTCTGTTATTAAATGACTGGGAGTTGGCAAGAGATGGGACTTCTGTTTGCATAAGAGAAATGTAAACTCTGACAGTAAAGTGGCAGGTCAATATTTGGAATTTTAATTAAAACTGAGTGGGTTACTTTCCTAGAAATACTAGGAGATCATGAACATGTTCTTTGTCCTCTTGCGTTAGTGTAACCATACCAAGAGACAGGGACAAAATAAAACCACAGAGTCCAGTTCAGTCATTGTCACTGAAGGTAAAGCCTTTAGAGCAGAGTCTTGCCTCTGTTGTCACTTATCACCCAGGTGTTCAGCACCAGCGTGAAGCCATTTACCACCTGTGGCTGTTGGGTCCTTAAAATGTGCCTGGTCTGAACTGAAGTGTGTTACAAAACAAAATATACACCCAATTTAGGAGACTTGGTGCACACACACACACACACACCCACACACACAAAATCATATTTTTACATTGATTATTCAAATTAATTTCTTCTCTTTTTTAATTTTATAAATATAGTGACTAGAAATTCTTAAACTACATGCATTTCCTGTATTATATTTTTTGGACACCAAATGCTTGTCCAGAGCAATGACTGACATATTGTAGGTACTTCGAGATTTGAGCAAAAGAATGAATATTGAGTGATTTAGCTCCAATTCAATTCAATTTTCAATAGTTTTTTTTTCAATCAGTTCAAATTCATTTTTAACTAGGAAGTAATTCATTTTTTACATTTGATGGTTCAGACTTATATTATTACATCTAAGAACATAGTCAAGTCACTGAGGAAATAAAGGGTTGCTTCAGGGGTAAGGGCTGAATTAGAAGTTACCAAAGGATGAGGAACACTAAACAGAGTACTGTACTTTGAAAACAGATTTCACTTCTGGAGTAAGCACTGTGTGGCGCATATTGTAAATGTACTCACTTCACACATAGCGCCTACCAATCCAAGAAGGATTATTATTTCAATTTATACACAGAAGGTCAGAGCAGTAAGGTCTTGCCACAAGTAAGTGGTGACCCAAGAATCAGTTCTGCTCCATCTAACCAAGCCAGACCTTTGCGGCCAGCCTCATTTGGTCATGCTCTTCCATCTTCACATTCAGGGTTTGAGTCCTCAGGATGCCCCTTCCAGTCCCTACTTCTATTTTCCTTATAAAACCTCCATTTTCCTTGGAATAGCAATGTGTCCAGCTTTGCTTAGATCAAGGAATGGCCATCTGACCCAGTTCTGGTCAATGAACTGTAAACCTAATGTAGATTTCCACATTCTCTGTACATTCTCCAGAGAATTTTGCTTCCTGATACAAGAGAAAAGACTTAGTTGGTCCTCCCTTTCTCTCTTTTCTTCTTACCTTAACACAGACATAATATCCAAAGCTACGACACCCATGACAGGCAATAGGCAAGAGGACATAAGCCAACAGCCCAAGATAGCAGAGGAGAGGAATATCTTGATGGCTTCGCTGAGTAGCTGAGCTAAACCAGCCATTTCTTACCTCCAGAGTTCTTGCTATGTGAGAAAAACAAACCCATACTTGCTTTAATTAGTATAAGTTGGGATCATCTTGTTACTTTGTAGCCCAAATTAGCTATCATTTGTACAGCTGATACATTTAACTGTTTAGTACATGTGTGCTACACTTACATGGTATATGAGGATTTTTTTAATAAATTCAAAATACCTTTGTGAGAAAGTAATCAATGCAAATTTTAAAATATTGAGTAGACTGGGATTCAGAGAGACTAAACAATTGCCCATGGTCACCACTTACTGATAGTTAAGAGGTGGAATCAGGAATCAAATCCAGATCTCTCAGACTCCAAAATCCATGATTGTGACTTGCCAAAGTAGCCTCATGACAGGGCATGTGTGCTGCCTTCAGTGCCTACATTCTTTGGTTTAACGGGTATTTGGGGACCTCTCATCACTGTCCCTTGAAGACCTCATCCTGGAGGAACACTTTCTCCTGAGCTCAGTTGCTATGGTTCTTATGTGGGAAGTGCAGGTCATTGGCAAAATACTCTCTGCCTTTACTGGGTACTTCTTTTTTTTTGGTACTGGGGATTGAACCCAGGGGCACTCCACCACTGAGCCACATTCCCAGCCCTATTTTGTATTTTATTTAGAGACAGGGTCTCACTGAGTTGCTTAGGGCCTTGCTAAGTTGCTGAGGCTGGCTTTGAACTCGCGATCCTCCTGCCTCAGCCTCCCAAGTGCTGGGATTACAGGTGTGCACCACGACGCCCAGCTGGATACTTCCTTTATGAGACACTTGGGAGCATCTCCCACCAGCACTCCTTGATCCTGGTCATTTTCCTAACATGAAATAAGAATATGTTCTGTGTGTTTGAGGAGCATCAAGGAGCTTAGGCATTAATGACTGGAGTAGGCTGAGAAGGAGAGGAAGAAGCAAAGGATAAGTTGATATTTAGAGTCTAAATCCTTTAAGACCTCAGAGGTCTTGGTAAGCCCTTTGAATTCATTCTCAGTTTAGTCTCCACTCAACTCTGAGTAATCCAGGTACTAAAATAGTGTACTGATCTATGTGTGGAGAAAGGTCCAATATTTCTATAGACAGACAATGGCTTGATCCAGGGCTATGGCAGTGGAAATGGTGAGAAGTGATGTGTTCCTGACATATTTTGAAGTCAGAGTCCATAGAACTTCTAGTGATGGGAGGGAAGGTTGAGGAAAAGAGAGTAATCAAGGATGAGTCCAAGTTTTTGAATTGCATTTTGCTATTGGAGGGGTGACCAAGAAGTGTGAAGAAGCTCATCTGATGTGGGGAGGGGATGGATTATTAGGCAATTGTTTTCCATGGGTTAATTCTGAGATGACTATTAGACATTCATATGACAACATGGTGCAAAGAGAGTTCAAATTTTTCTAAATTTGTAATCCCAAGCATCCCACTAAACTGTTTTTATGAGCCTGAGGCCAGATGGCCAGGCATCAGAGTGAACTATGTAGGTTAAGAGACATATTTGAAGATGAAGATCTGTTGGGAAATGATAAACACAAACCCTGCAATTTTAGCTTTCCAATTCTAATATGCTGCCGCACACATTCAGTGTGTTACCAAGAAGATGGGTGTGTGTGTTTGGTTAATTGTCTCAAGCTGAGTAATGTTCTGATTTGACACAGACAATAAGGAGAACTGATCTTCTTTAAAATTTTCTCCAAAACAAACCCAAAATAGACAAACACACATATAAACTTGGTCTCCATGCAGCAGAGCAATGTAATAGGGGCAAAGAGCTCTGGGGAGGTGATGGCCCCAGATGTCCAGCTATCTGGGTCTGAATCTTAGTTTTGATTCCTAATAGCTCTATTAACCTCTTTGTGAATGGAAAATGTAGGTTTTTGAGGTAATTCAAAGAGATAATCCCCATATAGCTCAGCACAGAGTCTGGAACACACTATCAATTCAATAAGTAAAAGCTAGCTATTTTCCTTTATATTCACAGAAGTGTGCAATATAGATATACAACCAACTGAGCACGTCTTTACACCATGCACAGAGTCAATCTGCATATATAGTCCGTGCACATGTATACAGAAACTGTCTTAAAATTTTCCATTCCCTTATTGCCTATCTCCTGCCTTTGCACTTGATAATAGTCCCTTTTAATGCTTTTTAAGAATGGAAGGATTATTTTCTCTTTCTTCCAAGAGCTGGCTGTTACTACTGATGTCTGCCATGGCTCACGGCTGGCTGTTCTCTTGAATGAGTGACAAATATCCTCAGAAAATCACTTTCTCTAAAAATAGACCACCCTAGATGATCTCCGGCTTCAATTCTCATTTCCATATACCTTTGAAAGGAAAGAAAAAAAAATCCTTTCTTAGAGACTTACTGCTAAGCTATCACAAGCAATGTGACTCAATGAACATGAACAAATCTCCTCTCAAGCTTTGCAAAATGGCCTAGTTTCACTTCATCTGTTTATTGGACTTATATAAAATAGAAACATAAGTCGGCCAGATTCCTTCAGACACTGCCAGTTGACTGTGCTTTCTGTTGGGCTTTATGCAGCCATTTACCTGGAGTATTTTGTCTGGGTAAATTAATGCATGACCTGCCTTTTCCATTCCTTCCCCAAGATGCACCTGGATAGATTTAGTGAGTGCAAGATAACTTTAAAGTCATAGTCACTGTGTAGAGTTAGATGAATTGTTCTTACCTCCATAAGCCAATTAAACTTTTGATGGACATGATTCCCCCAAGGACCACTTGGCTTTCTGGGTCAAGGACCACTCAGTTATCATCCCTACTGCTGGGATACGTTTATGCAAACAAAACAAAACCAGACAACAACACTGAGGACGCCTGTTATTCTGGTAACCTCAGCCTTGTTGGTTCAGAGCTAATGGTGACTAAACATAACTTCTATTTACCGCCTTATAACCTTGATATGCATCACTCAACTCAATCCTGATTTGGATTACTCTGCTCCACTGATTTGGATTGATAAGGGGCTTTCAATCAAGATCCTAATACCAAGTCATGAAGAGCCTATTTAAAGTCTGTCATTAAACACTTACTCTGAGTATTCAAACTGGAGAACATCTTTGGAAGACTCCAGAAACTTACAAAACCTATTTTTCTACTTCTACATGCTCTTTAGTAAAATCAGGGGCAATGGACTTAGCAAGTTTCATGCTGCAGACCTTGACATTATTCCTTGGCCAGAGGGGGCTCCTTTCTCTGTTATCATCCTCCTCCTCCTCATCATCATCACTACTACTACTGTCTCCAATTACAGTATTTGAGTTAAAGGAACCACCATATTTTGTATAGTTTTATTGTGGACTGTGGTGGCTGCTACAATTAAATTGATATGCAGACACACTCAATCATTTAGGTACTATAATTGCAAGCATTAGGAAACCCAGATTCGACCTCACTCAAGCAATAAGACTACTGTCTCGCATAACGGGAGGTCCTAATGCAGCAAGACTCTAGGATGGTTAATTCACTGAGGAGTCAGGTTCTTTCCATGGTTTTACTTTTCCTTCTCTAACCCAGCTGGCTGGTTCAACTCATGGAAAAACAAACAAACAAACAAACAAACAAACAAACAAAAATGGCTGTATGCAAATAAATATTCAGCAGCAGAAGGCGCCTTCCATTGTATCTGTTCTTATCCTTTAAGACCTTTCCCAGGAACTCACCATTCAAATTTTCTCAGGTCTCATTAGCCAGAAGTATAACAAATATCCTTCTTAAACCAGTCACTGGCAAGGAGAATGAAATCGCCATGATTGGCTCAGACCAGTCAGGATTTGTCTCTTTGATACTTGGGCTGGTGTATAATAGTATTTTATTAGAAAGAGAAAGGAGTAAATGGCTATGGGGTAGACAAACTATAGGGTCTTCTAAGCATACAGAGACCCCTGGTGGAGAATGAAAATGGTTAGACTAAAGGTAAGAGAAGGATGGGAGATGGAGGAGAAAGACAAGAGGAGAAGGAGAAGATACCAAGGACTTAGTGGAATAGAGGTACATAATTCTCTCCTTCAGAGTGTGGGCAGGACCTGTGAATGTGATGGACAAGTGACTCCACTGCTTACATCCCAGTGTATGAGAAAGGTAAGCGGATTGTCACTCTGATGATTACTACCTTACATCATGCAAGATTCCATTCTCATTGACTGGTCTGGGACTGTCCTGTTGGCCTGGGAGCAGTAAACTTGCATGCTGTGAGAGCAGGGGGGCCATGTGGCAAGGACCTGATGTGGCATCTAGTTACTGGGAGCTCAGTAGCATGCAAATGGAGACCTCAGACATATACCTTTAAGTGAATGAATTCTTTCAACAACAAATGAAAGAAATGAAAGCAAAGAAAACAAATGAAAGCAATTAAAGAAGTCCAAATTAAAACTACACTGAGATTCCATCTCACTCCAGTCAGAAAGGCTATTATCAAGAATACAGGTAATAATACATTTTGATGAGGATGTGGGGGAAAAGGTACACTCATACATTGCTGGTGGAGCTGCAAATTGCTGCAACCAGTCTAGAAAGCATTATGGAGATTCCTCAGAAAACTTGGAATGGAACCACCATTTGACCCAGTTATCCCAGTTCTCAATATTTGTCCAAAGGACTTAAAATCAGCACACTATAGTAACGTGGCCACATCCATGTTTATAGTAGCTCAATTCACAATAGCTAAGCTAAGGAGCCAATCTAGATGCCTTTCAACAGATAAAAGGATAAAGAAAATGTGGTACATATATATATCATGCTAAGTGAAATAAGCCTATCCCCCCAAACCAAAGGCCAAATGTTCTCTCTGATGTGTAGATGCTAACACACAATAAGGAGGGCAGAAGTTCATTGGATTAGACAAACAGAAATGAAAGGAAGTGGGGGATGGGATTAGGAAAGACAGTAGAACGAATTGGACATAAATTTCCTATGTTCATACATGAATATACAACCAATGAAATTCCACATCATGTACAACCACAAGAATGGGATCCTAATCAGAATAAGTTACACTCCATGTATGTACAATATGTCAAAATACACTCTACTGTCATGTATATCTAAAAAGAACAAATGAAAAAAAGAAAAAAAGAGATTTAAACTCTGGTTGACATCTTGATTTCGTCTTAGTGAGATGCAAAGCTGAGGAGCCAGCTAACTTTTATCCATATTCTTGGCCCATAGAAACTGTAAAACAATAAATAAATGTTATCTTAAGTAGACAAATTTGTGACATTATATTCCTCAGCAAAAATCTAACATACCCATTTTGGGTTGTTTGATGAGTGAGAAATAGATTTCTTTTGTGTTAAACCACTGAACTTTGGGGGTTCTATAGCTTCTAGTGTTACCAAAACTAAATACAGTGGCATTAACAAGGTGGCTCTTATAAAAAGGCATTTGGGTTCCATCGAATGTGCAGAGACAGCCCAACCTGGATACCTTGCTGTGGAGATGGTGTCCTGGGAATGGCCTGCATTAGGCTGCACCTGCTAATAAAATGGATTCTGAACAACTCTGACAGATGAGTCATCACCCCCAAATTGTAGCACTTCTCATTTGTGGTATCTGGTCTGTTCCAATTAATTAGAATCTGAGCCAGATACATACAACATGATACCTTTGAGAACCATCAGACTGTCTGTTACATTTATGCAGAAGGTAAGGCCTGGTATTTCTGGCAGGTGCTTAGGGGTTTCATTATTTTTTGAAGTAAAACAAGCCCACTAACATCTAGTGGGACATAATTCAGCCTTTTTCAGCCTTAAAATGTTACGTAACTGAATAGACCTAATGGATCCTGTTTAAGTGTTAGGTACTGTGCTAGAAGTCAATATGTGCTTTCTTAATTAATTTTACTGCAACCCTGAAAAGGAAGTAATATAAATCCCATTTTACTAATGAGGCACCTGAGCTTAGACAATGAGGTTAAACAATGTGCTTAAGATGATAACTTCTGAAGAGAATCAAAGAATCAAGAGAATCAAGAATCAAATCCAACTCTGTGTGACTTATTTATTCATACATGAATTCTTTGGTCATTCATCCAAAATTCAATTTCCAGGTATCAGGTATAGGATGACATATACATAATACAGTAGAGGCTGGTAAACTTTTTCTGTGAAGAGCCAGATAAGAACTATTTTAAGCTTCAATGGCTATATGGTCTCTGTAAAAATTACTCAAATGCACATTATAATATGAAAATGGCCATATACAATAAGGAAATGAATGAGCATGGCTATGTTGCAATAAAACTTTATTTATGCCGGGCACATTGACACACGCTTATAATCCCAGCAACTTGGGAGGTGGAGGCAGGAGGATCACAAGTTTAAGACCAGCCTCAGTGATTTACTTAGGGAGGCCCTAAGCAACTTAGCAAGACCTTGTCTCAAAATAAGAAATAAAAAGGGCCAGAGATGTGGCTCAGTGGTTAAGGGCCCTGAGTTCAATCCCAGCACTCAAAAAAATTAAATAAAATAAAAAATAAAAAGGGAGAGAAAGAGACTGACACCCTGGTGAGATGGGCTCTGCACACAGGAGCACAGAGAAGACTCACACAGCAAACATTGTTGTGAACAGCCCAGAATACCTGCCTCATTCCTCTTCTGCTGGAGACTTGGTGGCTTCAGGCTCACAATGAAGGGAGTCACCTCAATCATACCCTCTCTTGGAGCATGGCTGGTGAATGCAAGGGCGTAGAACCCTAAATCTTTCCCAGTGTGAAACAACTCTGATGGGCCACTCCAGTTTCTGAGCTCCCCACCACCACTCAGCTGAGGTCACTGCTGTAGCCACACTGCAGTTCACATCTCCCTCTGCTCACTCTGGCTTTCCTCAAGACCCTTCCAGGGCTTGCTCTTCAGGGTGTCTCTCAGTAAATCCTTGCATGCGATTCTCCATCTCAGAATCTGTAGGATGACCTAAGCACGATTTAAGGCTGGTGGTTGAGGAAAAGGTTTTTGAAACAAAGCTCTGCTTTAAAGCACTATGAAGACCATGCCAGTAGAGGTGAGAAGTACAGTACAAGTGGGGAAGAGTCTTCTGTTCAGAAGGAAGAGCCGGTGCAGAGATATGGAAGTGAGACCACACGATGGGCTCAGGAGACCATGTGTGGTTCACAACTGCTGGAGTGTGATCCGTGATTGAGAATTAGCTAGATATGAGGCTGATGGGAAGGCAAGGGCTAGATCATGCTGGTCTTCAAAGAGCAAACAATTTTACATCTGGAGGTGGGAGTAACAGCCTGGAGGCAGCCCTGGTGGTGGTGGGAGCCTTCTTCACCTTGTGACCATAAAGTAGGTTAGCCTCTGCAGCAGCTTCCCCTGCAGAGGGCCATAAGGAGCTGTGTTCTGGGGAGCATCTGGCCTCAGTGACTCACCAGGCAGAGGAACTGAGAAGACCACAGAATGTGAAGAAGCATGGTTGTCATACCTCAGAAGGCTGGGGGTCTAGGGAGTCTGGCACAGCAAGATGGGTACCATAAGAAGATGGAGCTGGGAGATGATAGAGATGAAGTTGGAAGAAGTCTGGGGGTACAGGGTCTTGCTCTTGACACTGAGGTGAGATCAACAACTTTGAGTGGGGTGCTTCTCTAGCGGGGGAGGGCCCTGATGGGGCCTCAGTCAGAACTGGGAACCTGGCAACTATCTCTACTGGTGGCCTCCCATGTGACAGAGTGGATTCACCAAACCAGTCATAGTTAAATTTACGGGTACTTTAAGAGCTAAGAGGGAGGAGGGTTGGGGTTTGGGACTGTGGACATGGCCATATAAGAAAGGAAGGGACTCCTGTGAGCTGCTCTGCTGGCCCCACAATCTTCTGAACCCAATTAGCACCTTAACACACTGATATTCTTTTCTATTTCATAGTTTTAAAAATAAACAAGTAACATGTATCCTATAAATTTCAGATAATAGATGCATTTGTAATGAAGAAAGGAAATAACTGAAGGCTGTCAGTCTTTGTACTCAACACACACAACAATTGGTACCACTTTGGTTTGTATGATTTAAGAATGATTTCTGTAAATTTCCTTACATTTCTTCATTAAAAAAAATTATGTATCTATAGATCAGTGGATCTATCTATATCTTAAATACTCTATCACTTAAATACTTGGACATAAATGATCATACACATTTTATCCTGTGACTTGCTTTACGTATGTCAGCTTACAAGCATATACCTAAAGTGTTTTAGCAATATTTTCCTATGCGATGGATATAATATAGTACACTTAATCACTGTGATATTGATAAAAATCCTAAGCTGTCCTAATGTCTGAATGCTGCAATGAACACTATCCTACACATATTCATATTCAGGTGCATTTAATGAGATTAATATAACCAAGACTAATATTTGTGGGTGCTACTATGGTCCAGGCTTTATGCCAAGTGCTTTTCATGTGTCAACTCATTTATTTCTCACGATAACCTTTCAAAGTAGGTTTCAGAAACCTGTCATTAATTCTCTCAGGATGAAGGAATCAATTCACTAATTTTTAATAAAAGCCCCATCTGTATATGATTGGAATCATATACTGGAGTTTACACATTTATTATGGTAGAGTAACACCTTTGCCATACTGAGTCTTCTCATTTAAAAAATGTCATGTCTCCATGTGTTTAGATATTTTTATTTGTATTTCCATAACGTTTTCATGTGTTTTTTTTCTTGGGCTTACATATTTCTTATTGAAGATCTCAGGTGTGTAGTAGTTTTTGTTGGTGTGAGGACCTAATGGAGCTTCTGTTCTGCATTTTGAACTTACAGCATCCTGAATTGTCTTATTACTTAGGAAAGTTTGACTTTATTTTAAACAGGCTTTCATATCGTCTGCTCATTATAGCAATTTTGTCTCTGTTTTCAATGTAACCTCTTGCTTCCTTTTCCCATCCAGGGACTTTTGAGAACAATGTCGAACAACACGGGCCAAGAGTGTCCTTCTTTGTCTCCTTTCTCATGATTGACTGCTAAATGAGGTAGTTGCTGCAGTTTTCTAGTGAATATCCTTCAATGAGTAAATAAATCCTAGTTTATCAGGAGACTTTTTGATAATCAGGAATTCCAATTGATCTGCACCGTGCAGACAAGGCAATTTTCTCCTATTTTTTAAATCAAAGTGAGGATTGCATACATTTTGTAAAAATGTTGAGCTGTCCTTGTTTTTTTTTTGGGGGGGGGTGCAGTCTCCTTGGTTCTGAGACCAAGGAGAGATTTTTTTTTTAATATACTGGTGACTACTGAATGTTTGTCCCAGGGTTTAATTTGTGCCTAGGTTCTTTTGGGAGACATATTGATGACTGTCTTTTTCAGTCATCCAAATGACTTGATATTGGATTCCAGGCTGAATATACTTTCTTTTCAGAATCTAAAACCCTGGTGCCCTTGACTTTGACTCTCAGTCTGATGCCTCCTGCTTCTCGTTATGAGAAGGTTATTTGTTTCATAGTTTCTGGAAACATTGAGAGTTTTTTTATCCTTGTAGTTCACAAATGTCACTACAATTCTGCTACTTCTGCAGGCATAATCCTTTCAATTTTCTTTTTTATTTTTCATATATCATGTTTACATTTTTGCTTTCTACTTCTTGGTACTGACTTCTGTTTTATTTTTATTGCTCAGTACTTATTGGGCCCGTATAATTTAAATGTATTAATCCAATTTTCTTTTGCCTTTTTTTCTTATCTTTCTTCTTCTTTTTTTCATTAATATCTTTTCCCCTCCATTTTAGCCATTCTTTCCAAGTGGAGATGGCTGGTTGACCTGTCATCTCAATATCCCTGGACTTTTCTTATAAATTACCTGAACTTTACAATATCGTTCATAATATATTTCTACTTGATCAACATTTTCACTGATTCAGTCTTCAGATTTGCCCAATTCTATTTTTCAGGCACTGTACTAATTTTTTAAATGGTATTTGTCAGTTTACTTATTTATTTTAACTGACACATGAAATTTAAATAGAAATCTTCTTTTTCTGCAAATTCATTCATAGGCATCGATTGCTCTTTTTGTTAAAAAAAATAGAAACCAGCTCATTTGAAATGTTCCCTATGCTTGAATCTGTGAAGATACCAACGAGACTGACTTTGAGGTTTGCCAAAAATCCTTGTGTTACCTCTCATTTCTCCAGGTTACTTGGTGAGTGTGTGCACTAACCCTATTCATCCAGGCTTCAACTGTTTGTTCTTATTAAGGGTGAAGAACTGGTTTGATCATGTAAGTAGCTGGGGCCAGGTTCCTTTGCAGACTAGGCTCTATGTAGAATCCATTCAAGTTGGAAAAGCCAACAAGCAGACTGTGCTCTATGATGTTTGGTTGGGATGAAGCTGGCAGATTGAAGATCCCCCACAAATGCCAATGCATGAATGGATGTGCTCTGGGGTTTGGATGCTGTCATTCATTCTCACTCTCACTGTTATTCCTGAGTAGAGCTGTGTTCTATTTATTATTATTATTACTATTATTTTCTTGCTGCATTGATTTATGAAGTTTGGAATTATCTTGGACTCTGCTCCCTCTGTCAGGCCCCTGAATCTGTTGTGGATGGCACCTAAGTAATGTTATTGGTTCTTTAGGCAGAAATTCTGAGTCTTTAGTTGTGGGTAAGTCCATGACTGCTGTTAGCATCCTGCTGTGTATCTACAGAGTAGGTATAAAAACAAGACCTGCTTAGGAGGATTATGAGGATTAAAGAAAATAAGTTTACACAGTGGAATGTAGTAACTGGGCAGTGCATGCCATCTTTCCTTCTTCCTGCCCTCTCTTCTTACTCCTCTTCTCTTCCTCTTCCCCCTTCCTTTTTCCTTATCCCCCTGGCTCTTGTCTGGTGTTTGCCTTTTACTATTATTATAATTATTATTATATCAGGATCTGGATTATTTACTAATTATTTCCTTTATTAAAAAAACTTTTTATTGAATGTTTACTCTTTCCTTGACCTTGTAGGGAATAAAATTAGAGAACAGATCAGAATACTTTCCCCATCAGTTGTCACTGCTTCAGGAGTGTGGATGTGGAAAAGTTAAAAAACAAGCAAAGAAACAGGAACTAACAGTCAGAAATGAATCTCAGTGTAGACACATAGCGACCACATGATCGACACTGCGAGTAACCCTGTTTAATTTCCTGAGCCTCTGCTTCAGTAGTTTGTCTGTAAGAGGAGGATTAAATAAACTGGTAGAGCTAAATCACCTCCTATAGCATGTCGAATGAAATGGCCATCCCCTCTCGCTTTCCTGCTTCTCTTGCTCTGCAGTGGAAATCATATCCCAGGGCTGCTGCACAGGGTCATGCACTCAGATGAATTCAGCTTAATGCCTATTGCTCTTGTGTTTTGAAATTCTTAAAATTGTTAGAACAGATGGGGACAAAAGAGGAATGGTGGAATGAAATTGATCAAATTATGCTTTGTACATATATGAATATACTGTAGTGAATTCCACCTTCAGGTATATTTATAAAGCACTAATTTAAAAAAAAAAACTATAAATAATAGAAGGAAGACCAGTAGAGTAGAGGCAGAGGAACATGGGAGGGAAAGGGGAAGGGCATGAGACCAAAGTAGAGAAAATTATATTCCATGCTTGTATGATGACATCAAAACGAACCCTAAATTATGTGTAACTATAATGTACTAATAAAATATGAAAAAAATTTTGAACAAGAAGTTCTTATTTTCTTCTTCATGGGGTCCCACAGATTATATAGCTGGCTCTGCATGCTGTCCCACTTCCCTGAAGAATTTATATTTCTGTCTTCTCAGCAGACAGGGAGGAGGTGGGTTCGCAGGTGGCTGAGGCAGTTCCTGGGTGATCCTAAGACCATTCCTGGCTGCAGGTCCCCCAGCATCATCTTGCTTGAGCTCCTTAAGCAGCTGCTGCAGGCTTCTTTGGGCTTCCCGAAGCTTTTCTAACCACAGCCGCAATTTGGCACACTTTTTAAAAATCCAGGTCCTTAAATTTATTTCTTTTTTTAGGTATTGATTGACCTTTATTTTATTCATTTATCTGTATGTGGTGCTGAGAATCTAACCCAGTGCCTCACACATTATAGGCGAGCACTCTACCACTGAGCTACAACCCCAGTCCCAACTTGTGGTCTTTTTGTTAATGACTTTGAAAAGAATGAGCACTTTTCTGAGCATAAGAAAACCTCTAGGAATATGTTGCCAAAGGTTGGCTCATGCTGTGTCTTTCAATGTGAGATCCCTGCCAAGGAAATGCATGACTGGGAGGTTCCTTTGGTCTTCGTGTGACCCTTCCATTGGGCATCTGTTCCTGTATTTCCAAAAAGGGTGGATATGGGTTTCTCTGTCAATATGACTCCAACATGTAGAGAAAGTTAGAGGTTCAACTCCCTAATAGTTTCAAAATGAACACAAAATGTTGTATGGAGTTGGTCTCAGTCAATGAAGCTGATCTCCTTTGCCTTCTTTAATCAAACCCTCAGTGGGGGAAGGAAGCATAGAGCATGAGAGGCTAGGCCAACTCAGCATGGACCTGGCCAGCTAAATGAATTCTAGCCATCTATGGGTGGCAGAGACTATAGTTAGAGTCCTTACATATCAGGGAATGTCTGAAGACAAGTTTGGGTCAAGAGAACACCTGTATGTAATTATGGACAAAGCAATCAATTAATAGAATGAGTACCAGGTATTTGCATGCAGAGTAGATATTTATACTTCCATGGCAGTGGTTCTCAAAGTGTGGTATTGGTTTGGATGTGAGGTGTCCCTCAAGAGCTCATGAGACAATATAACGATAGGTAAAATGATTAGTCTGTGAGAGCTGTAAG
This sequence comes from Glaucomys volans, assembly GCA_020662805.1. Lineage (NCBI taxonomy): Eukaryota > Metazoa > Chordata > Mammalia > Rodentia > Sciuridae > Glaucomys > Glaucomys volans. Next base: position 140,711 of record JAJEJO010003145.1, read on the forward strand.
CTTATCAATTGATTGACCCATTTGATGGACTAATAACTTCAATGGACTGAGTGGGCAATAACTATAGACAGGTAGGGCATTTTTGGAGGAAGTAGGTCACCAGGGGTGTGTCTGGTCTCTCTCTGCTTCCTGTCTGCCATGAACTGAGCAGCTATCTCCTCCCACACCCTTTTGCCATGATATTCAGCCTCACCTGGGGCCTAGAGCAATGGAGTTGGCCAACCATGGACTGAGACCTTTGAAACCCTGAACTCAAAATAAACTTTTCCGCCTCTAAGTTGTTCTTGTCAAGTATTTTGGTCACAGATGAAAAGTTGACTAACAAATCTGGTCTCTATATTGACTGCATAATCACCAGAACCTTTGAAGAACTACAAAATCTCAGGCCCTCACCAAGATCTACCAGATCAGAAACTCTGGGAACCAGGCCCTGCAATCTGTGTTTTAATAGGCTCTCTAGGTGATTTGGATGAACAATTAAGTTTGTAGACTGAAAATGTTCTCTGGCATCTTTGAAGGTTATTATAAGGCTTCCTAACCCAACTTATATGTCTACGTGGACTGTACTGTGGCTTTGGGTTGCAGTGTATATTGTGTAATTAGATCTCAGTTTACTAAACCCTAAAATCAAGGGGTTGTCTGTGATAATATTTAATGTTCCTTTTACATTATATACTTGATGAATGAGGATTAAGAACCACCCATTAACCCTCTTAAATAGTTACATGCCACATGGACAATCATTTAACAGTAGATGAGAAGTTCTTACTATGTTCTTATGGCTCATTATTTCTCTTAAATGTATGTATCTATCTATTCTCTATCTGAATCTGGAACAGAGTGGCTGAGGTTTGGGAGTCAGATGACTTGAATTCGAAATGTACTAGTTACTTATTCACTTTGAGAAACTGCATCTCTTCCAGGAGATGAGTCAATGAAAATAAAGTGCTACTGGGTCTGGAGCAGGAGAGTTTACTAAGGACAGTCACTATTACTTTAGTACTTCACCGCCTTAACCTGAGTATCACCTACATCAACTCATAAGCACATTAGTCCTCTCCTTTCTCTCATGCACTCCCGTGTTTCCCGAGCACTCCAGCATGAGAGCCTCTGCTTTGCAAGGGGCTGTTTGTGACATAGCTGTCAAAGGTTGGCTGGAGCCCTCTAAGCCTAGAAGTATGATCCAGGGTGACTCCAGGTCTGGGGTTTGGTTTGTTCATGACTTCAGAGTCAATCAGGAGAACCTTTCTATACAACCTGTAAATGTATGTGAGTCAATTTAGTTAAGATCTTTCCAAGAGCCCTGATCAGGTTACCCACAGACATGAATCCAATTATTATGAATCAAATTATTCTGTATGAAAACAGGGCCATATTAGGGGACTAGATCACTCAGCTTGTCTAGAAGAACAAGCATCAGAGACCCCTGTCCTCTGGCCACTGCAGCACTTTAAACTGGCCAAATGAAATCTTGCTAAGTACTGTTTTTTACCTCTAAATGTTATTTTCTGGGGGTTGGGGCATCCCCCAAAGATTCCTACCACTTCATTTCTGCTCTGTGACTCAGTGACATTTTAGGTGGTAAGTAGCCTATTCTCATGGCCAACAGCCCTGACATCCTTACATCAGGGGTCTATCAACCTGGTTTTGAAGTAAATATTTTAACAAAGTCTCCAATTGTAGAGCATGCAAAGGGGAAAAGATTGCTTTACCTAAGAAGTGCAGGTAGGACCCTCCACAGAGAGTGCTATGGGAACCCTGTCCAGATCCTCTTCCAGGGCCTTTTCTCCCTGCCCTCTGCTGCCTTGGGTCAACCCTGTGGTGCATTTTGTGCTTCAGTGTCCATTGTGAGGCCAGACCAAGGTGAGACTTGATGTGAGACCCATTCTTGTTCAACCTGCTTCTTTCCTCCCCTGTAGGTTCTTCAAGAGAGCACACCCTTAATAAATCACATGCTGTGGAACTTCAGGTTCTATTTTCAGAGGCCCCAGTTAAGGGAAAGGATAATATAATAAAACAATCTAGACTCCATACTTTCTGCAGTAATGGCAACTTATATGTCAGAAGAATGTCTCTTTCAGGTCACAACTACATGATTTTGATGAGCTTGATTATTTCCTTTCTTCTTTCTTTAGTTTCCTTTGTGTTCTTTATAAAAAGTGTATCTAGAATAGTCTTAGTACAAAGCTCATAAACTGGCAGGTGACATTTTAGCCTGACCATTGGGGGACAAGGTTAGAGCTGCCACTCATCAGTTTCCTTCTGTCTCACAGCTGCTGCCTGGAGTCTGGAAACCAGGTGATGGGCTCAGAGTGCTGGATTCAGGCCCTCTGTGAAGATGTCCAATCAGGTTGTGAACAGATTTGAAAGTGAAGGTCTAATAAAGAGATAGGGAGGGTCCTGACGGAAAACTAGACTGCTTGGCATTTTGCTCTTGACCCCTGATATGTGAGTTAAAATATCTTCCATCATCAACATGATTTACTACACATTGGGCATAAGGGTTTATTTATTCATTTTGCTTGCTATATGTAGATGTTGCCTGTTAATCTGCTTATGAAAGAAACGGCCAAAATAATATCAACCATAAGAACAAACAAATAACACATGAAAGGGAATACACATTGCTTTCTCAGGTTCATAAAATCCATGAAATTATTGCCCACTTGGGTGTTCTAGAAGGAAGACATTTCACAGTGATTGAAAATCTGTACATTTAAGGAGCTTCAGTGGGCTGAGTTGAGGTCTGACGTGAGGTCGCTTAATTTTTCATCATGTTCTTTCTTGTATTCATGGAAAGAAGCATAAGAATTATATTTTAATTTTGTAAGCTGGAATTTTCCTCCTTTTGCTCTTTTTTTGCCTCATGCAACTTCTTCATAGAACATTTATTTTGATCATTTTAACTTGTAGGATATATACTAGAAGATACAGAGTCTAATAAAAAAGTTAAAATATACTTTATAGAAGTCAACAGAAACAAAACTTTGTATTTGGGAATTTACCTTCTCATTATTAGTTAGAAAGTCAGGTCCATGGAGGATGATTACCAGCAAACCAATCAATGCATTAATCATCCAGCAAGAATATATTAATTAAACAAATGGATAACAGTAAATTCTGCCTAATCAATTTGCCTTTTTGACAAGATTTAAGAAACACAGCCTCTGACAAAATGACTTACGCAAAACACAGCCAAGAACCAGAAAATCATGAACAAAACATCTGATGAGCTACTAGACTAAATACTAAATAGCAATAAAAAACATCTAAGCACAGAACCCCTCTGTTTACTTCTCTGATAGTCTCTTAGAGTCAACGTCTAAGGAACACAAAATGTCAATGAATTTGGTGATTTACTCTCCGAGACAAAAACACAGTAGCAGTAGCAAGTCAGAGCCTCAAAGCAGACCAGAGAAGGGGATGGTCTCTGGAAGGAGATAGAAAGATGTGAGAATCAGACACAAGAGCCTGGGCAGCAGAGCAATATAGTCTTGTTAGTCCAGGGGGGAAGTTGTCCTACACTCAAAAAGTTCAATAACTGGCATTTAAAATGGCAATCCTGAGTAGATAAGAAAAGGAAGCTATTAAAACAATAAAATTACTTTGAATGTATCTCTGTTATTATATGTGAATGAAATTCCATTTCTTTGTTCTGCATTTGGAAGTACGCAAATGCAAAACAGATAGTAAGATTTACAAGCAATATTCTCAACAGGAATATACTTGGACCATGTTCACATCCCCTGTTACCAGTAAGGTTTCTTTCCTGAGCATTCTTATGGGATAAAGTTTCCCTGTACTTCTTTGAGATTGAAAAGACTTATTTTCCCCAAAATATGGAACTCCAAGAAAATGTTCCTAGAAAAAAAGTTGTCAGTAATTAATTTTACATACTATTAATATATGATCAGAAAATGATTCCTAGCCTTTTTCAAGCATAAGGCTGATTTAAAGACTGTTGCATTTGTACCATGTGATAATTATTGTTATTTTTCTAATATTATTTTTCCAAGGAACTTCATCTCATATTTCTTAGTGCAAGTCAGTAAGATTATTTAATAGAGATCAAATTTATGGTTTTGCATGTATATCTAAGTCATGTGTGCTCTGCTTGATCAAACTTTGGTTTGATATCTGCTAAAAAAAAAGTGTAAATCAATCAATCTCATTAAACTTAGGAATTATTCCAACCTTTCTACTTAACTTTTCCCTATTTTTAATTTTGTGGAGAGATGGCCTATGCTATGGAAGCCAAAAGTCAAAGTGCTTTCTTGTTGGATGATTCAGGTCCTTGCTTTCATTTTCTTGTCAGACAAGAAAATTTGAATGTAGATTATTACTAGAACTGACAATCAATCCTGATGACTAAAGGTCATCTGATAATTGACATAGATAATTTACCTGGAAGAGAAGAACTTCAGTAAGCAGTGAGATTAACGATCTTCATTCTTGATGACTTTGTACCTCATTTCATCAGGTTTCTTATCTTCACTGTAAACATTAGCTCTTTGACTCTCCTGCTTCTTACCCCACCCCTTGGAATTTTCTTAGTCTCCCTGTTTCTGGCTCTGATCTTAGAATCTCTATTCAATTATTCAGGTCATTTACTCTAAGTAGTCTCTATCCAGATAAGGATCCTCCTGGTTGAATCCAACCTCTGCCCCTTGTGCAGATTCTGAGAAGATAGCTCCCTGATGAGGAACCAGACACTTGTACTTGTCTTCAAAATTCCTCTCATGCCTGCTCTTTCCTCTTGCCTTCCATTTCCTCTCTGTAATCTTTTAAAGACTGGATTGCTCACCTTCTTGTTGTAAGTGCTCTCCATGCCAATCATCTTTCACTTCACTACAATAACATTAATGGCAACTCTTCTCCTCATCTCTCAAATCTAAATCCCTCTGCCCAGCTTCTAAGACCTTCATCTGACCTCTTCAAATTTCATGTCTATTTCTTCCGGGTATGTAATTTCAGCCAAGTCAGTTACATTGTTTCCATCTTTGCAAGGTTACCCATAATATCAATTCACATACCATCTTCTTAAGTTTACTGCAATCACTACCAACACATTTTCACAGGACTTCTCAGATCACAAAAGTTTTGATCGATGTACCCCTTTTGATTCCCCTGTTAACCCTTTAAGAGTCATCTTTGGGTTCTCTTACTCCTTCACACTATAAACACATCATATTCATAGCAAGACTTGTTGATTTTACTTCAAAATATATCTCAAAATTGATCTCTTCTCAAGTCTTATACTAACTAGTACTGGGTGTAAGAATACTTCCTAATGTGGACTATTATAGCTTTATAACTGGTCTTGCTTCTGTTCAATGATTAAAAAGTAGAATCTGAGAAGATAAAATGAGTAAAGATCAATGCAAAGAGGGCAACCTTGCTGGTTTAACAAATTTTATGCTCCAGTGGAGTGAAATATTTTGGATTAAAGTGCTAAAGGGAATTCTATGGAAGGATACGAGGTGGTAGTCAGAGTAGGAAGCTTGAAAGAGAGTTTCTGGAAAGGGCATGATCCTCATGCAGGCAAAGTCTTAGGAAAGCCCACAGAAGTTGGTGGCTGACATGGAAAATGGTGGAAGACCAAGATCATAGGAGAAAAGTTTAAGAATACAGAAGTCAGGGTATTTGGAAGAGACATCATCAGTGTGTGAAAATCACCAAGGATTATGACAGGGGTAGTGAAAGAGTGAACAGTATGAACCTGGCTTTATCTCATGGACAAGGGGAGACCACCCTGGGGTTGGGAGATGGCTGCTGATGACAGCAGTGGGTGGAAGAGCCTGAAGGCATAGATTTTGAAATCTGTGAGCCTTATTGTAGGGAGTACAATAATCTGGAAGCAGAAGTCTGTTTCTGTAGCTGCAAGGCTCAAAGTAGGAGAAAAGAGCCACCACTTGAAAACCCTACAGGGTTAGAAGTAAATGACACATCAGAGAAGAAGTTGAGGATAAAGAGGATGTTGCTGAAGGGTGAATTCCAGAGGGTAGAGTGGAGGGAAATGACCTCTTGGGAGGTTGGGCAATGGGAGGATTAGCAGATAAACAGACCTGTATGGAGATGAACTGTGAGAGAGGAAGGGGCCTTGCAGCTTTGTGCTGCTTCTGGTGACTGAAATCTCTAGGCAAAAGGATGTGATGAGATTCTCTTCCAAGATCTACAAGTCACTTCATTTTGATAAAACTGAGAGTACTGTGTGGGGAGAGGGAATGTGAGATCTTGTCAGGGGCACAGAGAAATCTGATGCCTCTGTTTACTTGTCTGATGTCAATTTGGAGGACAAAAGGACTAGTGTTTGGTAGCACTGGGTGTTCTGGGTCCCTTCTTCTTACCATAATTCCTGTGTCTGAGCTTCTTCATACTTAGGTGTTATGGATTGGAAGTGGAATGTCCCCCAAAAGCTCATGTGTTGAAAGCATGGTCCCCAAAAGTTCATAAGTGGGGCTTTTAGACAATGATTGGATCACAAGGGCTCTGACCTTATCAGACCTCAGTAATCCATTTAGTGGGTTAATCCATTGATAGATGAATGGACAACATTAATTCATTTGAAGGATTAATCCACTGATAGCCGAATGGAGTTGGAGGAAGTAGGTCATTGGAGGTATGCCCTGAAAAGGTTTATCTTCTCACTAGCTCCTTTTTCTCTGCTTTCAAGCTGCCATGAGCTCAACAATTTTCCTCCACCATTCCCTTCCACCATGATGTTCTGCCTCACCTCAGACCCAGAACAGGCTGACCATGTCCTAATATTTTGAAACTGTGAGCCAAAATAAATATTTCCTCCTCTAAGGAGGAGGAAACACCTCCTTGCGAGGTATTTTGTTCACTGTGACACAAAGCTAACACAGGAAGTCACAGTTGCTCTCAGATCTTAGGAAAGCATGCAGACCAAAAACTCTGGCTATGGAAGACATTAAAAACAGGTAACATGTATGAGTTTCATTTCTGAACAAATGAAACTCCCAGAGCCAAGAGACATTCTATTTCCTGTCCACCTGATGCCAAACAGTCTCCTCCATGCTCACACCTCCTCAGGGTCATATTATGGATGCCTTGTGTTTTCCCAGTTTGGTTGATTCCATGGATGATGCATATCTATGGGTGAGAACAAAGAATAAAAGCACACAAGAAGAAGTGAGGTAACATTTGAGTGGAGAATAATGAGTTGAGTTAAAGGTGGGTTGAATTTAAAATTTGAGCATAAAGAGAAGTTATCCAAAGGGCAGGTGGATATATTGGTTTAGAGCTCAGAAGAGATGTCCAGTGTGAATTCATATTTGGGAGTTACTAATTGAGGTATGAAATAATAAGAATAGATAAGCTCTAGCCCCACGAAGAACAAAAGAGATTAAGGAGAATGAGAAGGGATGAGGTTTGAAAATAGAAATGCTAGAAAGCCTGACATTTGAAGGTTGGGTGGTGGAGGAAGAAACAGCCATTAGGACCAGAGAGGAACTGTAAGAACACTAGGCAGGGAATCAAGAGTGAGAGAGATTTTGGGAATGAGCAAGGGGTCCTTATTCTGGTAAGGTAGAGAGAACTGGTGTTTAATGTGTCTGATTCTAAGTTTAGATCTGAGGGATTATGGTTAGAAAAAAACAGTTACAAAATGGGGATTCATAGGATGAAGACTTAGAGGATGCCTGCTAGAGTGAAGATGGGATGGAGACTGAGGGAAGCTCCCAGGGCTGTCCTACTATGACTCCATACAGAGATGTGATGAAACTTCAAATGAAATGGACAATTTTGTGGCAAAACTCAAATTAACAAATTTGACTCAAGTCAATTTGGAAAAAAAAGAACAGAATAGAAAATAGAAAAAATATTTTCAATTTTTTATTTTAAGATAGGTGTTAGGTTTAGATATTATAGGCACTTCATCCCCAACCCTTAAAGATTCGAATAGGAGATTAATTCTGGGTTCTATAAACTGTTCCACAGATAAAACCCAAACCATGCACAGTTAGCTTTCCAAATAATTTGCTTTAAAAAACTTGGCATATCCTCAAAAATAAAATCCAACCAATAACACAAAAGTGACAGATATAGAATCATCTGCCTTATGTATGTTGATGTAAAAATAATAAAGCATTGGCAATAAAAACCCAGAAATTTATTAAAATCCCCATGGCCAAGTAGGACTTGTTCCAGGAATGTAAGAGGAGTTTAATTTTAGGATATCTATTAATAAAATCCATCAGATAAAGAGGCCAAAGGACAAAAAATAATCACATGATTATTTTAGTACTTGCTCAAAAGTCATTTGAAATCATTCCCCATTGATTCCTGATGGAGATTCTCATTAGGTTAGGAACATTACCTATCTTTAACCAAGAAGGACTGCCACAGTTTAACTGTCCACTAGTCTGGGGAGTCTGGAATCTGTGTAGAAGGGGACCTACTGGGATGAGTTAGCTGGAAGTAAAGTTGTCTTGAAGTTGAGCTTGCAGTGAACTACCCAGTTTTTCTCAGGTTGAATAATTAAGTGTCCTGTACACCAAACCAACAGACTGCTCCCCCTTTACACCAACACCATGCTATGTTACACTTAAAATATTAGTGGCCTTTAAAATAAGTCAGGTACCAGTCTAATACTTCCACTAATATTGTACTGGGGAGTTCTAATATAGTTAGTCCCTATCCCTACCCACTGCACTACTGATTCCCTCTAAAAAGAATTATAGTTACAGAAGGAAATTATTACTGCAGATATGACAATAATCTAATAATAACAGCTGCCACTTACTTATGATAGTTGAAGCACTGAGTTCAGCACTTAGCACTCGCTAATTATCTTAACTCTGTAATGACACTGCGGCAGAGGGCTCTACTATGCTCCTTCCACGGAAAAGCACAGGGAGACTCTGGCAAGTGAAGGACAGAGATACTTGTTAAATAGCATCCCAAAGAAGCACAGTGGGGCTTGAACATGTTGTGTCTGACTCCAGGGCCCAGTTCTCAGAACCTGGAAGCCACACTGTATTTTATCTTATTATAAAATTTCCTGCTGTGCATCTGGGGTTTACAACATGAGGTTATGATACATACAGATAGTAAACTGGTACCTATAGGGAAACAATGTGCTTATCTATTATCTCACCAAGTTATGTTTTTGTGTGTAACAAAAGCAGCTAAAATCTTATTTAAGAAAAATTCCTCATGTTGCACATCACATCTCTAACTTCCTCATCCTACGTATCTGCTATTTTATATCCTCTGACCTACATCTTCCCACTTCTTCCTCCCCCAACCCAATGGTGACCACTGTTTCCTTTGCCATGTCTCTTTCTGTCAGTTTGTATATTCTATATTTTAAATGAGATGCAACCATGCAGTTATGTTTCTTTTTGCACTTGGTATAATGTTCTCCAGATTCATTCATGTTGTGGCAAATGACAGATCTCCTACATTTAAAGCCTGAACAATATTCTTATATATATATATATGTATTTGTATATTATATACACACAAATATATGTGTACAGATTGGAGATATATACATACATATATATATAAATATACGCATAAATGTGTGTATGTGTATATGTATCACAGTGTCTCTTCATTAATCCTCAGTGGACACTTTGTCTGTGTCCATGTCTTGGCTTGCTGCAATGATCAGGGGAACACAGATACCTTCCCAAGGTAGTGACTTCATTTCCTTTGGGTATATCTCCAGAATAGATGGCTGAGTTGTATGGTAGTTCTATTTTTGTTTCCTCAGGAAACTTTGTAGAGTTTTCCATACTGGCTGCACCAATCTACATTCCCATGAGTGATATACTAGGATTTTCTTTTCTTACTCCCTTATCAACAATTGTTAGCTCTTATCTTTTTGATAATAGCCATCCTTAAGGGTGCAAGATGGTATCTCCTAATTGGTATATCCTCAATGAATAGCAATATTGAGCATCTTTTCATATACTTGTTGGCCATTTTAACATCTTTTTGGTATTATTTCTTTATTCATGAATAAGAAATGAAATCTTTAAGATCTTATATTACAAATTAATGTAAAATTTCCTATGTACCAACTTAACACCAGTTTGAAACTCTGAAAGGGATGTTTCATGGTAGTTACTCAAAGCATGCAATACCTGGTGCTATGCTCTTAATGTTTGCCTCCCCTTTAAATTAATTTGTTGAAACTGAATTATCAATGAGATAATGTTAAGAGATGGGTCCTTTGGGAGCTGAGTAGATCGTGAGAATAAAGCCCCCAGGGATAGGTGCCCCCTCAAGAGGCCCCGGCAGAGCTGACCTGACCTTCCTACCAGGAGAAGACATAAACAGAAGGCATCATCTACGAACCTGGTCACAGGCCCTCACAGACACCAAATCCGCCAGTGCCTTGGTCTTGAACTTCCCAGCCTCTAGGACTATGAGAAATACATTTCTGTTGTTTGCAAACTAAACACCCTCTTTATGATATTTTGTTGTGGAACCCAAACACATTAAGATGCCCAGGAAGAAGCTAACAGAGAATTGGGCAGCAAATATTTAGAGAAAAATTTCCAGCATTTATGACAGATGTAAAAGGCATTTCCAAGTGAAAGAGATATATTCCTGGATGAAGAATCTCGTGATTGCAAAGATTTTACTAAAATTATCCTGAAAGTTCCATGCAATTGCTTTTTAAAATATTATTTTGATTCATTTAAAAATGTTTTAGTTCTCCCCAGTGAAGGAGTTGAGCACATGAGCAACAATGTACATTATTAATTTTGGAATTTCATTTTCATGTTTTATTTTGTGAATATTATCTGATGTTTGGAGCTTGAGTATAAACAATATAAATATAGTTCTTGTATTTGTACCAATTCTGATTCTTTTGCTGGACAGCCTTAGATGTGCAATGCAGATATTTATCTAACTGTGTATGGTAACCTACATCACAGAACTATTAGTGAACAAGGTAAAAATAATAAAGGCACAGCCAGTGCATCAAAAGAAAAGTTTTAGTTGATAGAATTTAAATTTGTTATTAACTGATACATAAAAACAAAAAATTTGTACATGTTTGTGGGTTACTGTGTGATATTTCAATACATGTATACATTGTGCACTATTTAAATCAGGGTAAAGAAGTCTATTGCCTCAAATATTTATCATTTCTTAATGTCCTACATTTTAGTTAGGTAGAAATAAGAAGTTCTGGTGTACTGCTGCCCAGTAGGGTGACTATGAATAGCAATTTTGTACTGTGTGCTTCAAAAACCTAGAAGAAAGGGTTTTGAATATCTTCATCATAATGAATGTTTTCACCAAAATATTATTTTTATAACTTGATAGAAAAACCAAAAGGCAAGTAGGGATAGATAAATAAATAAAAATCCCCAAAAGGTTCTTGCATTATCACTGATCAAGGTCTATTATAAAGCTACAATAGTTAAAAACGTAACCGCAATGCAAAAGTACAGTAGAGTGTTGAGTCCAAAAATAAAGTTACAAGTCATTAGAATATAACAGATGACTCTAAAAGAGATCCTAGTACATATTACCATTCATTGCATAATAAATGTAACATTTCAAATCAGTGAAAAAAGAATAAATTATTCAACAAATGGTTTAAAAATACTGATTAATCATTTGTGAAAAATCAGAGTTCCTGCATACCTCAGAATGATATAAATACCAGATGGATTAAAGTGATAAAAATAAAGAGTATATATTAGGGATCTAGAGAAAAATATAGATTAATATCTTTCAGTTCTTGGGGTCAGGAACACGTTTCTAAATATAAATGAAAGAAAAGAAGAAACCATAGCTAACTACATTTGAGACAGCTAACATGGTAAGAAAAGAAAACTAAGTTAAAAGTGTAATAAACAAAACTGAAAAGCAAATTGCTATCTGGGAAAATGTTTGCAGCTCATATAAAAGACCGTTATTTTAATATGCATAAAGAATTTTTAAAAATCAATAGGAACTGCATGAAAATGATTAAAATAGACAAGGACATGAATTGAAAATTCAGTAAAGGAAAATGACGAATCGGTATAAAAATAACCTTCCTTAGTGAACAAATGTAATTAAAACAATAATAAAATTCAATACTTCTTTGTCCTTCAAAAAACAACAAAAAACAAACAACCCAGCTAAAAATGGTCAAAAGCCTTGAATAGACCTCTCTCCAAAAATGACACTGAAATGACTTATAAACACATGGAAAGATGTTTAACATCAGTAGACGTTAGTGGCATGCAAATCAAAACCACAAGAAGATACCTCCTCATGTCCATTAAGATAAAAACACAAAAACTGCAGAATATAACAGGTGTTGGGAATGATGTGGAGAAACCAGAACCTTTGTACTTTACCTCTGTCAAGAACTACTAAACTCAATCAGTAAAGAAATACAAATTAAAATCACATTGAAATACTATTAATCACCTATGAGAGAGCTAAACTGAGAAAGAAAGAAAATACCAAGCATTGGTAGCATGAGGAGCAAATTGAGCTGTTATACACTGATGGCGGGATGTAAATTGGCATTGTCACTTTGGGAAGCTGACAGTATCTATTAAATTGAACATATACATCCTATAATTTAGCAATGCCTCTCCTGAGCATATGCCCAGTGGTACTACCTGTGTATCACAAAGGATATGTACAAGAATGTTCATAGCAGTACTATTTATAGCAACAAAAAATAAGAAACAATACAAATATTCATCAACAGTTAATAAATTGTGTTCTAGTTCATACAAGGAAAAGGAAAGTTAGTGCTGCGTGAAGTGGCACAGATGAACCTCATGAGAAAATGCTGCATGGAAGAAGCCAGGTACAAAAGGTGTACACTTTATGTTCCATTTATCAAAACTCCAAAGCAAGCAAAATTTATGTTATTAGAAATGAGGAGCAAGGAGTAGCAGTGTACACCTGTAATCTCAGTGGCTTGGGAGGCTGAGGCAGGAGGACTGTGAGTTCAAAGTCAGCCCCTAGTAACAGCAAGGACCTAAGCAATTCAGTGAGGCTGTGTCTCTAAATGAAATACAAAATAGGGCTGGAGATGTGACTCAGTGGTGGTTGAGTGCCCCTGAGTTCCATCCCCAGTACCCCAAAAAAAAAAAAAAAAAAAGGGAAGAGGAAACAAAGAAAGAAATGAGGATATTTTTAATTTGGGGAGGGAAGTGACTAATAGGGGGCATGAGGAAATTCTGGGATGCTGGCAACATTCTATTTTGTGATTTTTGTGGTAGTTACACACAGATGAAAAGGTTTTTAAAAACACTCATGAAGCTGTAATCTTATTGTGTATGCACTTTTTGTTATGGTGTTAGATTTCAATGAAAAGTTCACTAAGAAAAAGGAAGCCTATACCAGAACTTCCCAGGAGAAAGCGATAATGAGAACACACAATACCTTAAGCATGTTCATACCCAGACCTACAATACAATTTCTCATGAAGCTAATCAGAAATACAATGTTTTTGCGTCAGGATATACATTTTAATATTTTTTTAAATGTGTGAAAGCTAAGAAAGAAATTAACTGTGAAATCAGAAGGAGCTGATGAAATTGATGTGGTAGAACAATGAAATGGAACACCATGCCATCTTTAATATTCACGCTATTTATTATTTAAGAGTATGGGGAAATGGTATATGTAAACCATTCCATAGAAGAAAAAGCATAATGGGCACTTACGAATTCACTGTTCCAATTTTATTTGCAGTGGGATCTGCATACACAAGGAAATGCATGTGAAAGAGATACAGTAAAAATTTTAACAATCTTTATCTCTGGGTGGTTGCTGATCAATGAATTTTTTTTCCATTTCATATTTTCCTGTTTCCTAGTTGTCTATATTGAGTACGTTGTACTTTTATAAGCATGGAAATAACTTCATTAAGGACATAGTCAACCTTGTGAATCCAGATGTTTCTGAGTAATGCTTAACATTATTTGGCCAAACTGGGAACAACAAGCAGACAACCTTTGCCAAAGCCATTTCTTTGGAGTGAAGAGTGAATGGGAAGTGAAGAAGAGTAAATACAAGAGAGGATTTCAAGTACCCTGGATGAAACAGGAAGAAGGTGGTAGGGAGACATTAACTTTTCCTTTTGTGGACATCGTACAATTCCTTAGAGTCTAGACCAGTGTTTCTCAAACTTATCTGCACAAGAAATCAAGGAAGCTTTAAGAAATACTGATGCCTGGAACCCTCTCCCAGAGATTACAATTTAGGAGGTCAAGCCTTTGGTCTGGGTTCCCTAGGTGATCTGGATGCCAAGTCAAGGTTCCATTTTACCTTGTCTTCGTCCCTGAGTAGAAGTTAAATTCTTTATGAAAAATAGCTTCATGTCTATATGTGGTTCATGCGGGGCACAAAGTAGGCATTCAGAAATACTTGTTGATGGATGGACACAGAAAGCTTCCTGAGAGATTCAGGGCTTTTTCTCCTACTCAGGAACTTTGTTTCTTTAGGCTGGATGTTAATGTAGGTTCAGAGAGGACCATTTGGGAGTGAGAGGACCTTGGCTTGTGGCTCCATTAGGGCAGTGGGTTCATACTTTCAAAAAGGAAGTCTCATGTTATAGGTCTTGGGGATGCAGAATAGCTGAGATCTCACTGTAATCAATAGCATAACTAAGAGCCCAAAGAGAGGAAAATCAGATACACTATTGGAATGTCAATTGCAGCTATTGAAATGATTCCAATGATGACATTTGGAGTTGGCTACTGGTAGGAGTCTTCCGATTTGAAACAAGAAGAGAAAATAAGTAGTGCTTCATGCTTATATATACTTGAAGTATATTGTATGTTTTCTTAGGCTTTACCAAAAAAAAAACCCCACACCAATTGGGTATTAGCATCCCTATTTTACAGATGAGGAAGTCAAGGCGTGGAAACAGAAGGTACTTCTTGCCCATGATCACAGAAACATGAAATTTTTCTTTGGTTCAATGATCTCTGTCCAGCAGTTAAAAAATAAATTAGAACATGATCTTTCTGGAATAGTTAATGGAAAGATAGTAAAGTGGGATACATTAGTGGTTTTCAAACTTTTTCAACTCAACAAATAAAAAAAGAAAACCACAATTACATTAAGCTGCATTACTACATGTGCTTACAGGAATTTTCTCTGAGGAAATTGTGTTGGGATACCAAAATCCAAGACAGGGATTTTAGGCAGAAGTATTGCCAGTAACTATCTCAAACAAGTCACTTCCTTTCTTTCCCAATTTATGAGATGAAGAGAGGGATGGAGGAAGTAAGGGAGGGAGAGAGGGATGGAGAGAGATGGAGACAGAGAGAGGTCAGAGGTGGGAGAGGGAGAGAAAGAGCCACTGAAGGCTATATACCCTTATGGATCTTACACAAGCTATAAAATCTTTCCCCAGACAATGCACAAATACACACACATGCACAACTTTGAATGCTGGTTTTGTTTACTCACAGCTTTTCCAAAGACCATTCATGGATCTCCAAAAAATATATGACCCTTGACTAGTAACACCTGGAATATGTGCTAAAAGGATCATAGTCACATTCACAAAAAAGAACCTCTTTTAGAAATACAACCTGAAATGTTTGCCAGTGAAATGACTTCATGGCTAGAATTTGCTTTCAAATGATCCAGTGTGGGGGGAATAGGTGCTGGTGGCGATGGTGGATATGTAAAGCAATGCTGCCCAGGAATGGATGATTACTGAAGCTGGGCAATCAGATCCATCATGGTTCTTTATACTTGCTTCTTCTTCATTTGTGTATACTGAAATTTACTACAATAAAATAAACTTACACAATAAAAATGATCCATAATTTAAAAAAATACCTGGAATAGATGACCTCCAATGTCTTCAATTTTAATATTCTATGATTTAGCATTTAAAAGACTCTGCAAATCAAATGGACTTCTGGATACATTTTATGCAGTCACTTTAGGTCTGGAGATGGTCTATGTATTTTTATGTACTAAGACATTTTAGGGATTTTATGACATTTTGTGAACCCTGTGGACTACAGGGTCTTTCATGACCCATTTTCCAGATGATCCTGTGATGCTCCATTTAATTACTTCCATAAATACACTTTTGGAGGATGAGTAGCAAAAGCCAATGCAAAGAGCTGGACAAGAATTGGCCACTGATCATTCAACATGTACTGCAGTTCAATTTATTGCCAAAGTAAGAAGACCCAATGTTGCATATGACTTTTAGTGGCAGTGTAGGATCTAGGATATCAGGTGAAAGAGGGCTGAGGTAAAACATGGCACAAGCATGAGTGACAGTGACAGAAAGGTTGAAAGCCACGCTGCCTGCATCCTGGTCCTGGTCTTGCCTGTGTCACTCAGTTAGTCATGTGATCTTAGGCAAGTCACTTAAACTTTCTGAGCTCCTGCTTTCCTATGCATAAAATAGAACTAATAACAGAATCTTCTATTTTGAAGATTAAGGTTGTGCATGACTTATAGGATGCATTTAGTAAATGCTTTTTATTATTCTCTCAACTATGCAAATATAAAAATAGATGAAAACTATGTAAGACATAGATCAAAGTGCTATCAGTTGTTATCTCTGGATTGTGAGTCAAGGGGTGATTATTTTTCTTTATTTTTATATGAACTTTCCACATATCTAGAGAATATTTGTTATTTTTATAATCAGAGAAAAAAAATTGATAAAGGAATTTTAAAATTCTTCCTTGAAGAAGTTCAATGCACAGAGGGGCCTGAATCATGCTTGCTCCATGAGTTTATTTTATAAAAAATATTATTAATATTTCTTTCTAATGGACAGATCACAGTTGTATTACATTTATGACATACAGTGTGATATTTTGGTATTTGCATTCAATGTGGAAGGATTAAATCAAGCTGATTAACATATCCATCACCTCATTTACGTGACATTTTTTGCAGTGATACATTTGAAATTTATTTTCTTGTTTATCTTTGACAAACAAGTCCACTTCACAGGAGAGTAAAATGGAATGACTAAAACTGCCTGGCTCACATTTTTCCCATTATTCCCACAGGGCTTGCATCTTCAGGGTAGAAGATCCTCATCAATGACAATGAACTTTACAATTTGGCTTTGGTGGTATGGACAGAATAGACAGTTTCTCTGTTTGTTTCACACCGTCCTGCTCCCTTACCACACGTTCCTCCATTCCAGCAGTTTAGCCTCTTTTGAGGGGCCTGGAGCCCTCTGAAAATATCATGAATGTGAGGACAAGAAAAATTCTGATGCAGGCACACTATTCTGTATTCCATTTTCTGGGACTCTTGGGCCCGTCCACACGTATCTCCATTGACTAAGATGACTAAGCCCTGACAGCACACTTGGGAATGCACATCAGGTGTGTAGACCACACTGAGAAAAACTGACTTATATAAATCTGAAACCATAAGCCAGATAAATTGGTGGATAATTATGGGCATTACATATGAGGTTTTTGCTTTGCCAAATAATTTACATTAGAACATCTATAAATAGCAAACCCATACAGTGTGTTTGAACCATGCTGCTGTTTACCCAAATGCTAAGCCTTTTCAGCACAAACCAATAGCAGAGCAACAGGCCCAGTTCAAAAAGTTTCACTCCAGTGTCACTCTTTCCTTGAGGTACATTCATTTACAGAATTCTAGATCACCTCTGAAATGGTCCCTAACCCACATGGCTTCTAGAACTGATGGTTACATCTGAGATGAGACCCCCTACACTTCCAGATGGAAGAGAGGTAGTGCGTATGTGGTTTGGGAGCCTGCTTTGGAGCAGATCATCTGTGGTGTGATGGATTCCACCTCCACCTCAGAATGGAAAAGGAAAAACACAGAGTCCTGACACTGTACCAGGATGGAAACTGGTTGATCTCATGTATGCCTCGCCATGATCCTGGAAGAGGATCCTGACTCTTAGGAGAGCTAACACATGCCCTGTGTCAGCCAAGAAATGAACTAATTAACAGCAAAAAATAAAATTAAAAAAGCTAAGATTCTGTCTTAGATTACCATCCTTGATGATTTACTCTGGGAGGCTGGGAAATGTGCAGTGCCCGGCATCCCACCAAGTCCCCAGAGCCACTTAGGCTGTGATTCAGATGCTGCTGGTTTCAGCAGCGGCTCCAGGGATGTGTGTGTATGGACACAGGATTGTACTTTTCCTTGCCCCATCTGACCTACCCTCCAAACTGACATCCTCCTTTCCTTTGCTACTCCACAGGAACCGCCTCACATTCCAAAAATGCCTGGGGTACTCACACACACACAAATCTGTACAAAGAGCCAGGATCCCTGAACTTAAAAGAATCCATATAACTACAAACTCCATCTTACGATTTTCACTCCCAGCTGAGTCGCCATTTGGCACACACTGCTAGCAACCACATTTTACTTGAGCCTCTTCCAAGATTTCCAAACATGTGCCTGGCACCCACGCAAGTTTCAGAGGAAGTGTAATAGTGACAGGAGAAGTGCTGCGGGGTTGGTTTTGTATATATGTGTTAGTGACTGTTATAAAGACGAGTGTAAGTTCTTAGAGTAATAACTTCCACAGGAGGAGCACCAACTTTCTCGCTAACGCAATATTTCCCTTTGCCCAGTTTTATTATTATTATTTTTTCCTTTAAAAAAAAAAAAACTATTGGTACCTGAAGTTAGGGATGAGCCCTGTTAAGCAAAGGGACTTGTCTCTGAGACCCTTGGAATAAGACACCCTTTGCCGGCTCTGTGCCCAGGGTTTTCTGAAGGAGTATCCCTTGGCTGCCTCCATCCCTCACGCTTCAAAAGCCTCCTGAAACCTACATGCGCTTGGGCACAAGCAGGTTCAAAACGCAAAACAACCAAGCCTCCTCCACCCGCCCCAAGAAATCGATCTCTGAATCCAGAGTCAACACGAATTGCATGAGCTCCGGAGGGTCGGAGCCCAGCGCAAAGGCTTGGGTCCGTGCGGGCGAGGAAGCTGGGTCCACAGGAAGGAGGTCCAGCATCCACAGCAGCCGGTCCAGCTAGAGGTTCAAGTCTCAAGGGAGGGCCAGTGCGTGAGCCCTGGCCGAACTAGGGACACATCTCAGTTCCCGCGGCGCAAGCGCCAGATAGCAGGAGAAAAGGTGGACAGGGAGAGGAGGGCAGAGTGAGTTTGTGTTCTCTTGGGGCAAGTGTGCGCGGTACCTTGGATTCCTGGCTGCTGGTGGATGCAGGAGAGGGGGGCTGCTCCGCGCTCGCCGCCTTTTTGGGCAGCCCATCTACGCCGTCCTCGCGGGCGCCGCTCGGAGGGATCATCGTGGCCAGGCGGGAACGGTGTTGGGCTCCCGGAGGAACAGCGAGGCTCGCCTTCCTCCGGCGCGCCCTGCCCGCCGGGCGCTCGGTCGCTCAGCTCCGGGTCCCAGGGACGCCCATCCTCGCCCAGCCGCCGACTTGCCCTCCTCCGGCCTCGCCCCTGCCCCGGCCCTGCCCACCTCCCCGGCACTTCCGCAGGCGGCGGGGGGAGAGCGCGCCCCGCCCCACCGCGCCCGCCGCGCCCGCGGCCACCTCGCCGGCGACCGCACAGTCGTGACTGCCACCCAACCCACCCGGCCGCGGGCGAGCGGGCTAGGGATCGCCCGCGGGAGGAGCGGGGAGGCGCGAGCAGCTCTGGGCGGGGCTGCGCGGCCAGCTCCTGGGAGTAGGAACTAGTGTGGCAGTGCCCACTGCGGGAGGCTGGGCTTCCACCAGCTCTGGGTCGGGGGTGGTTCCTTAAGTGGGGTAGTAAAAATTCAGACCAGACCCCGAATGAATAGAAGACCATGAATAATATGGCCAGGAGGGACCACCTGCAAGGTCTCCCCATTCCTCATCCCAAGAAATAGTGACTCCCAGAGATACAGTGACTTAGCTTTTTATAGGGTTCAGTGACAGAGAGCAGAGACCACAGCAGGTGGTCCCCTGATTAGTGGACACTACAATTTCCCTTATTCCACTTTGACCTATTGCTGGGAGTGCAATTAGTGTTGGACACCTGCTGCTCCTTTTGCGGTGCCTTTGTAGTGCTGACCCCCTTGCCACTTGCTACCTCATTGAATCCTCAAGGCACCCTGTGAGGCTAGGCACTGCCACTTACATTTTATAGAGGAGGTAGCTGAGGTGTTTGCTATTTGCTTTAAGTCACTAAACTATAAATGGTAGGACTGGGATTTGGACCCATTTTGGCTTCAAAATCCATGCTTTTTGGAGTGTGAAGTGTCAAGTCTAAGCCAGGTCTTAGAAGCTGAAGAGCAATTAGATGCTGCAGGATGGCAAGTTCAAGGCTGTTCACAGGGGGCAAAGCCTGCCTTATTCCATCTTTTGGAAACTTAATGATAGCACCATTGGATAAGGAAAAGTTCAGTTTCTTTTGAAGACACGACTGGAGGGTGCAGGAAAAGGAAATACACTTAAACATTTAAAACACTTTCCCCCATTAATACAAAACTCTTTTCTTAATTTTTGAAAATTATAAAGGTAAGGTTGGTGGACTGTGGATGTTCGCAAGACCAATTCATGAACAGGTCGCTTGTGCAGTCACACAGGGCTCTGCACTGGGTTTAATGCTTTGATGTTGCCATCTTAAAATTCTTAAAATAATAATAACCAGGGGCTGCACTTTGATTTTGCACTGGACCCTGCCAATTATGTATCTGGTCCTGCATGCTTGCCAGACCTCATGTCTTTGGAAAGAACTTATTACTCTTTCCATCCGAAATATCAGTTGAAAGCTCCTGTTCTAAGTGTCAGCCTCTCATTGAGCATTTGGCTGGCACAGTGCTTTTAAATTCCCTAGTGGCTCTCAGTCTCTCCTTCGGTCAGGTCAGATTGGCTAACCCAAGTAGCCACTGCTTCTCCTTCTCTTAAAACACAATTCTTGATTGCCCAGTAGAGACAAAATTCTAATAGCCAAAGTCACAACAGCAGCAAGCAGATGACCAGAGACCAGCAGCAAGCAGATGACCAGCAGCAACACAATGACCAGAGCATCCACATCAGCACATCTTTATCAAGCATCTATTCTGTACCAGATATTGTGCTAGGAACTAATATGCCAGGGAGAAAACTCCCTGATCTTGAGTCTGGAGAAAGATGGATTAATCAAATTACGCACACTTACAAACACACACACAAATGTACTTTCAATAGACTGTGATAAGGGACTCTAGTGAGTGTGTACAATGTGAGGCTTGAAGTAGGATCAGAGAAGGATATTCTCTGGAAGGAAAACTCTCAGGTAACTCCAGTCTTGGTGAGCAAGGATACCATGACTTACCATACAGAATTTTTCATCTTTGGATTTGATTTTTTTAAAATTTAAAGATGTCATATCTCAGTTTAGCAAGTGCTCAGCTCCAATTAGCTATAGTATTAGCTGATAGTACAAGTTTAAATATTGTACCCATCATGAATTCATTTTTATGGTGCTAGGGATCAAACCCAGGGACTCACACATACTAAGCACACACTCTACCACTGAGCTAACCCTCTAAACTCCTCCCCGCCATTTTTTTTTTTTTCTTTAAAGATGAAATCTTGCCAAATTACCCAGACTGGCCTTGAACTCCTGGGCTCAAAAGATCCTCCTGCCTCTCTTCCTGGGTAGTTGCAACTACAGGTGCATGCTTCTAGCATGAAATCTTAAAGAAGCTGGTATCTCCCTCCTTATCACCCCACCCTTGTCCTGGTTATAGAAATCCTCAGTCTGATAGATAATAGCTATTATCAATTTCCTAAGAAATTGTGGGATTAACTGTGGTTTCTCAAACTAAATCAAACCTTTGATCATTTATTTCTTTCAAAAAAATCTCTTCCCACCCAATCTTTGGTTGTCTAACTAACTTCTCTTGTTCTTCAACACATCTCCAAGCATCTATTATTCTTGAAATCTCTTTCCTTGCCCCATTTAACTCTGAAATTTCCAAATCAATGCATGTTTCTGTGGTATGTTTCCCTAAGTCATCAACGACAATGTTGTCTGTCCTTCTGCTGAGCTGGAAGGTGTGATAGGGCAGGGACAATATCAAGTTCATCTTGTTTCTCCAGCCCCTAGTCACTGAGTTTGTTAGCGAGATGTGAAAGGAGGCTGCCCTCGTAGCCCTGAGCTCTGAGATGGCCTGGGCATTTGTTACTCCAAGTGTCCTCCCCACACTGAATGAAGTCCCTGAATGCTTCTAGAAAACACTGGGATTTAAACTTAAATATGCTTCCCAGTATTGGGGATTTTGTCTTTATTAGCCTCAAAGAAGTAAACTGAGAGTCATGACTCTCTGAGAGTGGGACTCAGTGGCTTGCATGGATGTGAAGGAGGGAAATCAGGTTCACAGCTGGTCTCTGTGAGCAGGCAGAGAGGTGGACAGAATGTTTCGTCTGTGTCTATGGGGAGAGGGCTACTGATAGAAATGGAAGGAACTGTATTTAAGGCAAAGGTCACAGGCACTGCTATTTTGGGACCTAGATGGTTATGTCTTATTCCAAGTCCTAGAGTGATGGGAGACTTCTTATTTGTCACAAAAGCCAGCCCTGGACTTGGAACAGAAGGGAAATTGACATACTGATGGCAATGCCCAGAGGACAGTGGAGGGGGCTGATAGTCCCCATGTGCTGGTGCTCAGTTCATATTAAAACTTGATTATCAGAGACAGATGGCAGAAATGCATCTTTTTGTGACAATGTGAGAGATACCCGCTCATACTACCAAGTGAAGGCTATGCACAATAGGCCCCAAGGAACTTCTCTTACTGTTCCCCTACCTGCCCTCCTGCCCTGCCATAAATGAGCCCATCACCAAATCACCTGGGCCTGCTAAATCCTATAAAACCCAGACCCTTGTTGCAGCTCACCACCATTTTCCCCTGGAAAATGTGCCCCTCTGATGTTTTAAGCATCGCTGGTGTGTTGAGGTCTGACTCCATTTTCTTTTTCTTTCTATTCTTCTCACTTCTATTCTCTTTCATGTGCTTTCATTTGGTGCCAAAACCCGGGAACAGGAGTTTGGGTCTCTATACTCCTCCTCATATTCCCCTTTCATTTGCTTTCAACCAGGAACACTGGGGTGAGACCTCACCGAAGACTGGAGATCCAACCTTAGAAACTGTGATGATGTTTAAGTGTTGGCTATCAAAAGGACCTCCTTTCTATTGCAGGCAAGTAAAGCCTGGAAGAAAAGATTGCAAATAATTATTAGAAGTCTCAAGTCTGTAACAGGATGCTCTGGTTTTTGTAGATTCCCTTCATGGTCTGTTTCATTCTAGCTGCTGGATAAATACCAAGTCAGCAGAAGTGTGCAGAAGTTTGTTTCCGCAAACTTGAACTGGAAGCTCTCACTCCTGGTTCATTTGCTGATTCATTAATTTGTAATGAGGGCAAAGCCGTCCTCCTGATCACATGCAACTGCCTTTTGCAGAAAACACGGCTGAGCAGAAGAGTGTGTAGTGCTTTCAGTCTTCTCCCATTGCTGGACTCTGAATTTGCACGAAGACACTGGATATTCATTCTACGGACTGTGATTTCTTCCAGAGCTATTCGGTAAAAAGATATTTGTAAGTCTAATAAAAGAGCCATAGCTTATAAAAAGGTATGAAAAAAATAGCAAGTAAGGGGAACATGGAAGATACACAGGATGTCAAGAGAATGGAGAACTGACAAGGATGAAGGAGAGAGAGGCTCAAGGAAGGGACGGTTCTCCATACCCAGTGAGTCTGCATCATCATGGACAATGAGATATGAGAAGGGTATAGGGTTTGGCAGATTACTGATCATAAAAATAGCAGACATGTATGGGGCTTTTAATATATTATAGACATTTGGTATATACTATTTTATTTAATTCCTACAAAAATTTAGCAAAATAAAGAAGAATTTTTTATGTTCTACATTAAATATGGGAACAAGGACTTGAACTCAGATACATTCTTCTCCTTGGCCAAATTTAGGCATTCTTCTCTGCTGCTATCTAGACAACAGCAGAATTGATCAGCTGAAAAGACAGTGTAATTTAAAGGAAGGAGCGATGCAAACTGAGAACCAGAACTAGCATAGGAAAGGAATCCCCAAATAATGAGGAGTTGTCCAATTCTTCATTTTGTCTTAAAAATAAATAATAAGTCTGGTGTGGTGGAACATGCCTGCAATCCCAGCGACTTGGGAGGCTCAGGCAGGAGAATCACAAGCTCAAAGCCAACCTCAGCAACTTAGTGAGACTCTGTCTCAAAATTAATAAAAGAAATAAAAAGGGCTACTGGTGTGGTTCAACAGTTAAATGCCCCTGGGTTCAATCGCCAGTACCAAAAAATAAAAATAAAAAATAAAAAGGAAATAATAAACATATCTATACTTCTGCACTTGAAATTAAGTCAAGAAAGTAAGACAAATGTAGTCAGGAGGCAGCCACCATTAGCACCACTTCATCCACTTTTCTGGATGGACTTGCTGCCAAGCTCAGAGAAACCAAATGACTTACAGCTAACAACACCACCTGCTACTTTGAGCAACTATTAATGTTAGACTTCCATTTTCATAGCAACTCATGATTGACCTTTCTTCAGAATCAAAGCTAATAATTTAATTTTGTGACTCACATTTTCAGGGAGATCCAGCTTAAGCATCCTTAACTTTTTTTTAAGTGCCAATTAATAATAATAATACAAGAATAAGAATAGACCACATTGTATAGCACTGCTTAACTATGTTAGAATCATCCCTGCTGGAAATTCCCGGAAGTTAATTAGCGTATGTGTCTATTTTTGTTACTATAGTAAAATCCCTGAGGCTGGGAGACTTAGAGAGGAAATAGGTTTATTTAGCTCACAGTTTGGGAGGTGGATAGTTCAAACAACATGGTGCTGGCTTTGGTGAATACCGTCCCCCTATGCTTCCTGCATTCCACCGTGACAGATGGCATCATGGTGGGAGCACATGCAAGAAGGAGAAATCACATGGTGAGACAGGAAACCAGAGAACAACTGGGAGCTATTGGGGGTCCCACAGGAACTACCTTAATCTGTTCTAAGAGCATGCCCCTAATGATGTAAGGACCTCCCATGAGGATCCACCTCTTAAAGGTCCCACCACCTGTCACATTGCCACACTGAGGACCAGGCTTCCCAACACATCAAATCACATTTAAACCATAGCAGGTAGCAAGGTCCAAGCCTTGTATGGTTGCTTGCTTTCTGGGTGAAAGTCTGACTCTACTATGCATGGCTGGATGCATCCAGTTAGTTGTAATTTCTATGAGATAAAGGGATGTTTGAATCTTTATTCTATATTTAGTGGAAAGGTCATGAACTTAAAATCCAAACATTCCAGCTCTTCTACTTAAAAGCAGTGTGATCTTCTTCAGTGATGTTACATCTCTCAGCTTTGACTTCCTTCAGTCTAGAACAGGATAAGACTCCATTCTTCACAGAGTTTCTGTAAGGATTTAATGTCTGGTCAAAATAGGGCCTGGTGTTGTCATTATTGTTATTGTCATGATTGTCATCATCATCATCACCTTCATCACCATCAGTAGCTATATGATTTGGGGCAAATGTATTTGAATTTACCATTCATGATAGCCAAATGCATATACAGTATCCAAATTACATCTATTCTGCATTTCTAAAATTGTTAATAGCTTCCTTCTGGAGAGTTTAGAAGCAGCAAACATCTAAAATTTCTTGGGAATGCATGTCAAGAAAATCCATCCTTTAGGTTTTTATCTTTGGTAATTAGCATTTAATTTTACATGTGATTTTCTATGAATTTATAGTCATGATTTGATAAAGCAGCTCACTCAGTTCGTGTGCTCCTGAAAACTTCTTGGTGTATTCCCTTTCCAAACGTTAGTGCTCACAGTTCCCTGCAATGGGAGTCTCTCATCATTCTTCATGGCTAGTTTTCCTCATGTTTTGAGCCTCTGCACCCATCATGGGCCTTTGTACCTATCATTGGAAAATACCATTTTTCCTTTCTTTTTTGATGTCCTCTGGAATATATTCCCTATGAAGTCAAGGGACTCCTCTCTCCTCTTCACCATGTATCCCAGGTGCTTTGGTGCTCATACATTACCATGAACACATGCTAAATGAATAAAGGAAGCAATGGCAAAGTTCAATGTTGGACAGGAACTTGTAAATCTAACAAAAATCTATTTTTGTAGAGGGAAAAACCCAAACCAAATACATTAGATCCTTAAAAGTCAATTTAGGGGAGCTCCAAGATGGCAGACTAGAGGGAGGTTGCATTCCTTGTCGCTCCATAACTTGGGTGTCAAACAGAGGAAAATCTGTTTCTCTGTGAGGCAGTCTTTGCTCCTCATCAATCCCCTGTTGTTTACTCCATTTGTCTACCTTGATCACTTACGGTGATCAAGGAGTGCAGATTGCTCACTGACTGCTGCCTATCATTTGCCATTTGCCTGTCTGCCTGCCTCTTGCCTGCCCATCATCTGCCTTTCACCTACCCCTCACCCACCAACCAAGGTCCACCTGCCAATCCTCCACTGGCAGCCTGCAGACGGCCCACAGACCACCAGCGGATTGCCAGCTGCCTGCTGTTGCCTAGAAGTCCACTGTCACAGTACCCACAGATTTGGTTATACGTGACTGCCGCCATATTGGGAAAACAGCCAGGACCTGTAGGACCTCCAGCCAGAATGACTGCATCCCACCTCCAGGGCCGCCGGCCCCAATGACAGGACCCCACACAGAGCTGGTGCCCACGCCCTGCACTGCAGCTCCCCATTTGCCAACACATTTGGAAGCCAGTGCAACCATCTTGGATTATCCTGGAAGTGGAAACTGTCATCTTTAGGTGGAACAAATCCCATCCTGAGACGCCTTCTGGAGACTGGAAACTCATTGTCAGATACCTCTCATGCATCAGGCTACTGAAGACTGAGAGGTTTGAATAGTATATGACTGTTACAGTGTAGATTTTTTTTTCCTTCTTCTTTTTTTCCTTTCTTTTGCGGTGCTGGAGATTGAGCCCAGGGCCTTGTGCTGAAATTTTTTAAGTTTTCATTTCTTTATTTTTCTTGCTGTCTGTTTTCCTTTTGTTAACCTGTTTCCTCAGAGTCTCCTTCTTCCTTTTCTCATGCTAACAACCAACTTCTTTGACTACACTTTCACACTTCCTGTGATCTAGAACTTCTTTGTACTCTTTTCTTATCCCATTAAGAGTTACATCCTACACCCCTCCCTATCCTCTTTGTCCTCCATTAGAAACTGCAGACCTCATTGCAAATCTATTTGTTAAATGGTAGATATAATTGAACTCATCCTCTCTGTTTATTATGACAATTTTGTTAATGTCTTCATAGGGGCTATTTGGTTTAGGGATGCATATTGTCTGCACTGGGTATTGCTAATATTGATCTACCCCCTTAAAGAAGAGATTTTGGAAACCTGCAGGGTCACTATAAGCCTATAGGGGGGAATCTGCAATACCCCAGATCTGCATCACTATAGGGAAAGATACATGAACAACCTGAAAAAACAAGGGAAGAAAGTGTTCTAAACAACCAAGATTCTATACTAATAGAATCCAATGACAGCATGTTAGAAGAAATGTCGGAAAACGAGTTCAGATTATATAAAATGATTCACAGAGCAAAGGATGAGATAAAAGAGCAAATGCAGGCAATGAATGATCACTCCAATAAGCAGTTGAAAGAGCAAATGCAGGAAGCAAAAGATCACTTCAACAAAGAGATAGAAATTCTGAAAAAGAACCAAACAGAAATCCTTGAAATGAAGGAAACAATAAACCAAATAAAAAACTTAATGAAAGCATCACCAACAGACTGGATCACTTGGAAGACAGAACCTGAGACAATGAAGATAAAATATTCAACCTTGAAAATAAAGTCACCCAAAACAGAGAAGATGGTAAGAAATCATGAACAGAACCTCCAAGAACTATGGGATATCATGAAAAGATCAAATTTAAGAATTATTGAGATTGAGTAAGGCACAGAGATACAAACCAAAGGAATGAACAACCTATTCAATGAAATAATATCAGAAAATTTCCCAAACCTGAAGATTGAAATGGAAAATCAACTACAAGAGGCTTACAGAACACCAAGTGCACAAAATTACAACAGACTCAAACTAAGGCACATTATAATGAAAATACCTAACATACAAAATAAAGATAGGATTTTAAAGACTACAAGAGAAAAGTATCAGATTACATATAGGGGAAAACCAATATGGATTATCAGCAGATTTCTCAGTCCAGACCCTAAAAGTAGGAGGGATCTGGAATAATATATTTCAAGCTCTGAAAGAACATGGTTGCCAACCAAGAATCTTATACCCAGCAAAAGTAACTTCAGAACTGAAGATGAAATAAAATCCTTCCATGACAAACAAAGTTAAAAGAATTTACACATAGAAAGCCTGTGCTACAGAACATTCTCAGCAAAATATTCCATGCAGAAGAAATGAAAAATAACAATGTAAGTCAGCAAAAGGAGGAACTACCCTAAAGGAAAAGCCAATCAAAGGAGAAACCAAGTCAAGTTAAAAAGCAAAACTAAGCGAAAATGATTGGGAATACAAATGATATATCAATAAGAACCCTGAATGTTAATGGCCTAAACTCATTAATCAAAAGACATAGACTGGCAGATTGGATTAAGAAGAAAGACCCAACAATATGCTGCCTTCAAGAGACTCATCTCATAGAAAAGGACATCCACAGACTAAAGGTGAAAGGATAGTAAAAATCATACCACACACATGACTCAGTAAAAAAGTGGGAGTTTCCATCCTCATATCAGATAAGGTGGACTTCAGAAGGGATAAAGAAGGTCATTTCATACCGCTTAAGAAAGCTGTAAATCAGGAAGACATAACTATCATAAATATTTATGCCTCAAACAATGGCCCATCCATGTACATTAAACAAGTACTTCTCAATTCCAGGAACCAAATAGACCACAACACAATAATTCTGGGTGACTTTAACACACTGATCTCACCACTGGATAGATCTTCCAAACAAAAACTAAACAAAGAAACCATAGAACTCAATAACACAATCAGTAACTTATACTTAACAGACACATAAAGAATATTGTATCCATCAACGAGGGAATACACTTTCTTCTCAGCAGCACAAGGATCCTTCTCTAAAATAGACCATATGTTATGCCACAAAGCAGCCCTTAGTAAATACAAAAAATAGAGATACTAAGAGATACTTGTATTCCATCAGATCATAATGAAATGAAATTAGAAATCAATGATAAAATAAAAAACAGAAACTACTCCAACACCTGGTGACTAAATATGCTATTAAGTGAAGCATGGATAACAGAAGACATCAGGGAGGAGATAAAAACATTCTTAGAGGTAAATGAGACTGATGACACAACACATCAAATTCATTGCATGGAGCACATTCAAGAAAAGAATAAAAATTCAACAACTAAATGGCCTAACATTACACCTCAAAGCCATAGAAAAGGAAGAGCAGATCAACACCAAATGTAGTAGAAGACAGGAAATAATTAGATTCAGAGCTGAAATCAATGAAATTGAAACACGAGAAACAATTCAAAAAGTTGACAAAACAAAAAGTTGGTTCTTTGAAAAAGAAAACAAAATTGATAAACCCTTAGCCACACTAACAAAGGGGAGAGAGAAAACCCAAATTACTAAAGTTCATGATGAAAAGGAAATATCATGACAGACACCATTGAAATACAAAATATAATTAGAAGCTATTTTGAAAATCTATACACCAACAAAATAGAAAATCTCGAAGACATTAACATGTTTCTAGAGATGTAGGACCTCCCAAACTGAATCAGGAGAACATAAACAATTTAAGCAGATCAATTTCAAGCAATGAAGTAGAAGAAGCCATCAAAAGCCAACCAACCAAGAAAAGCCTGGGACCAGATGGATTCTCAACTGAGTTATGTAAGACCTTCAAAGAAGATATAATACCCATACTCCTGAAAGTATTCCATGAAACAGAAAAGGAGAGAACCCTTCCAAATTCATTCTATGAAGCTAGTATCACTCTGATACCAAGAACAGACAAAGACACATCTAGGAAAGAAAACTTTAGACCAATATCTCTAATGAATATAGACACAAAAATCCTTAACAAAATTCTGGCAAATTGCATACAAAAACATGTTAAGAATATAGTGTACCACAATCAAGTGGGGCTTATCCCAGGGATGCAACGTTGGTTCAACATCTGGAAATCAATAAATGTAATTCATCACATCAATAGATTTAAGGTTAAAAATCATAGGATTATTCAATAGATGCAGAGAATGCATTTGACAAAATACAACACCCCTTCATGCTCAAAATACTAGAAAAAATAGGGATAGTAGGAACATACCTCAACATTGTACAGGGTATCTATGCTAAGCCCATGGCCAACATCATTCTTAATGAAGAAAAACTGAAAGCATTCCCTTTAAAAACTGGAACAAGACAGGGATGCCCACTGTCACCACTTCTATTCAACATCGTGCTTGAAATACTAGTCAGAGCAATTAGACAGACCACAGAGAATTAAAGGAATAGGAAAAGAAGAACTCAAGCTGTCACTATTTGCTGATGACATGATTCTATATTTAGAGGATTCAAAAAACTCCACTAGGAAACTTCTAGACCTAATATATGAATTCAACAAAATAGCAGGATATTAAATAAACACACATAAATCTAATGCATTTATATACATAAGTGATGAGTCATCTGAAAGAGAAATGAGGAAAACAACTCCATTCACAATAGCCTCAAAAAAAAAAAAAAAGGAAAACACCTAGGAATCAATCTAACAAAAGAGGTGAAAGACCTCTACAATGAAAACTACAGAACATTAAAGAAAGAAATTGAGGAAGACCTTAGAAGATGGAAAGATCTCCCATGTTCTTGGATTGGCAGAATTAATATAAACAAAATGGCCATTCTTCCCAAGGCACTATTCAGACTTAAAGCAATTCCAATTAAAATCGTGAAGACATTCCTCATAGAAATAGAGAAAGCAATCATGAAATTCATCTGGAATAACAGAAGACCCAGAATAACCAATGCAATCCATGGTAGGAAGAGTGAGGCAGGAAGTATCACAATACCAGACCTTCAACTATACTATAGAGCAATAGTAACAAAAATGGCATGGTACTGGCACCAAAACAGACAGGTAGACCAATGGTATAGAATAGAAGACACAGAGACAAACCCACATAAGTACAGTTTTCTCATACTAGACAAAGATGCCAAAAACATGCAATGGAGAAAAGGTAGCCTCTTCAACAAATGGTACTGTCAAAACTGGAAATCCATATGCAGTAAAATGAAATTAAACCCCTATCCCTCACCCTATACAAAACTCAACTCAAAATGGATCAAGGATCTAAGAATTAGACCTGAGAACCTTCACCAAATAGAAGAAAAAGTAGGCTCAAATATTCATCATGTTGGCTTAGAACCACACTTCCTTAACATAACTCCCAAAGCACAAGAAATAAAAGCAAGAATCAATGAATGGGACAGATTCAAATGAAAAAGCTTTTCTTTTTTTTCAGCAAAGGAAACAATCAAAATGTGAAAAGAGAATCTACAGAGTGGGAGAAAATCTTTTCTACATACACTTCAGACAGAGCTCTGATCTCCAAAATGTATAAAGAACTTACAAAACTTTACACCAACAATACAAAGAACCCTATCAATAAATGGACTAAGGAACTGGGCAGACACTTCACAGAAGAAGGGGTTGGGGAAGAAAAGATAGTAGACTAAGACAGACAATTTTACTCTATGTATATATATGATTACATGAATGGTATGAATCTCCACTGTGTACAACCATAGAAATGAAAAGTTGTTCCCCATTTGTGTACAAAAAAATAAATAAAAATAAACAAAGACTAAAAAAAGTCAATTTATATGGTACATAATTAACCAACGTCTATTGACTTGCTCTCCAATCCCAACTATCATTGCTCTGTTCAGTTTTGGAATATTTGAGAAATCTCTCAGGTCCACAGTATCCTTTCCCAAGTTTTCAGATTTATTGTGGTATTATGCATAACATTTCTAAATATTTTTCCCAAATAATAGCCTTGTCATTGTTCAAGCAGAACTCACAAAGAATACTGAAGAAATTAAAAAAGCATCTAAAATTCCACTACCCATTGGTAGTAACTACCAGCATGTTGATAAGTCTCCTTCTAGAAGCTCATGTATATATGGATATATTTTAAATTTATATGCTTAGGAGAAGGAT
Source organism: Glaucomys volans (assembly GCA_020662805.1). Taxonomy (NCBI): domain Eukaryota; kingdom Metazoa; phylum Chordata; class Mammalia; order Rodentia; family Sciuridae; genus Glaucomys; species Glaucomys volans. The sequence continues at coordinate 172,928 of JAJEJO010003145.1, forward strand.
AAGTTCCACCATGTGGAAAGGAGGCTGGGGAAGGCTCTGGTAGAATTTGAATAGAGAATATAATTTTTCTGGAAGGATAATGGGAAGACAAGAGTCTTGAGCAGAACACAGAGTCGGTACAGACATGGATGTGTGTTTGAACAAGTCCGTTCCAGTTGGATAGTTAGAAAGCCAAGGTGTATTTTCTTTGGGAGTAATATTTACTTACCACATAGGAGATGTTTGAAAAAAGGAAAAGGCTGGAGTTGGAGAAACTCTTCAAATAATAGTTTTATGTGCTTTTTACAAGTGGCCCAAGAGGAAACTCTGATCTCAAGTCAGGTTGAGAGGAACATGATTGTTTGTAACTCGTAATAGAGATGGGGGAAGAAAAGCAGTAAAAAGATTACTGGAAGGTTAACTGGGTCACAGAGTAAGAAAGGGTCAGAATTCAGAGAGTTCTGAGAGACACACATAGAATCTTTATTCCCAATCGTCAGACACAGGGAACTCTGGTCACCCCACCCCAGGTGGAAATAAGGGACCCTAGAATATAAACACACACATAAATGGCACATATATAACATCTAAAGGAGTATAAGTATTCAACTTAATCATTATGTATCTTAAATGATGTCTCTAGAAGCCAGCAGTAAGACTGACTTTCAAAACAAAGAATAGTAATTCCAGCAAAACAGATAATAAATAATAAATAGATAATAAAACAGTTGCTGCTCTTTATCCATTAAGCTTTGCACTTCATTTGAATTATGTCCCAAGCACTTGTAGAACCATGCTGGGAGCAAGCCAGGGTCACAAATTCTGGGTACTAAGTTTTCCAAGATGGAGATTATATGATTGCTTTGTAGTTGTGCTTCCTATATTCCTCCATGTCCCCTCAACTGCTCACTTGGCAGCCACAAGCCATCTGTCAGGCATTTAACAATTAGCCTGGAAAAGATGACTCAGGGCATAAGCCTTAGATGCCAGCCTTCTTCCTTCTATAGCTGAGGTGAACCAGAAAACCTGGACTTAAAGAGCACACCTATATTCCATCTGCCTTGGTTCTTGCAGAGTTGGCCAAAAAAAAAGTGTCTCCTCAAATTCATTAACAATAGTGAATGATAATCAATAATGATAACCTATACCATAGTGCAGGATATAGCAGGAAGCGGTGATAGTGGGCTGTCATTCAGGTTGATCTGCATAGGTGGTTGGTGACTGCATCTTTGTCTCATATCCTCCCACAAATGGAAGGCGCCAAAATGCCAAAGTCTACCAACCAAATGGTCCAGTACTTTAAGGGAACCCAGTTAGGGTAGTGACTTTGCATTGCACAGAATTACTGAGTTCCCTGGAATACAGTCAAGGCTGTCAATATATGACATGAGATAAATATTCAGACTTTTAATAAGTTTGTCCTATTTTGTCATTTACTGTTCTTCAACATGAATCACCATTCGGTTCTGCTTCCACCTTTTGTCTGGTGATGGAGCAAGGAACTAACATTCAGCTCGGGATATTTAAGATCCTTACAGAAGAAGGTATAGACATCTACATGAATGCAGTCCTTATTTTGTTCACTGATCTCTTATCAGAAGTTGCTGAGAGCTGATGAAGACCAGGTGCTTTATTACTTCCTGGAGTATACAGAGGCATATGCACATTCCCCCACCCAAGGAAAATCCAGCTTCCAGCAAAGGTGGAACTGGGGACAAATTATAACCACACATATGGAGAGAGAGCTGTGGGAAGCTGTAGGAGGAAGAATAAGTGTGATGAGAAGCCCAGGGGAAGGTTTCATCAAAGGAAAGAGTGAAAGGTAAGTATCAGCTCTCCAGCAGCAGCAGAAGGTCTTTCTTGGCATTGAAGATTGATATGCACCCGTGCTTATGTTTTCTTGTGGTGTGTTGGAGCAAATGCTTACTTATATTACTAATTATTGCTGTGGAGGTAGTGAAGAGACTATTCATAGCTCATTGTCATCGTCAATTCTTGAAAATTCCCTTCTCATTTTAACTTAACTGTTATTAAGTTATTCAGTCCTCATTCAAAATTTCTTCCCATCCATACTATATCTACATACCATAATGTTTTTTTAAAAAATGTATCTTAGACATGTGTGCATATTTGAAAAACACGTGGAGTTAATTGGTATGTGTACATTTTAAATTGCAGAAAACATACTGAACCCTGGCATATTTCCTCTTTCTAACTTATTTGGGGAAACATATTTTATTTTCTAAAATGACATTAAAAGTAAAATAGGCAAGACCTATAACATAGGAAGACCTATGCTATCAAATACATTCTCTTTCATTGTTGTATATAATTCTATTGTATGAATCTGCCATATTTAATCCCTTATATTAAGAGAATGCTAGATTCTTTCCCATTTTTGCGTATCATGAAAAATGCTACCGTGAACATTCTGTTACATAACTTCTGATGCTAACATATAAGCACGAGTTAAGGATTCCAGTTGTTTTCTTTCATCCTGGATATGGTCATTATTTTTAATTTTATCGGTGTGACTTTACTTGTATATTGTTGTTGACTAATAAAACTTAGCACCTTGCCATGTGATCATTGGTCATTCATATATTCTTGTAAACTGTAAAAGAAGTAGCCCCAGAACAGTATTTACTTTATAATAAAATATATATGAAGTCTAACTTTCCCCACTAAATTCCTAGAGTCAAATATCATGATGATGGTTATCTTTGGGGAAGAAAAATCATTCATACACGGGAAGAGTGCTAAGCTTTCTAGAGTGTTAATAAGCTTTCTAGAGTCCTATTGCTTCACTTTGATGGTGATAATTCATTGTACAATAATAATTTGTGAGCTTCTCTGAAATATGAAGACATATTTGCCTAAAATATTTGCCTAAAATTTTGATATGATGTATGTAAAACAACTCAAGAAAAAATGAAGAGATGGATAGACATGTTTTTCTTCTATGAAGGAAAGCTTGAGTCTGAATGTTATGTAGATGTAACAAAACTCTGAAAGTTAGAAAAAAGTGGGTTAATTTGAGCTTTTGGGATCCAAGAGATGACACAGCAGTGAGTTGCCTAGATTTTCTTTGTGCCTCATATTTCTCAGACTTGTAGCTAAAGAAATTTGCAACCCAGAAATGTCAATGGAAACAGACAAAATGTCCCAACAAAATCCCTACTCTCTTACCCAAGCAAGCAAGCAAGCAAGCAAATAAAAACACAAAACCTAGAAAAAGGGCATCTTAGCAAGACAGAAAATTTTTAGATAATGATGGCTCACTGCTCTCTTCTAACCAAATTTCAGAAAATAACTGTGGCTCTATCCAGACCCAAGCCAGCTTAGGCTGAATGGGGAGCCCATACTTCCACACTCATTAGGGTGAAAAGAGATGCCTCAGAGAGTAGGGAGCCAGGATTTTAATTCCCCTAAGCTCTTAAGAGGGCCCACCCATGGCATCAGCAGAGACCATGTGGGGAGTGGGAATTTCATCCTCACTCTGCAGTAATGAAGATCCCCTCCCCAACCTGGAGAAACTGGACTTCAGTCACAACCTGGAAGAAACAAGGTGGTACTTGCTCCCCTTCTGCAAAATCAGTGTCAGAGAAAGTCAGCTCAAAGAGATTTCAATAAGATTCAGACTCCCTTGCAGTGGCCTTTACATTTAGGGAAGGCCACTCCATGATATTAACCTGTAGCAACATTCCAACCAGCTCCTTTGTCCCTGAATGGTGGGAAAAGGGAGCAGGCAGACCTGAATGTAGGCTACAGGAAAATTCAAACTCAAGAATAAGGACACAGCCAATCAAAATGTGGACTGAATCAATAACCTTGGCACTTTTCCAATACCTCATTAACACAGATAGTGATTAGTGACTCTACCTTGTAACTCTATTAACCCCTAGACTAAAATACTTAGGTGGCAACCTGCTATCAGGTCCCCTCTTGCCCAGGAAAATCTCTGCTTCTTTTCTTCTCACTTGAAAAATCCCTACTCTTTTAAACAAAAGAAAAGGGGGAAGAAAAGATTCATGCTCTCACGATGTAATATAAAATGTTGAGGTTTCAATAAAAATTACTCTTTACACCAAGAAAACAGAAGCTAACAAATGAAATGCACCAAAGTAATCAATAGATACTAACACTGAAATGAAAGAAAAGTTAGAATTAGCTGATAAAGATTTTAAGACAGTGTGATAAAAATACTTCACTCACCAATTATAAACATAATTAAAACAAATGAAAAAGCAAAATCATGAACACTGAAACAGAAAGTCTCAGCAAACAAATACAAGACATACAGAAGAGCCAAAGCGACATTTTTGAACAGGGAAATACAAAAATGGAAATTAAAATTTCCATGGACGATTTCAATCTCAGGAAAATGACAGAAGGAAGAATCAGTGAGCAGGAAATTGTAACAATTAAAGTTATCTAGTCTGAGCAGAAAGCAGAAAATTGATGGAAAAAACTGAGAGCACTAAGTCTGTGGGTCTGTAACAAAAGATGAGCAATCACGTCATCAGAATCCTGGAAGGTTAGGAGGAACGGGATGGAACTTGTTTTAGTCAGCTTCCTGTCACTGTACCCCAAAAGAATTGACAAGGTCTTTCCCTCCAATTAGAGGAGGAAAAATTTATTTTCTAGGTTGTGGTTTCAGGGGTTTTAGTCCACAGAGAGCTGGCTTCATTCACTGGGGCCTGAGATGAGGCAGAACATTATGGTGGAAGTGGGTGGCAGAGGGAAGCAGTTGGGAACATGGCACCAGGAAGCAGAGAGAGAACTCCACTCAACCAGGACAAAATACAAATCCCAAGGTATGCCCCAATGATTGGGCTCCTCCAGCCACACCCTACCTGCCTGCAGTTACAACTCAGCTGATCCCTGTCAGGGGATCAATGCACTGATTAGGTTAAGGATCTCCTAATCTAATCATTTCACCTCTAAACCCTCTTGCATTGTTTCACACATGAGCTTTCGTGGAATATCTAGTATCTAAACCATAAGAGAGCTAAAGAGTACTCAAGGAAACTGAAATTGTACTAAATTGAGCGGGAGATATAAACCTACAGACTTAAGAAGCTGAGAGAACCACAAGATCCATGCCAAGATACAATGAAATTTATGAAAAGTAAAGAAAAAGAAAAAACAAGTCTTGAAAGAAGTCAGAGGGAAAAGATGATGTTTACTCCATAGAAAAAACAAAAACAAAGACAGGATTTCTCATCAGAAGAAAGTGGTACTTGTTTTAAGTATTGAAATAATAGACTTATCAACCCAGAATCCTGTGCTTAGTGAAAACATCCTTCACATTGTAGAGGAAATCAAGACATTGTCAGATGAAGGGAAACTATGAGATTGTGCCACCAGAAGATTATTGTAAAAAATGGCCAGTGGGTCAGGTGCCATGGCGCACGCCTGTAATCCCAGCAGCTTGGGAGGCTGAGGCAGGAGGATTGCAAGTTCAAAGCCAGCCTCAGCAAAAACAGAGTGCTAAGCAACTCAGTGAGACCCTGTCTCTAAATAAAATACAAAAGAGGGCTGGGGATGTGGCTCAGTAGTTGAGTGCCCCTGAGTTCAATCCCTGGAACCAAAACAAACAAACAAAACAAACAACACACAAAAGAAGTGGCCAATGAAGTTCTTACAGAAAGACTATGGTAAGGAAGGAGCCTTGGTACATGGGCAAAGAAGAGAAAAACATTAAGAACATTATGGGTAGATGTACAGACTTTCCTTCTCTTCTTGCATTTTTTCAAGATGTTTGTGGAAGCAAATACTGTAATACTATGTGATGTTGTTTTAAATGTACTTAGAGGAAATATTTTAGACAAATACATTGTGAATGGTGAAGTATAAAAGAAGTAAAGCTTTAAATATTTCACTTGAATTGTTAAAATGACAATACCACATGCTTTATGTTATGTTTATATAACATAATTCTTAGAACTACCACTGAAAATGTTATACAAAGAAATTCACATAAAACTTCTATCACCAGATCAGCTAGGGACATGGAATTATATCTACAATCCTAGTGACTTAGGAGACTGAGGCAGAAGGCAGAAGGATTGCAAGTTCTAGGCCAGCCTGGGCAACTTAGTGAGATCATGCTTCAAAAAAAAAAAAGCTGGCAATGTAGCTCAGTGGTCGAGCATCCCTATGTTCAATCCCCAGTACTGGAAAAAAAAAATCTCTGTAGCTAAATCCATATGAGATTTAAAACATTTGTTCCACTATTCTAAAAATATTGATATCAAAAACATGAACCATAAAATAGAAAACTGGTAAGTCTGATTCATCAAAATTAAAATTTTTTACTTTGCTGAAGATCCTGCTAAGAGGAAAAAAAAGGTACAAATAAAATATTCACAAATCAGATGTCTGACAAATGACTATCTACAGTTGACAAAAATCTCTCAAACCCAAGAGTTAAAAAAAAATCTGCCGGGCGTGGTGGCGCACGCCTTTAATCCAAGTGACTTGGGAGGCTGAGTCAGGAGGATCCCAAGTTCAAAGCCAGCAACTTAGCGAGGCCCTAAGCAACTCAGTGAGACCCTGTCTCTAAACAAAATACAAAATAGGGCTGGGGATGTGGCTCAGTGGCCAAGTGTCCCTGAGTTCAAACCCTGGTTCCAAAAGAAAAAAAAAAAATCTAATTAAAACATGGGTAAAAGACATTTCACTGAAGTAGATATATGTATGGCAAAAAGCACATGAAAAGATAGTTGATATCATCAAACGTTAGAGAAATGATAAACAAAACCACAGTGAGATACTACCACACACCAGTGGCAATGATTCCACTAAAATATCGGGACTATACTCCATTTTGGTGAGGCTATGGAGAAACTGGATCACTCACGCACTATTGGTAGGAATGCAAAATGGTAGTTCCTCTGGCAAACGGTGTCTCTAAATACTAAACCTGTAGCTATAGTATAACCTAGCAATTTCATTCCTGGGCATTTATCCCAGAAAAAGGAAGATGAATGTTCTCATACAAAAGTTACATGAATGTTTATTTGTAATAGCTAAAAACTTGAATTGATCTGGATGTCAGTCAAGAGCTGGATACTTAAACAAACTGTAACATCCATACTCCAGAAGATTACATGGTAATAAAAATGAATGAATTATTGATAACAATTTTGTTGAGTGATCAAATCCAATACCAAAAGGTTACACACTGAATAATTACGTTTATATAACATTCTTGAAATTATAAAATTATGGAAATGGAGAAGTGATTAGTAGTTGCCAGGGCGAAGAAGGAAGTGGGGACAGAGAGAAGAGAATGTGGTTATAGATGAACAGAATGAGGAATCTTTGTAGTGATGGCAATGTTTGTACATTGAGTGTATAAAGGTCAATAACCTAGTCGTAATATTGTATTGTTATCCAAAGAAAATATTACCACTGGAGGAAGCCCAAAGGAGTCTGTATTATTTTCATAGCTTTATATAAATCAATAAATACTCAAAATCAAAAAGGATATTAAAAATGTAAAAAATTGAGTAAAATACTTAAATAACTAATTTATAGACCAATACATCGAAAATATTAAATAATATCAAAATCTACTCAGTGTTCACTTTTGGTTAGGAAAATGAAAACCAAAGCAAGTAACATGACCACTTTCAACCATTAGCTCCATAAAAAGATGAAAAGAGCAATAGCGTTTACCTCCAGGGAGAAGATGAGGAAATCCACACTTTCAAACACACTAATTGCCCCAGGCTCTTGGAAAATTCCATGTTGCAATATCTACTCAAATGAATAATTCAATTGTATCTGCTACCTCATTTTTGGAAGACTAATCAGTCCCTACTCAGGAAATGAGTAGGGAGAGGGTAAGAGAGAAATTAATTTTTCTTTATAATCTTTATATAGTTGTAATACTTATACAGAATCTTTATACAGTTATACCACCTGTAATTAATTTCTCCCTGATGCTAAAATATGGAAAATAAAATACGAGAAAGGTAAAGAGAAGGGTGATTTCTGGTTTCACTTCTGAGATCCCAAAAGCTAGGAAGTCAGTACTTCTGTCCTGAAAACAAGGAAAGAGTTGAACAAACTGAAAACCAACTGCTTTTCTGAGACTCACTGAGATTTTGAGTCACAGGGTAAACCACTACTCTGAAGTCTGGAGACAGGAGAATACAGAGAATCACAGCTGAGATGAAGCTACTGGAGCCCTGAGCTGGAGAAATGCTGAGGGAAAAATAATTTTCACCAATTGCTGGATGTTGAGGATAGATTGACTAGAGAGTGAGAAACTTTTGAGGATCCAGACCCAGAGTGATTAGTGTAATAGTATTGGAGTACCAGGAAATTAGAGGATATTGAAACCCTAAGAGATATAACTACAGTGAACATCAAATACAATCCAACTTCTAGTGAGATTGACATTAAAAGTTTATGATAAAAGCTGATATATTTCAGTTTCTATTACCCAACATTATGTCAAGTTTTCAACAAAAAATCTCAAGATACACTAAAAGTCAAGGAAGACAAAACAGTATGAAAAGACAAAGAAAGCATTAAGAACTAGAATCAGATAAGCTACAGATGTTGGAGTGGTCAGACAAGGGATTTAAAACAACTCTAATTAATATGTTAACGATCTAGTAGACAAAAGGACACACCAAGCAAGGAGTGATGGGTAATGTAAGCAGAGAGAAAGAAAACTAAGAAAGGATCAAATGTAAAGAAGAAATAAGAAGCATTTCAACACAAATGAAGAATACCTTCAACTTGAATCAATGGTTAATCAGCTAAATTGACAGGGCGAAGGGAAGAATCAATGAGCTTGAAGGTAAGTCAGTAGAAACTTCCCAAACTAGAATGCAATGAAAAAAATTATGAATTTTAAAAAGAAGAATATCCAACATAGTGGAAAAATTACAAAAGATATATGTGCAATTCAACTATCAGTGAGAGAAGAAAGAGGAAAGAGCAGAAAAAAATGTTTGAAAATATTGGCCCCAAATTTTATAAATGACAAACCAAAGTCGTAGCAGGTTCAGAGAATGATAAGCAAAACAATTTCTAAACCTCTCTACCAAGGTACATAATATTCAACCTGCAAAAGTCAAAGAAAAGATAAATACTTGTAAGAAGGTAGAAGAAAATATCACTCTATCTGTAGAGGAATAAAGATTACTTCTCAAAACTTGTAAGTAAAGAGACAATGGATGAAATAATATTTAAGCTGTGGAGAGAAAGAAGGCATGCGTGTAAATGATTAATGCTTTAATCCAATGAAATTACCCTTCAAAAGTGAAGAAATCATATAGAGTTGCTCACATAAACAAAAATTTAGGGAATTGTTTTCCATTATGTTTATCCTGCCTGACAGGAGAAAAGAAGTTCTCCTGAAAAAAGGAAAACAGTAAGGGTAGGAGTTTAGGTCTATTTAATTAAAGGAAGAACTTGGGGGAAGGAATAAATGATGATTAATAACATCTTTTATTTTTAATTGGCAAAATAGATGTTTTTGTTAATGTAATAATAGTGACTAATTATTTGGGGAATTACAGCAGTTATCACTTATTTGGATAAATGAAATGAATGACGGAAATATTATAAAGAATGAAAATAAGGAATAGGGAACACTGTGTCGTAAGGTAGTTATGCTACCTGTGAAGCTGTGTAGTGTCATTTGAACATGAACTTTGATGGTTGTAAGTGCATACCACATACTCTAGAGTAATCCTGATTTTTTGTAAATATGGATGATTGATATTCTGAGAGAAAATGGAATTATGCAAACTGTTCCAATACATTAGAGAAGGTGGCAAGAGAGTGGAAGTAAAACAACAACAACAAAGGACAAAGAACAATTGCAGCCAAAAAACAGTAATAGACATGGAAGTGACCATTCAACTACATCAATGATCACATGAATTGTAAATGGTCTACTAGTCCCTATTATAAGACAAAGAATTTTAGGGTTGATAATTAAATAAGACTCAGTTATCATTGCCCAAAGGAAATCCACTTTAAATAAAAAGAGATAAATCGAAAGGGAGAGGGTAGAGAAAGATATATCATGCTGCTGCTAATCAAATAAAAGCTACAGTAATACTACCAATTTGAGATTGTTAACTTTTCAGAAGGAAAATCTTCAAGGATAAAGAAGGACACTACATTCATAACTGATAGATCCAGCGGGCAGAAAATCAGTAAGGATATAGTTGACCTTACACCACCATCAATCAACTGGATTGAATTGACATTTATAGAAAACTTCATCCAACAATAGCAAACTACATGTTTTCTCAAGGTCACAAGCAGCATTTGCCAAGATAGATCTCACCTGTAAATCTCATCTTAACAAATTAAAATTAATTGAAAGTATAATAAGACCCCAGTGGAATCAAATTAGAAATTCATATCAAAAAGATTTCTAGAAAATTCTAAAATATTTGGAGATTAAAGAACACACATCTGAGAAAAACCTAAGTCAAAGAATAAGTTTCAAGAGAAATTTTTAAAATATTTTGATCTCAATGAAAATGAAAATAAAACTTATCAAAATTTATGGGACGAGGTGAAAGCAGTATTTAGAGGGACATTTATAGCATTGAATACATACGTTAGTACAGATGAAAAATCTAAAATCAATAATTTAAGCCTCTGGTATAGGAATCAAGAAAATGAAGAGCACTTTAAGTCTAAAGTGAACAGAAGAAAAGAAATGATGAAAAATGAAACATAAATTAATGAAATTGAAAAGAGGAAATCATCAGAGAAGAATCAACAACAATCAACAGCAACAACAACACAAAGGCAGATTTTGAAAGGACTGGCTCAAACAATAAAGTTCTAACTAGACTAACCCAGGCAGCAAATGCTAATAATATCAGGGATGAAAGAGGAGTCACCACTGATTTTCTGGATATCAAGAGGATGCTAAAACATCACTTTAGGAACTCTATTTCTAAAGATTTAACAATCTAGATAAAAGAAATAGGCAAATTCCTCAAAAAACATAAATTACCAAAATTCACACAGAAGAAAGAGATGATCTGAATCAGCCTATAAGTACTACATTTAATCAATAATTAATAACTTTCCAGAAAACAAGCACCAGGCCCAGATGACTTCACTGGTAAATTCTATCAAACATTTAAGGAAGAATGATACCCATTCTCTGCAATCTGTTCCAGAAAGTGGAAGCAGAGAGAGTACTTCCTAACTCATTTTATGATGTCATTTTTTTTTTTTTTTTTTTTTCTTTCAAATTTTTTTTTTTTTTTTTTTTTTTGCGGTGTTGGGGATTGAACCCAGGGCCTTGTGCTTGCAAGGCAGGCACTCTACCAACTGAGCTATATCCCCAGCCCATGATGTCATTTTTAACCTAATAACAATGACAAATGAAAGCATTACTTTAAAGGAAATATTCAGAATCAATATCAGCACAGAACATAGAGGCAAAAATCCTCTGCACAATAGTATAAAAAAGAATCCAACATTGGGGCTGGGATTGTGGCTCAGTGGTAGAGCGCTTGCCTAGCAGGTGTGGGGCACCGGGTTCAATTCTCAGCACCACATACAAATAAATGAATAAAATAAAGGTCTATCAACATCTAAAAATATATTTTTAAAAAAAGAATCCAACATTGTGTAAAAATGATAACCTGCAATCAAGTGGGATCTTTTTCAGTTATGCAAGGTTGGTTCAACATTTAAAAATTAGTCCACTCAATCAGTTATATCAACAGGTTAAGAAGAAAAAAAATCATATGATCATATCAATATATGCAAAGAAAGTATTTGACAAAATCCAACTTATTCATGATAAATACAAAAATCCTCTCTGTATACTAGGAATAGGGAAAGAAAGCAATAGTTATGTCCTACTTAATGCTGGGAAAATGATGCTTTCTCCCTAAGTTTGGAAACAAGCAAGGATGTACCCTCTTGCCATGACTTTTCAACATTGTAACTAATGCAATGAAGTGATAAAAAGAAATAAAAGGTATTCATATTGGGAAGGAAGAAATAAGATATTTTTGTTTGCAGATGAGATGATTGTCTGTGGTAAGTTCCAAAGAATAAAGAGCAACATAATTCCTGTAACTGATTGCTGTAAGATTGTGTGATGCAAGGCTAACATACAAAGCCAATTGTTTTCCTTTATACCAACAATGAACAATTGAAATTAAAACACACAGTATGATTTACAATATTCCCTATGGTGTGTGTGTGTGTGTGTGTGTGTGTGTGTGTGTGTGTTGCTGTATCAAAATAACTGAGGTTGGGATATTTTTTTTAAACAAGTTTTATTGTGAATTGAGTTGCTATAAACATTGATGTGGCTGTGTTACTGTAATATGCTGATTTTAAGTCCTTTGAGTATAAACTGAGGAGTAGGATAACTGTGTGAAAAGGTGGGTCCATTCCAAGTTTTCTGAGGAATCTCCACACTGCTTTCCAGAGTGGCTATACCAATTTGCAACACCACCAACAATGTAAAAGTGTGCCTTCTTCTCCACAGTCATGTCATCACCTATTATTGTTTGTGTCTAGATAATAACCATTCTAACTGGAGTAAGATGAAATCTTAGAATTGTTTTAATTTGCATTCCTCAAATTAGTATAGATGTTGAACACTTTTTCATATATTTATTAATTGCCTATACATCTTCTGTAAAGTGTATGCACTTCAACAGATGAATGGCTAAAGAAGCTGTGGTATATATATGCAATGGAATATTATTCAGCCATAAAGAAGAATAATGTTATGGCATTTACAGATAAATGGATGGAATTGGAGAATATCATGCTAAGTGAAATAAGCCAATCCCAAAAAACCAAAGGCTGAATGTTTTCCCTGATAAGTGGATGATGATATATAATTGGGTTGCCAGGGTAGGGGTGAGAGAAGAATGGAGGAACTTTAGATTACAGAGAGGGAAATGAGATGGGGAGGAGGTGGGGGTATGAAAAATGGTGGGATGAGACAGGCATCATTATCCTATGTACTTGTATGATTACATGAATGGTATGAATCTACATCATGCACAACCATAGAAATGAAAAGTTGTACCCCATTTGTGTACAGTGAATCAAAATGCAGTCTGTAAAAATTAAATAAATTTTAAAAAGAGTTTTATTTTTGCTCAGAGTTCTAGAGGTCAAACAGCATGTTCCTAGCACCTGCTCAGCTTTTACTGAGGTCCACATGCTGATCAACTCTTGGTGAAGAAGTGGAAGGAGAAGCAACAAAGGGAGAGGGAGGGAGAAAGGGAGAGGTTGACATGCTTTCCAGCCCTGCAAGACCTGATCAAGTTTTCAGAGAATTAACCCTGTCTCCCAAGAAAGACATTAATACAATTCATTAGGCCAACATTGCCATGACCCAATCACCTCCCACTAGGCCCCATTTCTTAAAGGCCCCACTACCTTTCAGAACTATTGGTTACTGACCAAGCTTCTGGAGCATGAACCAGATTTATGATTTTGTCCTGCACATATTTTTGACAAACTGTACCCAAATCAGAGCAGTACCCAAACTTCAAAGACAGAATGAAAGATGGGCTTAGATAAAAATCTAACAAAATATAAACAAAATGTGTATAAGGAAATGTACAAAACTCAGATAAAAGGAATCATAGAAGACCTACAGTAATGGAGAGATACTCTATGTACATGGATAGGAATACTCAATATTGTCAAAATGTCAATCCTTTCCAACTTGATATACAGCTTCAACATAAGTCCTATCAAAATCCCAGCAAATTATTTAGAGGACATTGCCAAATCGACTCTAAAATTTTTATGAAGATGTAAAAGAAAGACCTGAAAAAGCCATCACAACACCACAGAAGAACAAAATTGGAGGAATGATACTACCTAATTTAACAACATAAAATAAATCTGATACAACAATCAAAGCACAGTGATCAAAACAACATGGGATTGGCAAAAGGATAGACCTAGAAAATGGAGCAGAATAAAGAGCCCAGAAATAAACTCAGGAACTGTTCATGTCAAACAGGAAGCAGAAAGAGGGAAGGAAAGGAACCAGGGATATATGATCCCCAATGACATGATCCTCCAGATATGTCCTACTTGCCTATAGTTCCCATCTATTAATCAATTTGAATTATTAATCTATCAAATGAATTAATTCACCAGATTACATCTTTCATAATTTAATCATTTCACCTCTCATAATAAACCATAATATCCTACTCTTACCCCTATAAAACTCATGCCCATCTCACAATGCAAAATGCATTTAAGTCCATGTCCAAGAGTCCCCGTAGCCTGAATAGTTCCAGCATTGCCCAAAAGTCCAACTCCAAAAATATCATTTGGGACTCAAGGCACTCTTATCTGTGAGCCCCTGTACAGACAAAAAACAAGTTACATAAATCCAATATATAATGGTACAGAGTAAACATTTTCATTCCAAAAGGGGAGAAATAGGGGCATATAAAGAAGGGATGGAACCAAAACAAGACTGAAAAAATGCCCTATAGCTTCATGCTCGATATAGCTGGGGCACATGGAATCCTGATCTTCTCTCTAAAGGGCCATATTTCCTTCCAAATGACCTTGCTGGTTTCATCCTATATGGCCTCTAACTTGTCTTGTTTCCTCTTGATTTCTTCAGTTTTTTTTTTTTTTTTTTTTTTTTTTTTTAGCACACATTCCATTTTACTGGCATCTCTTAATCTCAGGGATCTCTGCTACGGCTTCAGTTTCCTTCTCACATCTTCACACATCACCCTCTCAGAGGCTGCCTGTAGGGATTCCAAACCTACTACACTTTGCTTTGCCTCCCAGGTCTTCCTTCTAAAGCTTGCTATAAGCCATGACCTCCTAATTCTAGCATCCAGCATTCCTGCATAATCAGTATCATGTGCATGATGCCAAGGTATATCACCATCTGGAGCAGTAGCCAGGCCTCCTGGGACCATGGTGTCAATAGCATCTGAGTACCCGAGCAGCTAACAATGGTGAAACAACTTCCTAGGCTCCCCTGTATATGCAGGATGCTCTCAATGGTCTCTTCTCAAAGGAATTTTAATGTATATACCCTTGAGCCTACAGTGGATCTGGTCTTGCTAATTCTTGAGAGGCTCTTAAGCCAGCTTTCTTACTGTCTCTGTTCAAAGTGTTCAGCATATCTGTAGAGGTTATAATCTCTTCAACAATAACAACTTCCTTGGTCTCAGTTTTACAAGCATTTTTATGGCCAAATTGTAAGTTTTTCAAATCTTTCCACTCTGCTTTCTCCTGATTATCACATTAAACTTGACTAAAAGCCACCAACAGCATCCATGCCACTATCTGAATGTTGTACTTTCTTGAAATTTCCTCCATTGAATTTATTAGTGTGTCACCTTTAAATTCAGCCTCCAATAAGGTGTCAGGATTTGAGCAAAATATAAACAACTTCTTTGTCAGAACATAACATGAATGGCCTCCAGCTCAATTTCCAATAGAGTCTTCCTTCTATGAAGCCTCATGAGCTCAATCTTTACTGTCTGTGGTCCTATTGACATTTTGGTCTTCTGAGTTCCCATAGGAGTCACCCATTAAACTCTCCTTACAACACTCTAAGGCTTCTCCAGCCTGCATTTCTGGACCTTTCCAAACTCCTTCCACAAACCAGTTCCAAACACTTCTGAACCACATGATCAGGTTACTCATAGCAAAGACGAACCCCACTTCCCAGTAACAATTTCTACATTAGTCAGCTTTTCATTGCTGTGACTAAAAGACCTGATAAGAGCAATTTAGAATAGAAAAGTTTATTTTGACTCAGGATTTCATAGTTCAGTCCATGGTCGGCTTTGGACCATGGGAAGGCAAAACATCATGGTAGAACGGTAAGGCAGAAGAAAGTCAGTTCATGGTAACCTGAAGCATAAAGAGAAAGTGCATGGAGCCAGAAATATTTAATCCCCAAGGGCATGCCCCTAATGATCTAGTTCCTTTGGCCATGCCCTTCAGTCACCACCCATTAGTTCATTCAAATTGTGAATCCATCAGCTGTATTAACCCACTGGTCAGGTTATACCTCTCACAATCTAATCATTTCACTTCTGAACATTCCTGCATTGTCTCACACATGAGCTTTCAGGGGACCCTCATACCTAAACTATAATAGTCCCAGACCACTGGGGTTAGAAGAAACTTTGGAAAGTTAATTCAATGTATATTTTCCCTTTCACCACTGAGAAAATGGAGCTGATGATATTTAATATATTCAAGTTTTCCAACCTTCTAACACCAGTCATTCCACAAAATTACATCAAGTTGCCTATTTTCAACATTTTCATCTCAACTTCTAACCCTTAATTCCTTGGCTTTCCAGGCCCCTTTTGTAAGAAAAAAAAAAAAAAAAGAGAGCCAGGAAACTAGCACCTGTTGAGGGAGAAAATTAAGAAAGACTGCCTTGCATGAATCTTTGAAGATACTTCTTTTATTTTCAAAGCACATGTGAATCTTGCTTCATAAAGTATCAACTCAGAGGCACCATGGCTATTTCTCTTTGTGCATGCACACTCTTCTTGGGAAGTACAATTGGGAGTGCTCAGCTAGTCACAGTTACATTTTGGATGAAATGCAAGTGACTGATTGAAAGAATTAATCCTTATGTCATTGGAATTATGAGTCTATAAGAGGAATTGTTATATGATCAGGAAGATACACCAGGGAATCAAGGATCAAGAAGGAGTTATTTATTTATATTCTACAAAGAATCTTTTAAAGAAAATGTGTATTAGGTTAAAATTATTTTCATTGAACATCTCTGCAGTGTGGACCAATCACAATTCCCAACTTGGGGGAATCAGACTAATTATAGAACAATTACTAACAATAGAAAGTGACAAATTTTGAAGTTTAAAGTTGTTTTCATCATAGTCTCTAAGAGAAGCACACAAAAACCCCCTGTGTGTCCTCAGCAGGTCAAGTGCCAGTGAAGTCATCTGGCGGTGATGTGAAAGGATCATGTGCTGCTCCTCTTTCCTGGAAAGGAAACCCCTGGAAATAGGATCAATGCAAAACTCAGTGAGAGACAAAACTAGCTCATCAAAAAAAAAATTCCAATTGCAATACGCCTTATGAAAGGAGAGAATGCCTATTTCATCAAATGGGAAATCTTTGTAACCACACATGTATCTAACTGAAAAATAAAAACAGGTTTCTTAGAATAAAAGGAAAATTGGTAAACTTTACCCGTTAGAAATTGTAATATAAGAATACTGTGAATTACCATGCATTAACGAAGACGTGACTCCATTGTTCAAAAATCCATGTGATTATTAACAACCATAGCAACCTACCAGGGTGTTTTCCCAGAATGCTCTGTGATTCTTTAATGTCTCTTCTCCTTTATAATAAATCATCTTTCTGATCGATAGTTTCCAGTCAATGTTCTCACATCTAAAAATAGACCAGACTCCTGGGCAGGAACAGAGTCAGTGGTTGGAACAGTGTGTTTTACTGATTTCTCTCCTTACAACCTGACACCATGCCTGTGACAGGCACCACCACACTCTGATTCCCTCGGCTACAATGACTCTAGGTAGAGGACATTGGCCGATTGTATCTTGCAGGTGTATTTAAGCAATTGAATTAGCCACATGTGCCTAGCAATTGTCTTCCACTCTACGCTGCATTTCCCCTCAGTAATCCCTTTCTTCTTGGGGCACAGTGCTCCCTGGCTCCATATCACACAGCCCCATACTGTCTATGACATCATTTAATAGTGTTGGGTTGCTTAGAACATGAGAAGACAAAGTCCTCAGTACTATCAACCTCTATCTTAAATGAGGGTCCAACTACAGTGACTGTTATGTCCTTAAACAGTGATGTGAATCATCCTACCTAATCACAGAATATTCCCAGGGTCAAACATACCACCAACAGCAGCAAGCTTGTACTGAGGGCTGGTGATGTGCTAGTTGCTCTTTTAAGTGCTTGTAAATGCATTATCTCATTTAAATCTAGGAAGTAATAATATAATTTACACTTTGCAGATGAGGATCTTGTGGCTATGAGGGGGTCACATAACGTGCCCAGGAGCACAAAGCTATTGAGTGAAGACATTGCGGTTGCAGAGGCATGCTCTTGAACTTTATGTGACCTCCAAATTGAGCAGCACCCTGTGAAGATTCAAAATACAAATGGAAGAATCAGATGTTCTTGTGACTTAAGCACCTTATCTTTTATTTACAGGCACACATAATTAGAGCCTGTGATATAAATGAATTTGAACAAGCTGGATGTTGCAAACATAAATTAGGTTCTCATCAAAAAGCTCCCTCATCAATCGTCTTTGTGGTTGGAAGTTTGGTTTTTGTAGCCCTTACACATGTTCTTGTGTTCCTATTTTTGGTTCAGATGGCACTCAAAATGAAGATAAAATAATGTTGTTGTCTATCAGGAAACAACCATTTGGAAATGCACTTCTGAAGACTCTTTTTATAGTCTTATTGTGAAGTACAAACATGTCATCCTGAGCAAGATTTTGCACTGAGCAGTTTGACCCTTGAGAAGAGCCCTGAGAGTCAGGTGGAACCTAGTTCAAAGGTACTTGTAATATGTTAGCATATACATAATTTGAAAAGGGAAAAATTTTCTAAATCATTACACTATAATTGCTGCTAGTTTTAACTTATGTCAATTTCTGACATTGGCTGGAATATGTACACTCATAGCTATTAGATATTACTTGGAGTTGCTTAAAAGAAATTAAATCAACACTATTGAAAAGAGAAGGTTTACATGTTTCCCTAATTGTGTTCCATTAGGACAGAGTTTTAATTTTTAGAAAATTAGTTCTGTTAGACTTGATGTTCAAAGATAGAGAAGTGGAAAGAATCAAACCACTTAACACTTATTTTTTTTCAAAGGCCATTAGCAAACCCACACATCCTTCCTGTGATCTAGTTAACTGCTATTTTCCCATGCTTCTCCCACGAGAGACGAATTAGGAACATGCACACTCCACTTAAAGCACAGAAAACAGAAAATTCTGCTGCTACGACTTTGCTGAGTAGAGGCAATGGTTAAAATTACAAGCTGAATTTGGGGGGGAACCTCAAAGACAACACAGTACCAAATATAATTTATCAACTTTTAAAACATTAGCTGAGGTAGTAAACACCTACCTTTTAAGGTAGGTAAGCATATTTATATGCTTAAATATCAAGCAACAAAACCCCCACCTTTTACTTTTAAAACTTGTCCCAGGCAATCCTGTGGCTGTTAGCTCCAAAGCACATAGTGTCCCATAGGGTCACTCCTGACCTTTGGCTTAACTAAATTCTGTGTATAAGAACATAATCATATTATTAAGCCACTATTTATCCAGGGTTTCCAGTGTGTTAGGCACTATGTTAAGTACTTTATATGCATTATTTATTTAATATTCCTAGCAACCTAAGAGGAAATCACTATTATTATTTCTATGCCACAAATGAGGAGACCTAAGTTTAAAGAGGTGAAAAAAAAATGATCTGAAGTCACTGAATGCATCAGCTAGCTTTTGTTCCATAAGAAAATATTTCAAAATTTAGGGGTTAAAAGAGCAATCATTTTCTCCACTCAGAAGTCTGGTTATTGGGATGGGAATAGCTGGGCAATTACATTATTAGTCTTGCCAGGTTCACTTACATGTTGGAGGTCATCTGTCAGGTCCCTCAGTCCCTTTGCCTCCTGCAGGATAGCTCAGGCTTATTCACATCATGGTCCCAAGTTTCCAAGATGGCAAAAGAAAGGGCAAACCCTAATGAATACTCAAGCTCTTGCCAAGCTTCTGCTTGTCACAAAGCAAGTGACATGGCAAAAATTGGATGCAAAGGGTAAATAAAGAGACTCTACCTCTTAACTGGAGGAACGGCAAAATTAAAATATAAAGGAAAATGGAAGAAGTTTTGGCTGCTTTTTGAAATCTACCAGTCAGTAAGCAACAGAGCCACACTTGAACCCTGATGCTAAAGCCCATGTCCCTAACCTGATCTTACAGTGCCTCTCAAAAACAGGTGCCTTTAAGAATACCATCCTACTCTTTGGAGGAATCTTTTGTGTTCTCTTTATTTCACAAACCCCTAATCCATCTAACTCATTTTTCTTTTTTTAAATTTTTTTTTTTTTTTTGAACCCAGGGCCTTATGCTTGACAGGCAAGCACTCTACCAACTGAGCTATATCCCCAGCCCTCCATCTAACTCTTAGCATGTCTTAGCTGTCTCGGTGCATCCCTGTTCTATGCACGTATCCACTGGAGCATTTGTAACATTATAATGAAGCATTTATCATAATACAGTGTTTACTCTCTAGACTAAGGCAGGGGTTATGTCTAATTATTATCTACAGCCCTGATGCTTGGCTCAGTCTCTGGTATAGGATTTTTACTAAAAAAAATATTGCTTGTTGAAGAAAGTCATGATAACGTACCTACTTGAAATCAACTGGATTTTAAGTCTTGGAATCAATAATGCTATGAAGAGTTAGTGATGTGTACTGCTATTGCCTTCTGTAAAATGTTCTCAACTCCTTGGGACAAAACAATAATAAACATTTTGATTTTGACCTCCAAATTCCAGAAAAGTTCTTCATTTCTTTAATTTTGATATCTCCTATAGTGTACACATTAATTTAAAAAAAGAAGAAGGGAAATAAATTAGATGACTGAATAAGAGAGGACTTTAGAGCTGACCTCATAACAAACTGAAGTAACATCGGAGATGGGATGTGATGGGTTCAACTGTCCTTGGACCATGCTGCATGTATGTGCAGACAACAGAGCGAGGCTACAGCTCTGTCACTGTACCTTGTCTCATTTGCCACATGACCCTGCCATTGCACTATGTCTCATTTGCTTCTGCATCTACAACTGCACCAATTTGCATTCCTAGAGATATTCAGCACTTCATGCTAGGTTCAGGAGCGAACGAGGCATAAGTGAAAAATACTCAGATCAGTGATCTTTAATATTTTCAATACCACCAAAAGGCTGGTAGAACCCTAATCCCTTTGTTTTTCAGATTAAATGAACCGAGATGTTACACACAAAGCACTTTTGTATTCTACATCCACAGGACAGCTGGGGGATGTGGTCAGCCACTTGCCCTGTGAGTTTCAGTTTCTTCATGGGTATCTTATGGCTCACGGTACTGCCATGATGAACACAGATCTGTGTAGGTAAAGTGCTCAGCACCAAGCCTAACTCATGGGAAGCTCTGATTAAAATGAACTGTCACTATTGCCATTTTAAATATTTACAGGATACAGCATTCCCCAACATAAATATAAACTATTAGCATAAGTTTCTGTGGTTTTATTAGTTTTGAATGAAAAATATTTTAATTCAAATGGAAGGTTAAAATACATAGCTAAATGTTTTCTCTGATATGTGGATGCTAATTCACAGTAAGGGGGGTATAGGGAAGAACAGAATTACCTTATAATAGGTAGAGGGGAGTGAAGGGAGGGGCAGGGGTATGGGGGAAGGAATGAAGTAGAGTGAAACAGACATTTTTACCTCATGTACATGTATGGCTGCATGACCAATGTGATCCTGCAATATGTATAATCAGAAAAAAATGAGAGATTACACTCTATTTATGTATGATCTATCAAAATGTATAAATGCATTCCATTGTCATGTACAACTAATTAGAACAACTAGAATAAAAGATTTAGGGCTGGAGTTGTGGCTCAGTGGTAGAGCACTTACCTAGCATGTGTGAGGACCTGGGTTCAATCCTCAGCAGCACATAAAATTAAAAAACAAAGGTATTGTGTTCAACTACAATTAAAACAAAATATTAAAAAAGTAAAAGACTTAAAAAATACACAGAAATAAAAAGGAATAACCCACATCTTTACAACCATCAGCAAATCTAATTCTTTTCCTCTTTCTATGTTCTCATCGAGTGTTTACTCATACACATGGTAGCTTTTTTTTCTAATTGCAGTTAATAAATAAAAAATTTTATTTAATGTTCTACCCTGAAAAATGTTTCAGATGCCTAAAGTTTAAAGGTTCAGGTAAACACAGGTATGTTGGTTATCGATGCTGTCATCTACCAGAGACATAGTTCCTTACATTTACATAATGCTTAGCAATTTATAAGAAAGTTAATATATATATATACTTAATGGAATAATCTTGGGAAATTATAATAGTAAAATAATAAGTATGGTAAATAACTCTTTTGAGTCCTTACTATAACTTAAGACCATTCTAACCATTATCATCCTTATTTTATCCACAAGGAGGCCAAATATTTTACTCAGTCTCACATACCCAGTGAAATGTTGAAATGCATTTAAAAATCCAGATGTTCTGGATCCAATCTTTTTCCATATAATCTTCTTTCCGTTTTACCGTGCCCTTCCAGAGAACCACCTTTGGTGGGTTGCAGTTCCTTTGTGGTGTGTGTTTCTGTTTTAATCACCTTTTTCACGGTTGCAACAAAAAGACCTGACAAGAACACTGAAAGGAAGAGAAGTTTATTTGGGGGCTCATGGTTTCAGATGTCTCAGTCCATAGACAACTGTCTCCATTCCTTGGGGCTTGAGGTGAGGCAGAACATCATGGCAGAACCGTGTGGTGGCAGAAAGTGGGTCATGACATCACACCAGGAGAGGAAGAGGGAGAGGGAAGGGGGAAAGGGTGGGAGATGGGGAGAGAGAGGGAGAGAAAGGGAGAGAGAGAGAGAGAGAGAGCGAGAAAGCTCTGCTCAACAGGGATAAAATATATAGCCCAAAGGCCTGCCCCCAGTGGCCCACCTCCTCCAGTCTACATGCCTACAGTTACATTACTACCAAGTTGATCTCTACCAGAGGATTAATGCACTATTAGGTTAAAACTCTTATAATCCAATCATTTCACCTCTAAACCTTTTAGCATTTTCTCACATGACCTCTTGGGAGACACCTCACATCTAAACCACAATAATTGCCATTCTGGTGGCAATGGCATGGGCTGCTGTGTAATATTTCACGTAGTATTTTCCTTCACTTGGCTGTACCAAAAGCTTGCTTTGGCAACATATTTCAGGCATAACCTTTTTACTTTTACTTCCTTCCTTCCTTCCTCCCTCCCTCCCTCCCTCCCCCTTTCCTTTTCTTTCTTTCTTTCTTTCTTTCTTTCTTTCTTTCTTTCTTTCTTTCTTTCTTTCTT
>JAJEJO010003145.1:198070-350585 GCA_020662805.1 Glaucomys volans
TCAACTCCCTTTCCTGGAAAGTAATGAATGGAAATCTTCCCAGGGGAAAGAAATTTGAATTGTACATCTTAATATTATTATTATTTTCCTTCTTGTGACAGGTAGGGGTGGGAATTGGAAAGAACAAAACTGGAAAACATTGACAAGGAGCTCTGTTAGAGCAGAGGATGGAGCTCTTGGAATGGACACAGTGTGAAAATGCTCTGTCCCCAGCCAATTCACACCAGGCACAAATGAGCTAATGGGTGTGTCTGATTATCTTCTTTCCATCCCTCTCCATCTGCTCCCTGCTTGGAAGGCTGATGTATGAGGAATTTGTCAATGGCTTCCCATCCAGACTGCCTCAAAAAAACAGAGAACCCAGTTAAAACTTAAATTTTGGTAAACAATGAACAAATCTTTAGTACAAATACATCCCAAATATGTAATGGGAGACACTTGCACTAAAATTTTATTCATTGTTTATCTGAAATTCAGATTTGCTTGTGTCCTGTATTTTTAATTTGCTAAATCTGGAAAATCTTCTCTTATCCCATCTGGTTTCTGGCTGAGTTCCACGACTGGAGAACTCCAAGAGAAGATTGAAGAATGTAAGACAGAGAGCTCAAATATTTATTGTTCTGGCTCTTTTTGTGCAGGTCACCTTGGGCTCAGTTTGCTTCTTGACTGAAGCACACTACTCCTCTCAAGAAGACTTTCTCTACAGAATTCCCTCCTTCCAGGCTTTTGCTACCATACTCCCTGATCCTGTAGGGGTACAAATGGCTCTTCTGATGTTATTAATCCTGTTTTCTACTATCTCTTGAGATTCTTTTAAACCTCACCAATAGCTTTGAAAGTGGTGTCTTCATAAATTAACCTTTCTTGAATCATTCCATTGAAAGAACCATGGCAGGAACAGAGTCAAGCTTCTTCCAAGAAATGGGTTCTATTGCACAGTGAAAATTGAATGCACTTAATCCAACAGCTTCTTATTTAGTCAGATACTCTGCTTTTTCTAAAATATAGGGAACCCAGTACTGGAATCCCTAATATTTTCAGAGGTAGGGATGAGTCTCCATCTCCTGGAGCTTCAGATCTAATAAAGTCATGGAGTAGAAAGGAATCTTGAGTTCACTACCATTTTTATATACACCACCAGCTGTTTCATATGCATTTTCTCAAGCACTTTTCATCTCAGTTCAATGAGGAACATATTCTCCACTCCACAAGTAAGAAAAGTGAGGCTCAGAAAGGTTAATGGAAAATGTTAAGGATCTTTCCCCAAGTCTTACCACCAAAACCTGTCAAAACCCCTGTTGGTATGAGGCTCACTTGTCAGACACGATTCTAGCCAACATTTGTGATGTACATCCCACAAGTCAGGCATTATCCTCAGCACGTGACACAAGTTTACCAGTGTAACTACCCTAAAACCCTTCTACAACATCATTTTACAGCTAGAGAAACTGAAGCCCAGAAAGGATATATAATTTTCTTAAGTGGTCTCACAGGCAGGGGGTAGTGGGCTAGGGTTTGAGCCCATTCAGGCAGGCCATGCAACTACGCCATGTCTTGCCTCAAGAGGGTATTGTCTTTGATTTGGGGACATATAAAATAAGTCAGCTGATGTGGATGTCTGGAGAAGTGGTCTAAGTGGTGCTAGGTGAGGGGTCTGTTCTTCTGCCAAAGGAGATGTTGGGCACTCCTGTGTACTGTTTGTCCTGGAATTTGCCTGCATAGAGGATCCGTATTCACTGGTTGCCAAGACAGCAGCAACAGCTGAGGGGACCTCCTTTTCTCCAGCCAATAAGAACCTTGCACAGATGAGGCCTTTGCTTCCAGCTTTCCCAGGAAGACTCCACCCTATAAACTTCTTTTTTAGAAATTTTTCTGGTTGTGGATGAACCTTTTTTTAATTTGTTTTTATGTTGTGCTGAGAATCGAACCCAGTGCCTCGCACATGCTAGGCAAGTGCTCTACCACTGAGCCACAACCCCAGCCCTAAACTTATTTCTTCTTTTTTTAACCATGAATCAACCAACATTCTTTGGATATTTACTAGGTGTCAGGTTTATACCATGAATAAAAATGCATATAAACATCATATCTTTCAATTCTCATAATAACGGAACCAAATGAGTACTACTGCTGTTTCCACTTTGGAAATGGTGAAACCAAGACAGAGAGTCTAAGTAACTTGCTCATGATTATGTAGCTAGTAGGTGGCAGAACTGAATTTTGAATCCAATCTTAAGAGCTCAACTATAGCAGATTCTCCAACATCCCTTGACTTCTAAAAGCTATTGAAATTTGGAAACTTTGTGTTTTCCTTTGAACATCAACTACCCTCAGTCCTAGCATAAGAAAGAATATTTTTGTGAGCCATATGTGACAATACAATTAGGGAAGGCAGCTGGGGGAGACAAAAAGAGAAGAATGTAAGAGAGAGATACATAGAGTCACTTTTGAAATCAAGTGTTATGGTTTGAAGTCTCCTCCAGAACTCATGTTGAAATGTAATTGCTATTTTAACAACATTAAGAGGTGGGGCCTGTAAATGGTGAGTAGGTCAAGGTACACCGTCACTGTGAGGGTGGGTTAGTAGTCACAAGAGTGAGTTTGTTATAACTTCAGCCTCCTCTTCTGTCCCCCACCCTCCATGAGTGCTTGCTTGCCATTCTGTCATGGGATGATGCAGCAAGAAGATCCTCGGCCGAAACAACCCCTCAATCTTGAACTTGCCTGTCTCTAGAACCATAAGTTGAATAGAAAATAAGACGTTTTAAAAATAAATGACACAGTCTATGGTATTATATTATCGCAGCAGGAAACAAAGACAAATGGTATTCTTATTTCAGATAACAGTTTTCACACTGAAAAGCATGAGGGAACTAACTTAAAGACTACCAAAACTTTTTAGAGAGTTCAGTTGAGTGGTGGGTTAAAAATTTAAAGTGGAAATACCAATAGTTTTTCTTTCTACCTGAAATAAGTGAGAAATATAATTCAGAAAAAAAAAGATCCCATTAACAGGGCAAGAATAATTTTAAAAGTTTTAAAAACTGGGTTTTATGAAATTACACAGAATTTATACATAATGAATAAAATGAGACAAAGCAACAGCAAAAGCTACTACATGCCTGATGCATACAGTAGGCACTTAGTCTGTAATTGCTAAATCAGTAAATGGAGGACAAAACTGGAGGTTTTACTGGTAAAAGTTTCTGAATGAGAAGACATACTATTGGAATAACCATCAATTTTATTTCCTGTACTCTGATGCTTCAAATCTGGACAAGTTTGAACCCAGATAAGTGTTTTGAGTTTTCACTTCATCTTTGAAACTGAATTCATCCTGGGAGACTGTCAAAATGAGCAAACAATGAAATTGTCTTTGAAAGCTCATTTTCTAATGTGACAGATTTTACATGTGCACTTTGGAAATAGAAGCTGGACTTGTCTGCAGAGTCTCCCTCAGAAGAGGGCATTTGCCCAGGGCCAGCACTGATAAGGGATTGGTTACTGATGGGGCCCAGTCACCTCACCCATGTGGCCCCCAGGCTCTGCAACTTGGCAGGCAAAGGGGAGGTCAGGTTTCAGGCCCAAGCTCTCTGACACTGACCAGAATGACCTGGATGTGACACCCCCACTCAACTGGAGGGCCAGTTCAAGGATCTCTATGCTATGATGTGGCCTCAGCCGTGACAATTACAGAGCACTCTGTAGCTGATTCATAGCCCCAAGTACTCTGAAAGGGAATTGTCATCCCACAAAGGTTTAGAAAAGCACTTAACGAAGTATAATTTTATAGGTAGCTATTTTTAGCCTTACCATAGGAGAAAAAAATGGGCAGAAGAATTTGCCATCACTATTCGGTGAATCTGATTAGAACTCATAGTGCATTAAACTATACTAATCCTACCCCACGTCTTGTCCTATTTCCTGGCTCAAGATCTGAGATTAGTGTGGTAAGCTTTTCCTTGGAGTCTGTTGTGAAAAAGCAGTGATCCCTGAAAGAAAAAATGGAGCACATCAAATGCAAGAGTGTTCCAAATTAGTCTTGAAGCCTTGGAGCTGATAATGTAAATTGCCTTGGTAGGACCACCTAAAGGGCGCTTTCTTTGGAAAGTCTATTTTTAGCTTAGAGCCTGAGAGCAACAAAGACCCAGCAAGAAGACTGCTCAGGCCTGACAAATGACAGAATGCACACACTCTGGAGTGGGCTTTCCTCCCCATTTCTCCAGCGTCACACTTGGAAGGATTAAGGTGGAGGCTGAGTATTGAGTTGGATGTCAGGAAAAGACTGTGTAACCTCAATTCTGACATGCTCAAGATCCTAGTTTCTCTTAATTTCTTGGCCAATTTCTTTATATTATGGGATTGGAAAGGAGTCGGGGACTTGGGTGAAGCATCTTCTGAACACAGCACGCACATTTAGGGACATTTGTCTGCACAGCCTATGTCCTTTTTTGAGCCTCAGCTCTGTTCCTGATCAGTAAGTGAAGGCCTGAGGCTTTCTTCCTGGAATAGTTGTGCTTCCTTAACCCCTTCACCCTTCCCATTAGCACCCTTCTTCTTGCCTCTCTTTTTCATAAAAGTAAGAAAGAAAAAGCTGTGAAGGAAAAAAAAAAATCTAGGACACTATCTCTTTTCTGAATAATAAAATCACCTCCCAGATGGGGTTTCTTTCTTTTGTTCTGCTCATTCTTCCTAAAACTGCCAAAGGGATATTTCCAAAACAAACTGAGAGTTCTTTGCAAGTATATGGGCTTCTCAAAGGAAGGAGTGTCCTTGATTCTAGACCCACACTTGGTATGAAGGAGAGATTGAGCAAATGTTTGCTTAATTGGGATAGAACTGGAGGCTGGTCATTCATTAACATGCATGATAAAGCTTCCTCCTCAGCTAAGTGGAGGTCTGTGTGTGAGCCTTCCCACCCCAACTCTCCCCCTGAGTTTCCACAGGCTGCATGACCTCATAGTTAATCCATAAAACTCCGTCGTCTTCAAGTGTTTCCTTGGCAAGGATTTAAATTGCCTAACTGGGCTTGAGACCAGTGGAAAGAAGCAAGTTGGGCTGCAGCTGGGTTCTGTTCAACAGTTTTTCACTCACCTGTGTGGAATGCTGTACTAAGCAATCCATTTACCAGACATATGCCTTAAAAGTTTGCTCTTTGAAACTGTTAACATTGGATATTTTATGATCAATAAAACAGCAATTTCACATGGTTCAATAAAATAAAGAGAGGCTGTTTCCAGAAGATGTAGGAGGGAATAGTCACACCAGTCCCTGCCTTCATAGTCTTCATAGTCTTTACAAGCCAGGTATATCACACATTCACTAGGCTTTGTGACAGAGAAATGTCAGGTGCTATTAAAATATATAATGAAAAGGGACTTTGTGGCAGATTCTGCTACCTTTGTAGAAAAATCCAAATTCTGTTCTGGGGTACAGATGAACTGTATTTCCCCGTTTCCCTTGCATGTAGGCATGACTTTATGATTGGCATCTAGCCAAATAGAGATGAGAAGATGTGATAAGAGCCAATTTCAGTTCTGGGCCACAAAATCTCCCTTTTGTGCTCCTCTATGTCTTACCCTGGTCCAAATGACTACGATGGAGTTAAGGAGGATGATTGTGGAAATCGCGTGTTGATGAGGTTGGAGACCATATCAGCTTATGTTCTGAAGTCATCCTCTCTTGGACTGCTACAAGGGTGAGACACAAACTTCTATTGGATATGAGTCATTTGGGTGTTGAATTCTGTTGTTACAGAAACTAGATTAATCCTAATACGGGGAACTATTCAGTTTAGGGTTTGAGAAGAGACCATATGGAAATAAGATTTGAGTGAAGACCTGCTATTGTTTGGATACCCCCCAAAAGCTTATGTGTAAGAGAATGCAAGAATGTTCAGAGGAGAAATGATTAAATTATGAGAGTAGTAACCCAGTAAGTGGATTAATCCACTGATGTGGGTTAACTGGATAGTAACTGTATGCAGGTAGGTTATGACTGGAAGAGGCAGATCATGGAGCATAACTTTTAGGATTTATGTTTTGTCCCTGGTGAGCAGAGCTCTCTCTCTCTCTGCTTTCCGATTGCCAAGTCCTGAGCTGCTTTCCTCCACCATACTCTTGGGCCATAATATTCTGCCTTACTTGGGTCTAGAACAATAGAGTAGGCTGCTTATAGACCTCTGAAACCATGAGCTCCTCTAAAATGTTCTTGTCAGGACTTTTAGTCATACTGGTGAAAAAGTTGACTAAAACAAGACCTGACACCTAAGTTAGGTGATCTTGATATTCCCAGCAATGCCTGAAAGGACCATCTGCAAATACAGGACCATATGTATAAAGATGCCAAGGATCCATCTGAGGTACTGAAAGGAGTCTAGGAGGCAGGAAAACAGGCTGTTATACACTTAGAGAAGACGACTGAGGTCAGATTCTATAGAATCTTTAAATCATAATAAGAATCTTGAGTCATTTTCCCTGAGAGAAATAGAGGAATCATTGAAAGAATTCTAATAAAAAAGTGACCTGATTGCATATAGCATTCATATGGCCATAAATAAATATTTTTTGGACACATACACATCCTGTTTTCCCAGAGTGGCAATGGTCCTTTATGCTTGCCTCTGTACACATTTCCCTAACTCATTGCCCATGAGCATGCTTATGAAAATTAAACACAGTCAAATTCTTTCCTCCTTCTCTACCAACACCTTCTCTCTCCTGCCTTGCAGTTGGGATTTGTGAGATTTCAGAGCAAAGGACTAAGGCAGAGAAGCCTTTTCAGTAGGTGTCATGACCAGACCCAGAGAGGATCAAGTCTAAGCAGGCAGAGGTGGGAAGTTTGCCTTTGTTGTCTCTACGTCCACATTCCACTCATCCTGTTTTTTTTTTTCTCCCCAGAGCATCCCTTTCCCACTTTCAATGCATAATATAAAAAATCATTTTTCATTCATTTATGTAAGAAAATTTGGTGAGTGCCGACCATGTGCCAGGAACCGTGTTGGTTCTAGGAATGACAGAGCAGTGAATATGGGAGGCAAAGCCCATTTCTTTCCCCTTCACTTTTATTCCCTTACATTCCCTTCCCATCTCTTCTCTTCCCCTTCCTTCCTTCCTTTCTTGAGGCTGGAAAAAACCAGGGCCTTGACCATAATGTTGGGCAAGGGTTCTATTGCTGAGTTGCACCCCTAGCTTAGTCTATACCTTTTAAATCACATTCTAGTATATGAAATAGGTAATAATAATGATGACTGTAAGTCACATCTTATCATGCCAGTTAAAATAAGTATTATGAAAAACAAAACAGAAAAGCAGCCCAAAAGGGACTGCTGCTTTAGATTGATTTGCAATAGAACAAATATTTCTGTGGAAGTTGCACTTGATCCAAAACCTGAGTAAAATAAGAAAATGTCACGATGGTACCTGGAAGAAGAATCTTCCAAGAAGAGGGAGAAGCCAAAGGAAAATGCCCAGTGACAAGAGTGTGCTTGCAAACATGAGGTACATGCAGAAGTTCAGGAAAAGAGATAAAGAAATCCCTGCCCAAACCACTCAAATATTCCAGAGTGACCGTGGTCATACACAATACTCTGCTCACTGAGGACAAAAAGCACCAAAGGAGGGGAAGGGGAAATAGATTTCCTTAGAGGAATTGTCTTGTTACTAACAAAACAAAACAAAACAAAACAAAACAAAACAAAAACAAGCAAATAACATTGATAAGTCCTGGGAGGGATTCCACTACACAAGCTGCGAAAACTTATCATATAAAAAATCAGTTTCCAACAACAACAAAAAAAACAGAAACGAAGCAGGAAAGTATGATATATATGACATAAAGACAAGTAGCCAGTAAACCATCAGAGTAATCAAGTGTCAAATATAACATCAACAACAGCAAGAAAAGACTTATTTAAAAATAGTCATTAAAAATATGTTAAAAACTATAGACTATTACTCAGCTTTAAGGAAGAATGAAATTATCACATTTGCTGGTAAATGGCTGGATTTGGAGAATCTCATGCTAAGAGAAATAAACCAAACCTAAAAAACCAAAGGCCAAATGTTTTCTCTGATATTCGGATGATAATTCACAATAAGGAAGCAGCAGGACTAGGGAAGAATAGAATTACTTTAGAGTAAGTAGAGGGGAGTGAAGGGAGGGGAATGAGTATGGGGGAAGGAATGACAGTAGAGTGAAACAGATGTTATTACCTCATGTACATGTATGAATGCATGACTTATGTGATCCTACAATATGTACAATCATAAAAATAAGAAATTATACTCCATTTATGTATGATTTATCAAAATGCATAAATGTATTCTATTGTTATGTATAACTAATTAAAACAAATAAATTTTTTTAAAAAAACTAATGAAACCCATGATTAAAGACATAAGGGAAGATATGATGTCAATGTGTCACCCAATAGAAAAAAAATCAAGAAAGAAATAGAAATCATATCAAAGGTTAAAATGTAAATTACTGAGTTGAAAAGTAGAATAACTGAAATAAAAAATTATTAGCAAAAATTTATTATGATTAATGTTATATTTGTTTTATTAATTAATTTTTACTGGTGCATTGTAATTATATATAGGGGAATTCATTTTGACAGAGCCATATATGCAAATAATTAACAGTATATTTGAACTTAGAGGTGAAAAAATTAGAAAACTTGAAAATAGATCAATAGAAATTACTCAATCTGAAAAAGAAAGAGTAAAATGAATGAAGGAAAATAAACAGTTTCAAAGAAATATGGGAAACCAGCAACTGTGCCAATATATATGTGATGGGAATACAGAGGAGACATAATGAAAGAGAAACAAGTATAAAATAGGTGAAGAATAATTAATGAATACTCCACAAATTTATTTCATAACATATCCAGGAAGCTCAACAAACTCTAAGTCAATTAAATGTTCAAAGATCCATCTATAGGTATAACAAAGATGCAGACAGCCAAAAACAAGGAGAAAATCTAGAAAGTTGCAAGAGAAAAATGGCTCATCATTTACAAGGGAATTCCCATGAGATTAACATATGACTTCTCAGTAGAAATAATGGAGAACAGAAGAAATTGGAAATAATTGGAAGAAATTAAAAATAAAAAAAATTCAAAAAAACTCTCATAAGTAGTGAGAATGTGCTTCTAGAAGATTCAGCTAACAATGAATATTAATGGAAGTTCTGAATGAAAATGAGTGATCTCAGATAGTAAACCAAACCCATATGAAAAAACAAAGGATACCAGTAAAGGTAATTATGTAATTATAAGATACAGTATAAATGCATATTTTATTCTTTTTTTCTCTTTCTTGATTTGAAAAGTAATTGCATAAGAATATGTATATAATATTTAGTATTGTATTTGCCAATAATAGCACTAATAGTAGGTTTGGGAGTAAAGCTGTCTGTGTTTCATGAAAGGACTCCGAATAGTGACTCAAATCAATAGGAACAATTGAGAAAAACCAGAAAGAATAAATAAAAACATTAATATAAAAATAGCTTCAAAATGTACTTGTTCTTTCTTCTCTTCTTTTAAAGTTGTAAAATTATATAAAATAGTAATTTTTTAAATTTATTTTATTTTATTTGTTCTAATTAGTTGTACATGACAGTAGAATGCATTTATACATTTTGATAGATCATACATAAATAGAGTGTAATCTCTCATTTTTCTGATTATACATATATTGCAGGATCACATCAGCTATTAGCATTGTACTATTAGGTTAGTAACATTTCTAGATGTAGCCTCTTTAATAATAGCATATAAAAAGGGGAAAAGAGAATAGAACTGTATGAAAGTATTGTATTGTTTCTATGTGTAATTGCAACTAAGTGTAAACACAAAGATAATTCTGGTGAGCTGAAATGCTCATGGTATATGTTAGAGCAACCACTAAGGGTAACTTTAAAAAGTAGCTAAATTATTAAATAAATTATAAAATATCCATTTTACCAAGGTAAGAGGGTCAATCTGTAAGGAAGAGATAGCAGTCATAGACACGCATTCACCTAATAACGGAGTACCAAATATATAAAGCAAAAGCTGGCAGAAACAAAGGGACAAATGGGCCACTGGACAAGAATAGAGATTTCAAGACTCCACTTCGAATGACAAATAAAACAAGTGAAGAGAATATCAATAAAGTGGGTGAAGTACATTTCAATGGAGCTATTTTAAACAAAGAAAAAATGATCTCCTTTTCTTGGAGATACTGTATTTAAAACCTGGTGCTGGGAACTACTGCCGCCATCTTGTGAGAATGGAGAGCCAGGCTGTGGGTGAAGCTGCACCTCCTGGTAGTGGAGTAAGAGGCAGGAAGGCTAGTTCTTTAGGATGTTTTATGCCATGTTCTTACCAAGCCAGGGGCCTGACTTCTTTGTTTTCTGGGTTCTGAAATGACTAATTTGCTATTGCTTAATCCACTTGAAGTGCAGATTTCTTTCATATCCTTGTGAAATTTTCCTAAGAAATATGCCATAGATATATGCTATTAAATATTTTCTAAAGTGAAATTTAGTGCGTAGAATATTAGTAAAGACAGTAATATAATTGGGGAAAAAAACAACAAATGAAAACACCCCCCCTCCCAATAAAAAGGAAAACAAAACCCAAAAAACCCAATGAGCATGGAGTCAAAAGAACTTGATTCAAGTCTGCTTATTTCACATATTAGGTTTGTGATCTTGGGCACAAAACTCTGTAAGTCTTACTTTTCTCATCTAATAATGATATGAAATACTCTCAGGTTTTTCTAAGGACTAAATATGATAATGTAAATGAAAGGAAATATAAAGAATTATTAATGCTTTCATTATTCAAGGAGCTATTTAATTTATTTGTAATCCTGGGACAGTTTCACCTTCTATTTAAAGCATGTGATTTGGTATACATATGTTAATTGATTATGTTTAATACAGGTATGGAAAAATCAAAGATGGAAAGATTTGGTTATTTAGAGAAGTGTCTAGTTCATCATGCTCTGTTTCTATTTTGAAGAACTGTGAAGGAGATTTTAAAAAGTTTTTAATGTCATCTTCCCTTAGGTACTTTTCTCTCTCTTTTTCAAAACAATTGAACACCATGCATCTTGTAATTGATCATCCTTTTCCCCCAGCACTAAGAAGTTCAATACCAAATTTGCATCTCACCTGCTTCTAGCAAGAGCACAGGTCCTGTGTCATCAACTTGAACACAGACTTTCCATTACAATATGTTATTTTCCTTTTTTTCCCATTTGCCCTGATTTCTTTATTTTTATCCTACTGTTTCTATTTCTGTAACAGACCTCCAATAAATAAAAGTGCCCAAAGACCAGGTTATACAAATGCACTCATTTGACTTTCTGCTTTATTTTCTTTGCCCTGTCCAAGCTGGACCAACCCAACCATGTAAGAAAGGGAAGAGAAAACAAATAACCTAATAGAAGACTGCTCTTATTACTCGGATCCCGTGTCACTTAAACTTGTCATCAGGAACATAATGATTTGTTTCTCTCACAAAGATCCTTCTTTGCCAGCAAAGCTGATAGCGTGACAGGTAGGACAGAGTGGACAATGAGCCACCTTGTCTTCGTGGACTTAGATGGAGGTTGATGGGTCCAGCTGCAGCAGTGGTTCTCAATCAGAGGGGATTTTGCTCAAGACAGGCATGTGGCAATATCTGGAAACAGGTTTCAGCATCAAAACTAGGTTGAGGAGGGAGGGAAAGGATAAGGGAGACATTTATAATTTACAACTGGGTGTCAGGGTGGACCTTGCGCAAAGATTTGAAGGAGACAAGGGAGTAAGTCTTGCAGAGGCTTGGGACAAGTATTCCTGGTAAAAGAAACAGTAAGAGCATAGACTTTCTGGTAGACAATGTCCCAGGCCATTGGAGGAACAGTGAGCTGGCCACTGTAGCTGGAGCAGCATGAAGGAGGGGAAGGCTGTGCTCCTGGCAGCTAGTGATGAAATGTCAGGAATGCTGAAAGACATCCTACAATGCACACGGGAACCCCCCTCCAAAGAGAAGTCTCGTATCCGAATCACCTGCAGGGCCAAGTTTAAGAAACCCTGAGCTACAGGTATGTGCTGGACCTAAGGCATGAACAGGAATTTGGCCTGAAGTTAATTCATTTCTTTGTGTGACCAAAACATTCTCTTCAAGACATCATTCTTTCTCGAACAAAACAAAACAAAACAAAGCAGAACAAAACAAAACTTCTTTGGAACCCTTCCCTAAATTTCCTCCAAGGTTGAGTAAACCAGATCTTCTGATTCTGCTGTTAATTACCACTCTCTATATTTACTAGTTGTAATAGTCTGCTCTGGTTACCTTAACAAACACCATAGATTGCATGGCTTAAATAACAGAAATGTGACTCTATTTAGAGGCAGTGCTTCAAGGAGGTAACTAAGGTGACATGAAATCATGTGGATGCACCCCAGTCCATATGCCTGGGATCTTTAAAAGAAGAGGAGGTTAGGGCACAGAGGAAGACCATGTGAAGACAGAGAGAAAACAGTACCTGCTGGCCAAGGCAAGAGATCCTCAGAAGAAACTAGGTCTGTTGACATCTTGATCCTGAAATTCATATCTAGTCTCTGGAATGAAGAGAAAATCAATTCCTGTTGCTAAAGTCACCCAACCTTTGGTACTTTGTTATAGTAACCCTAGCAAACTAATACAAATGTAGAGAAAATCAAAGGATAAAAATGTGATAAAATAATTTCAGTAAATGCTAAAGGTAGAAACTAGGAGGCAGCTATGCAGATGGTCATTTTAAAATTATGACAAAATTTTGATACGTTTGAAATTTTTCATAAAATCCTGTTTTGGGGAAAACTATTGTATTACTCATAATTTGGATTTATCAGTTTCCTTCAGGCTTTCATTTTTCTGTTTCTTCTGCAAAGAGCCAAATTGGTCCACATATTTTCCTTGGGAAGCTGGGGTTGCTGCTCTGACAGCTGGAGCTGGCAAACTATGTCCAGAATTGAGGGGATTCGTTGTTGTATTTCTTGGTACTTTTATGTTCATGTCAAGTGTGGAAATGGGTAATCACCTTTTGACAAGAGTAAGATAACTCAATACTCAGACACCTTGAGGATGAAATCCTGGTTCATTCCACTAGACAATAAGTTAACATCAGCTGAAGCTCTAAAGTGGGTTAAATGCATCTGGAATGTGTCCTGAGGAAGAACAGTGATAAGTATGAGTTTAGGCCTTGGGCATGCTGTAGCAATAGGGACTGAAGCTTCTCCCCATTAGTCCTATTGCCCTAAGCTATTGAGCTTTATAATAATGCAGTCTACTTAATTGCATTTTTTAAGGGAAGAAATTATAATATTGTTTTACTATTATATATAAAAAATAGAGCAAGGACCTAAATATTATAGGAGACAAGCCAGATAACCAGCAGTAAAGCCTAAGCAGATATGAATGGTGTAAAGTCTGGGTTCTGTTGGACATCTCTCAATGCACTATTGTAGATTCTCAGCCTCACCTGACCCTGGGTCCCTTGAGCATCATTGCAGTGCCTCCTGACATGGCCATGCTGTGCTTCCTGCTCCCTCCCTCTTCCCAAGAGCAATCCTCAGAAAACCATTTGTGCAAATCTCTATCTCAGTTTGTTTCCCAGAACACCAATCTGTAACAGCCACCGAGAAACTTCCCTAATCACATCTTCTCATGCCAGACCTGCTATTCATGGCTACCCAGGTGAACTGCTCTCTCCTCCCGCCATGGGCCATTGTGTGGTGTCTCTAAAGAGGGTCCTTTGAAACTGAGCAGTTCATTAGGCTTGATGCTAGATGGAGACAGCTCTGAAACTGTTTCCCCTTCTCCCTCCATTCTTCCTCTCCTTCTTTTTCCTCTCCTGTATCATTCTTGATGGGAATCAAACCCAGGGCCTCACACATGCTCGACAATTGCTCTACCACTGAGCTACATTCCATTTTGTTTTCAACTGGTATCACTGTCAACTTTTAAAAATCCTTATTGCAGACTGGTATTGAATTGCAACTTCTTAGGAGCCCTGAGATATGCAAAGTAATGAGTACATAAATTTCAATAATGCTGCATCCTCTAAATTCAAAAGTATCAGAAAATAGAGCTATTATTATCCAACTGAGACATGTTTGACGTTAAAATTAAGACTTGCACTTAGAATGTTTTTGTAATACAATTTATAGCTCTTTATGACCCTGATGATGTTGACTGAGCAGTGATCGACCTAGAAACCCTGAAGTTGCAAAGACAAGTGGGTATGCATTAACTCTGCTTCTCATTTGCCTTACATGTGGACACTGCCCAGTGTTAGTACTTGTAATTCCCAGCCATCGTTTTTGTACATCAGAGAATGTATGGTACTTCCTCCCAACACACCTGTGACAGATAATTTTATGTCCAAACTTGGCTTGATCACAAAATCAAGATATGTAGTTCAAATATTATTCTAAATACTATAGATTTTTTAATTAATTTTTAAAATTTTTTTTTATTTTTAAATTTTATTTGTTCTAATTGTAGAATGCATTAATACATTTTGATAGATCATACATAAATGGAGTGTAATTTCCCATTTTTCTGATTATACATATTGCAGGATCACATCTGTCATGCAGTCATACATGTACATGAGGTAATAATGTCTACTTCACTCTATTGTTCCTTCCCCAAGATCCCCTCCCCTCCCTTCACTCCCTTCTACCTAATATATAGTAACTCTGTTCTTCCCTAATGATTTTTAAAGATGAGATTACCATTGAAATGTGTAGAATTTGATGAACACAATTTATTTTCATTATGTGGGTGAGCATCATCCAACCAGTTGAAGGACTTAGAAAAAGACTGACTTCCTTGAGCAACAAAGCATTCTGCGAGTTGATGTTTTCTGGATGTGAACTACAACTTTCCCTGGATCTTCAGCTTACCATTCTTTCCTGGAGATTTTAGACTTGCCAAGATCCTATAATCCTAGGAGCCAATTTCTTAAAATAAATCTGCCCCTGCGTCTATCATCTGTATCTTCACATACACATGTACACATACATTCTGTTGGTCATGTTTCTCTGGAAGATCTCAACTAATACACCACCTCAGAGCAGCAACAGCCACAAACATTTTATTAAAAGTGTAATAAATTTCAGGGCACTTCAAGTTTAT
The DNA here is from genome assembly GCA_020662805.1 of Glaucomys volans. NCBI lineage: Eukaryota > Metazoa > Chordata > Mammalia > Rodentia > Sciuridae > Glaucomys > Glaucomys volans. The sequence goes on from JAJEJO010003145.1 coordinate 213,237, forward strand.
ATTCTGTTGTGACTTTACTTTTCACAGATTTATACCCATGAAGAAATAACAATATGCCAAATACTTGTCCCATTCTGAATTGAGCATAAGATAAGGGATTTCTTAATAGAAGCTTTCCAAGTTTTATTACATACATATTTTCAACACCTTTTAATTTATTGGTTTCCATGAAAATATAAAGCATTCAGCCTCCAAACAGAAAATTTTTCCAATTTGTATTTGAAAATCTAACTTTTAAAAAAATCTCCCTTTACCAGGGAGGACACAGACTCTGTGATATAAGGTTCTAAAACGGACTGAAAGATAAGACAGATTCCTTCCCAAAGTCATTTAAGGAAAGTCATTTTGACAACTATTGTTCTAAACACTGATATTTATTAATCTATATCCTCTTCCCATGTCTTAGTTTTGACCTAACAAAACCTTTTTCAAAACAAACATATTTGAAATAAGGAGTAATTATGGAAAACACACAAAACCCAGTATTAGAATATGCAATATAAAAAATAATGACCACTTCATTAATTCCCTTGTGCTCATTAAAATTCAGTACACTTAAGGACTGTAAGTCATCTTGGAAGTAATAAAAAATTTAGAATTTTCAAAATTCTCACATACCTAGTACAAATGTCACAGCTTTTTCCTATAAACACATGAGTTTCACAAATAAGTTGGAGAAAACAGTAGTTTATTACTACAAAATGAAAATGTTATATTTTCACCCAAGAAAACTCTGATACCTTTGAAAATTATCTTTTTAAACTCAATTAGTTACCAGGGTAATTCTTATAAATCTGGAGTCTCAAAGCCAAAATTTGCTGCTGGCAAAGAGAGGGATGCAATCTACACTGAAACAGATTAGTTGATTAAGGTAAAATAAAAGACTACTATCATATAATCAGCATATAGTCATTATATCAATTAAAAAATAATTTATGGATGTGTAAGTTAGAATTTATGGGTGTAAAATATTTACATATTTCAAATGTATAGATGACTTTTGACAAATGTTGACTTTATGTAGTCAATATTCCAATTATTATACAGAATATTTTCAAATTCCAGAAAGTATTTTCATGTCTGTTTACCATGCATTGTATAAACCTGTCAAATAGAATTACTTTTACAAATTTAAGAGGTAACAAACATGATAAGCACCCAAAGCCATGCCAGTTTTCACAGTTTTTTCTGGTAAGCTGCACATTACTCAGTGAAGTCAGAGGACCCCTTAAATTTACTCCTCCTTTTTGTCCCACCTGGGTCCCTGTCCTCAATTCAATTTCCATTGCTCTGCGATCCTGTTTTGCAGGGATAGCTCTACTTGGCTTTGCGGACTTAATTCGTTTTACTATGACAGACTACTTCCTTAGCTTCCCTTTCATCTTTTTTAAACTTCCTCTATTCCCTGACTGCTTGATCAGCCTTAAGCCACTGAAGCAAAATCTACTTAATCCAGCAGAGCCTAACCTTTGGGCTTATTAATGACTGTTTCAGACCAGGTGACTACAGCCCAGGCAATGACTGATACCCTGTCAAGGCTGATGACTGAGTGCCTGTGGCTCTGACCCTGAGGTGGCTTATACCTCCCAGTCATCTTGGCCCCCCTGCCGTTCACCGTTGGTCTCCCTCCTCTCTCTTCAGTCCTATCTAGCTTCTGTAGGTTTGCCACAACTCCTTACTAATCAGGTTGGTGCTGCTCCTTCACTTCTTCGGGCCCAACAGCATCATGGACAGAGGCGTACTGCTCAATCTCAGCAAGCATTCATCTCATCCTAGGCCTGCTTTAAATTCCCTGCTATCCTGACTCTCATCTTGCCTAATCTGCAATGGGCCATGTTTCCCTTTGTGCTCCTTTCAAGTCATTTTGGTGTTTTCAGTGTTGGGCACTGGTCCCGGTCAGCCACAGTCCCTGAGGAGGCATGGATTAGACAAGCTGGGTGGCCAGTTTCCCTCAGTGTGCATGTAGGGTGAGGGGTGGTGTGGTAGGGAGTAGGCTCACTCCCTGATCACAAGTCCTTCCCTGGGCCTCTCCTCCAGGTCTGGTTGGCCATGAGGGTGACAGGCAGCCATGTCTATTCTGGCTCAGAGGAGGGGCATGTCCCTTTGGGGTACAGTCCTGTGCTCTTTTGGTGACTCAGTGGGGGTGACTTAGTTCAGTTTCTTAGAAGCAGAGAATAAGGTATAATGAGAGGACTGGGGATATAGCTCAGTTGGTAGTGTGCTTGCCTCATAAGCACAAGGCCCTGGGTTCAATCCCAGCACCTAAAAAACAAAACAAAACAAAACAAAACAAAACAAAACAAAAAAGATATAATGAGAAAGCACTTTTCAGTTCAGAAAACCATGAGGAGCAACTGAAGACTAGAAATAGGAAAAGCGAAGTAGCTGAGCAGGGTTGTGGTGTTAGGAGAAATCAAGTTTTGGCCTGATCTGCTGGAGGCAATGGCAGGAGGCTCCAGAGCACACAGAGCTAGGCAGAACTGTCCTGTTGTGGTGGCAGCAAGCTGTTGCACTCCTCTGTCAGTTGTCCATTGGCTCTGGGCTGCTCCTGAGTGATGAGAGTAGACACTGAACCACAAGTCTCAGTCCAAAGGCAGTTCTCCTGACCAGTGTTGTGTAGCATCAGTTTCTCACCAAAGTTGGGGGATGCTTATGCCATCCTGATAAAGAGGACCTTGGTGAGGTATCACAGAATCCCCCTGGGACTCCAAGGTAATACAATCATGAAGAATGAAACTGGTGTGTTATAGTCCCCCAGTATTATTGTGTTGTGGCCTATTTGGTTTCTGGAATTGAGAAGGATTTGTTTGATGTACATAGATGCACCATTGTTTGGGGGCAAACTATTTATGATTGCTATGTCTTGCTAATTTATGGTTCCCTTAAGTAGTATGAAATGTCCTTCTTTATCCCTTCTGACTAACTGAAGTCCACTTCATCTGATATGAGAATGGAAACCCCTGCTTTTTTACTGAGTCTGTGTGCGTGGTATGTTTTTTTCCTATCTTTTTACCTTTAGTCTGTGGATGTCTTTTTCTATGAGATGAGTCTCTTGAAGGCAGAATATTGTTGAGTCTTTCTTTTTAATCCAATCTTCCAGTCTACGTCTTTTGATTAATGAGCTTAGGCCTTTAACATTAGGTTATTATTGAGATATGATTTGTATTGCTGATCATTTTGGTTTATTTTTGGTTTCTAACTTGACTTGGTTTCCCCTTTGATTGACTTTTCCTTTAGGGTCGTTCTTCCCTTTGCTGACCTACATTGTTGTTATGAAACTGGTGAAGGTGTAAGAGTAATTGAGCTGAAGGACAAGGCCCATGTTCATAGCCCTGGGCGAGTTGGAGCAGCAGTGGAATGTTTGCGTCATTGTTTGATTTGCTGAAGCAGTTAGAAGACAAACTCTCCAACTGTGCCCCCCCTTCCACCTCTTCTCCACATGTGGGGATGCTGAGCCAGTGTGCTCCAGGTTTCTCCCTCGGAGGAAGGTTGCTGGAGGAGGCCAGCTGGATGTGTACTGTTGAAGCACATTTTCAGGGAGAAACATGTTCAATTAGATAATTGTTTACAAGAAAGAAGGGCCAAACCAAGGGATTTGTCTAACATGTATTATTCTTCTGTCAGCCAGACCTGAGAGGTGCTGAGAAGCAGTTGCAGGAAACAGACTGAGGTCTTCTCTGCTCTTTACTTTCCAACAGTTTTGTGGTCAAGACTGCAAAATGAATTGCTAGAGTCCATTTGCAACGCCTTTCATGTGGTCCAAAGTCCTTGCAGGGATGCTGAGAAAGCAAACTCACATTTACCAGAAGACAACTCTGTGTCAAGCACTGGTTGAAATACATGCGAGTCTGATTTCATGGATAAGAAAATTGAGAATGAGAATATTCAAATGACTTATCCAAGGACAGTCAAGTGATAAAACTAGAGGGAGGCTCACCCCTGGCCCTAAACCCTGAGATTTGTACTAAGCCATATTGCCTCCTAGCACAGGAACAATTGAAAGGCAAACTAAGTTATTCTCAAAACATAAGTTAGTCCCCAGATGTCTGCTTAGGGAAGTAACTATTTTCTCATGCATGTTATATTAAAGTATGAGCATATAGCAGGGATCAGCAAACTTCTTTTTAAAAAAGGGTCAGAGAGTAAATATTTCAGGCCATAGAGTCTCTGTCACTAATACTCAATGAATTCTGCTGCTGTGTCAAAAGAAGGAAGCCACAGACATTATGTCAACAAACCGGTGTGGCCACATGGTAATAAGATTTGAATTTCATGTAACTTGTATTTGTCATGAAATATTACCCTCCCTCCCTGCAAATACTAAAAAATATATTAACTATGCTTATCATTCAAGCTATCTAAAAACAGAAGGAAAATCAGGGTTTGGCCTTTGGATCATAGTTTTCTGATACACATGTGCACACACACACTCAACAGAAGATTCTTTTTTGTATTGAACCCAGGGGTGCTTATCCACTGAGCCACATCTCCAGCCCTTTTTATGTTTTATTTAGAGACAGAGTCTTGCTGAGTTGTTTAGTGCCTCACTAAGTTGCTGAGGCTGGCTATGAACTCTCGATTCTCTTGCCTCAGCCTCCCAAGTCACTGGGATTACAGGTGTGTGCCACCGTGCCTGGCACAGAAGAAGATTCTTTTTTTTTTTATGTAGTTGCCACTTTAATCAAGTTCCAAAATATTTCCATACTCCCCAAAAAAACCTGGTACCCATTAAGAAATTACTCCCCAACCCCCATCTCCCAGGACGGGCAACCACTAATGCTTTGTATCTCTATGGACCTGCCTATTCTGGGTATTAGAAAATTCTTGATGGTACTTTGAGCATTAAACTCCTCGTGTCTGGAAATCAATTTCTATCATGCTGAATTTTTAATCTTAATGTGTCACACAGTAGTGAAACACCAGTGTTTTAGAATATGTATGGGAGCTATGAAACATGATAGCAACAATAAGAAAAAAAACAGGTAATGAGAAGATGAACCATGAATAAAAAAATAAGATATGCAGAACTGTGGGAACACAATTTTCCACACGCAGGTATGTGGGTACATCAATTTGTTGGAACAATTGTAGGCTTATGTATATGTTTAATTTAAATCTTAGTCTCAAATAGCACTTGTGGGATTTGTAAAATTAGGTTTTTAGGGCAGTAACTCAAAATGTCAAGAGTGAATGAAATTTATGTCATTTGGATAAAGGAGAAAAGCCTTTAATAGGCCTCAATTATTGTGTTGTTTATATTTTTGTTCCTTCCTTCCTTTCTTTTCTTCCTTTTCATTTCTTTTTTTAATTCCTTCCTTTCTTCTTTTCTTTTCTTCCTTTCCTTTTCTTTCCCCTCCTTTCCTTTTCTTTCTTTTCCTTTCCCCTTCCTTCCTTCCTTCCTTCCTTCCTTCCTTCCTTCCTTCCTTCCTTCCTTCCTTCCTCCTTTCCTCTTTCCTGCCTCCTCCCGTTCCTCCTTCCCTCCCTCCCTCCTTCCTTATTTTTTTCTTTTTTTGTAGTGAGTTAAATGATAGGGAAAAAACAGGAGTAGAGCTTGTCTTTTACTTATTTATTTATTTTGGTACTGGAGATTGAATCCAGGCACGCTGAACTTCTGAGCCATATCCCCAGGCCTTTATATTTGATTTTGAGATAGGATGTTACTAAATTGCTCAGGGTCTTTCTAAGTTGCTGAGGCTGGCTTTGAACTTGCAATTCTCCTGTCTCAGTCTCCCAAGGTGCTAGGATTACAGGGGTGTGCCACTGCACCCAGCTTAGAGCTTGTCTTTAAAGAGAGTTTTATGAATGACATGAGTGACAAATGTGTTCTGCAGTTGAGAAACTATTTCTCATATTTCATGTTCAAAGAACTGAATTAATGATGAGAGCACTTAGCATTTGTGTAATATTTCATTATTTACAACAAAATTCCCCGTAGAGCATTTTGTTTAAATTACTCAAAGCTTTGCTGTGGTAGATGCTATAACAGTGAAAAGGCAGGCCTGGAAAGTGTAAGTAACTCACCAGTGACACCTTTAGCAACAGGTATTTAGGACTTAGGACCAGGACTCAAAGTTATCTGATTTTTGGTCTGTTGTTTTTTCTTCTATACTTTGGGTTGCTGCTAGGTATTACATGAAAAAGAAATCTCTGAAACTGAACAATTTGAGAAATGCAGGGATAAGGACTCCCCAGAAACTTTTATAAGCTAATATGAAATGAAAATTGTCAAAAGAAAAACATAGGGTGCAGTATTTCACAATTTATTTAGCCTAGAATATTTTTTTCCATCCATGGAGTATTTTCTAAAGTAGAATCCCATAGAGGGGCCACCCAGTGTGGCTCAGTCTACTCAAGGTGTTCTTCAGTGTCAACTCAAAGTTCTGGTTGGACTCAAAGTCCTAGCAGAATCTACCTCCTAGAAGTCAGAATCCATAGCAGCTCTGGAAACAATCTGGTTCAGGATTTGCAATTTCCTGTCTCTACTTGGAATTGTTATCTCACTGTTGTCTGTTGAGTCAAGTAGATAGATATTCATGCTGCAGATGTTCACTGAGGCATTATCAGACACTGTCCTGGGCACTGGGTATATAGTGATGAATAAGACAAGATTCCTTCTACATTCGATGTCCTGGCCACTTCAGACATGGTCTTGATGTGACCACCTCTCCTTTGCAGGAATGTGGCTAACCCATACTCCACATTGCTTACCAGTGTCTTCTTTGGCCCTCTCTTTGTTGTACCTTGTTGTCCACTGTGCCTGTGTCTGAACTCTCCAGAAAGATAAATGAGATAATTCTCTCATGCCTACTCCAGGCAACTGATGGTGGGTTCTTAGAGCAGAGTGTTCTGATCTTCCATGGATGGTGGGTTAGGGGACGGGCAGTATTCATGTCATGTATCTGCTTCATCTGGAAATACCAACAGAGTTAGAGCTCTACAGAGAACCAATAGGATGTATGGGTGTGGACAAGAGGAGCACTGATATAAATCCTGGAGTCCAAAGTTCTGAGAACCAGGGCCTCTGATGTCCCAGGGCATTAGACCGATGTCCCAGTTCAACAAAAGAGACAATTTAGCCTTCCTCTGTCAATTTTTTTCTTTTCAGGTTCTCAACAGATTAGAGGATGGATGTTTGCCCATATTGGTGAGGATTGTCTTTTATTCTGTCTACTGATGCTAACCTTCTCCTGGAAACACCCTCAAAGACATTCCCAGAAATAATATGCCAGCTATCTGGGCATCCCATCGCCCAATCAAATAACACATAAAATTAACCATTATGTGACCCTTTTGTTACTGATGTCAGTTAACATTTCTGTTGATGTTTATTATGAATGCTATTATTTGACCAGGGAAAGAATCTTTAAATTCTTTACTCAGGAAGAGGGAACTCTAAAAACCCTATAACTGATTTAACATGTTGACAGCCCCACTTTTCTAGCAGGATGAAGATATTTTGGCAGAAAGAATACGGGAGGTTAGTAGTTTATATGCTGAGATATTTGACAAGGAAAGAACAATGGATATTTTTTTTTTGCCAAAAGGTGAGTCACGTCTGCATTAAAGCTTTTGCTATTTAGAAATAGAAAGCAGAAGCAGAAGAAGTATGGTGACTAAGAGTTGAGATTGGGTCAAGTGCTGAAAACTCTCTAAGTTCCTGTGTCCTCATCTATGAAACACAATGATAGTGATAGCCATTCTGTTGTGTGGTTGTGAGGGTTAAATGGATTGATGCACTTGGATCCGTGCCTGCAACATGTGATTGTTGAATTACATACAATTGTACAGCCACTGCTTCAGTCAGCTTTTTTGTCACTATAACCAACAACAACAACAACAAAACCTGACAAGAACAATGTAGGGGAGGAGAAGTTTATTTTTGTTCACAATTTCAGATGTTCAGTTCATGATTGGAGGACTACATAACTCTGGGCCCTGAGTGAGGCAGAACATCGTGGTGGAAGGATGTGGCAGAAGAAAGCAGCTCAGGACATTGCAATAGGAAGCAGAGAGAAAGAGAGAGAGAAAAAGAGAAGGAGAGAGAGAGAGAGAGAGAGAGAGAGAGAGAGAGAGAGAGAGAGAGAAGGAGAGAGAGAGAGTGCTCTGCTCACCAGGGACAAAATATAAATCCCAAAGTCATATCCCCAGGGACCTACTTCCTATAGTCACATTCTACCTGCTTCCAGTTACCACCCAAAGGATCCATCAGTAGATTAATTCACCGATTAGGTTACAACTCTCATAATCTAATCATCTCACCTCCGAATGTTCTTGCACTGGATCATGTGAGTTTTTGGGGGGACACCTCATATCTAAATCATAATAGCCCCATACATATCAGGCATGCACAATGGCAAATCTAATTTCTTTTCAAAAAGATGGAGAAACAATTCAGAGGAGTGAAATGATTTTCTCAAGGTCATGCAACTTGCAAAAGAGAGAGAGAGAGAGAGAGAGAGTTGAAACTCAGACTGAGGTCTTCAAAATGCAAGGGCACAGTTTGATTTATCAGAACAAGAAAAATGAAACTAAATATCTCTTTTGATATTAAAGTCAAATGAAACCTAGAAAACCCTGATCTTCACCTAGATTTTTTTAAAGAGATAAAATAAACATCTGAATTAGTGATGAATGACTGGGAGGTATTTTTTTGCTCTCATTCTGAAGGATGCATTGTCCTCCTTGATGAGATCGATCTGTAACTCCCTGCATCGCTAAACCACTCATCTCAATTTAACTATATGATTTGTGAGAGTTGGAGCTGTGCCATTTCGCCAGAAAATGATTAAGACAAACTCTAAAAATATTGTGAACTTTATCAGGAAAATCGATTCCTCTAACAAGGAAGTGAATCACTATTGATTTTTTTTTCCCCTCTAATTGGACTCAGAACCCTGATAGCTTTTCATAAGCAATGGCAGTTTGCTTTCAGCAAATGCATTTTTCACTTTGTGGTGGAACATAACATGCTCTCAAGGCCCATGCCACTATTCCCTCTCATTTGTCCCTGTTTTTGAAGGTTAGCGTGGGAACATTCACTCATTTCCTTTCCATAGCGTCATGGTGTTCGTGTTCGGTAGGCTTCTTGTTGCTCTCAATGGACAATCTCTGTGTTCCTGTGGAGGTGGAGGGAGGCTGGACACGAAGAACAGGTGGTGCACAGCAAGAAAATGGCTAAAATGGCAACGGAGGTGATTAGGGAAGCAGCAAACCATCAACTTTCAATCCAAAATGTCTGCATGGATGTGTTGCATAATTTATAAGCATGACAGAAACCAGCAAGCTTGCTAGGGGAAACTAGGCTCTTGGGCATAGGAAAGCATGGGCCTAGTCTGTTAATAGCTGGCTGAGGCCTCTGGAGGAGGGCAGCTTCTCAGACCCAGTGGGGCCCGTCTGACAGATGCTGCAAGAACTAAAGACAGCGTGCTGGGCATGTGAAGCCAGGAGAGAGGCTGAGGCAAGAGAGTGTCTCCAGATCTCTCTTCCCAGCACAGACCTCTCATCTGGAGGCCTGGTGTTTGCTTGCTTACAAATAGTTTCCCTTCTTTCATTTCCTTGTATTATTTTTTCTATTCCATCTTGCTATTGATTTAATAGATTTAATTACTGAGATGTGTGTTGATGCTATGGTTTGAAATGTCCCCACCAAATCTCTTGCTGAGTTTTAATCCTGTTTGTGGGATAGTAAGAGGTGGGACCAGGCTGGATGTTTTAAGAGGTTCGAGGAATCTGCCTTCATGAAGGTACTAATCCTTTTGAGGATTAAGAGGTTCATGGGCTAATGGGCTGGCTGTCTGCAGAATATGTCTGTTATAAAAACCAGGTTGGCCCTGCTTCTCGTGCGTGCTCTATCTTGCCATGGGATACCCTGCACTGCCTCACGGCTCTGCAGTCTCCACCAGCAAGAAGGCTTTCGCTAGATCTGACTCCTTGACCTCCCAGTCTCCAGAACCATGAGCTTCATGGACCTTTATTCTTTATAAATTACTCAATCTGTGGTATTCAGTTACAGCAATAGAAAATGGACCATGGTCACTACTTTTTTTTTTTCCTCATTTATTACCTCATATTTCTTCTCATCTTTAGATTTGTAGTCTTTCTGCTTCTTTCCTATTTTCCTGTAATTTCTCCTAACCTACAGGGGAAGAAACAGTTGATTTAGGAGGCCTGGAATGCTCAAATTATGCACATTTGCAAGAAAGTCCTGTTTTAAGGAATGGCCCTTAAATAACCCCTGGGAGAATGAGCTCTGAGCCTTTGGCATAGTCTCCCTATGTTTAAAATACAGACTAGACTTAGTAAAAAAAAAAGTGTATAAAATATCTCAATTTTAATGTTAATTGTATGCTGAGATGATAATATTTTAGATATATCGAGTTAAATAAAACATAAAATGTTATTTAAATCAATTTTAAGTCAAGTAACTTTTTAAACATGGCCAATAGAGAATTTAAAATTGTATTTGAGACTTGCTTTTGTTGCTTGTAACACATTTTTTTGGATAGTGCTGGAGAAATATGTATATTGGGATTCTAAAGGAAATTGATATTTATTCAAAAGAGATAACTGAAGAAAATCAGGGTATCTGGGTTAAGGTACAGTAACATCAGGTCATTCTTAAAACTGGGAGGTCTGGAGTGGCAAGAAAAGACAGTCATTACTGGAACCTGGAAAGCACTGTAAGTGTCAGACAGGTCTGCAGGAAGCTGAGGCCCTGAATAGAGGAAGGTTGGCCCAATAGCCCAGTGGCAAGGCAGCCCTGCTCGGGTCTCTCTTCCTCCAGGCTTGCAAACATTTTGAATTATAAGTTGACTGTCTTTTAATATGTTCCTAAGCCTTCTATTTTCTGTCCACATTCCTAATGAATCATTCTCCTCTTCTCGTTGATTGATGAGAGTTCTTGATAATTAATGCAAGTCAATTAACATTGTTTATTATAAAAAGGCTTCTCTATGTTTGTCTGCTTTTTCACTTTGATTTGAGAATATTTTTTTTTTTAATCTTGGTAAAAGTTTTTGTTTTTGTATAATCAAATGGCATGCGTTTCTCAGACATAACATGGAGATTCTGTGTCAGGTTTGGGGAGGGCTTTCCCATTCCTACTGTGTGGAGAAAGTACCCATTTTAAACATTTCTTACAGCTTCAGTTCTTTCATTCCTTCTTCTTTTCCTTCCTACCTTTTTCTTTCAATGGTTTCAGCTGAAATTTATCAAAAGTGAGAAAGGAATCTATTTTTTCATTCTTATTTGTTTAATAAATGGTTAGCCTATCATGCCAATCTAGCTTTATTAAAAGATACATTATGATAGATATTATAAGTAATTTAGAGATGACAATGTGTACCAGAGGATATGTGTATTTACATGTACATTTTTTAACTTTTTTAAAAATTTTTACAGACTGCCTTTTGATTCATTGTACACAAATGGGGCACAACTTTTCATTTCTATGGTTGTGCATGATCTAGATTCATACCATTCATGTAAGCATACATGTACATAAGGTAATGATGTCTGTCTTATTCCACCATTTTTCATACCCCCGCCCCCTCCTCCCTCTCATTTCCCTCTTCATACTCTAAAGTTCCTCCATTCTTCTCTATCCCCCACCCCCTCAACCCGATTATATTTCATCATCAATTCCATTAAATGTTTTAATGCAATTGATCACCCACAGATTTTGGTGTCTGTAGGGAGCCCAGAAACCAAGAGTCAGCAGATATTAGGCAATAACTATATATTGCTTTCTACCTGCTTTTACAACATGACGTGCATCTGAATTTTATGATAGAATTTTTATGTACCGTAGACATGATTTTTTTTGTGTGTGTGTGTTTTATTTTCTAGGTATAAAAATTATAATCTTCAAGAAATAATATTCCTTAACATTTGTGTATCTTATTTGATCTTCTTTAATTGCTTTAAGATTTTCAAGACATACATTCTCAGTAGGAGTGATATCAGTTCCTCCCAAAAATCAGATCTTGGGGGTATGGCAAAAAGTCTTACACTTTTAAATGTATAAAGCATGGACAAAGAGTAAATATGCAGTTTATCTATGGGACTAACTTAATGGGGCACATAGCACCAAGATCTTGGTTTCTAATACCAGTCTCCAATAAAAGGAATTAGGGAAAATGGGCCAGGGGTATGAAAAATGGTGGAATGAGACAGCCATCATTACCCTATGTACATGTATGATTTCGTGAATGGTATGAATCTAGATCATGCACAACCATAGAAATGAAAAGTTGTACCCCATTTGTGTACAATGAATCAAAATGCAGTCTGTAAAAACAACCAACCAACCAAATAAATAAATAAATAAATAGAAGGAATTAGGACTACTTGGAGAAATGGCCAACCCTAGGCTGGGGTGGAAAACTTACAAGATGAAATTAGAATGTCTTGTAATAAAAAGGTGTTCAAAAGCTTAAAAACCAACAAAAACAAATCCACATAATCCACAAAAATGAGGAGATGTCAAGTTGACAGTGGAGTCCCCTGGAAGAGTCCCCAGTGCTCAAAGCTGGAACAGCTTGAGCAATAAAATAAAATAGCATTTACTCATCATAATAGTATAAAATAAATATCCATGAGTAACACTGATGTAAATCAATAATTGAGGAAATACACAAGAACGAATGAATGGATAACTTTGTTGTAAAGAATTCCAAGTAATTTATGTTTAGAGATACCCTGCCCTCAAGGGAGTAGAGCTGAACTCTTCATGAGTGTGGGCTGCATGTGGTGTCTTTCTGGCTTAAAAGTACAGGTCAGGAAGGGGAAAAAAAGGGAAGTTCGTACTGGGAAAGCATGACAAATGCTACCATGGTCAGGTGACCACAGTCAATCTCAACAAATGAGGCATGTTAATAGTGAGTACTTCTAATATACCAGGATGAGAAGGGCACTTGGTGGTCTTCCTCCACAAAACTCCTCAGGTGAGTTATGAGAACAGTAGATGAATTTCAACAGGTGGGCATATTGCACTACGCCTGGCCAGTACTCCTCAAACTCTCAGTGTCATCAAAACACAATGAATGCTTGAGGAGACTAAGGGGACACCCGAACTCAACCTGCCATGGTGTATGCATAATGGGATTCTGGAGTGGAAAGAAAGACAGTAACAAAAAGTGAGGAGATCTGAATAAAGCATTAATAATAATCCTCTCACACAGATTAATTGTGATAAATGTACCACATTAGTGTGACAAGAGAGTGGTTAAATGGGAACTCTGTGCTATCTCCAACACTTTTTTGTACATCTAAAATTATTCTAAAATAAAGAGCTTACTTAAAGAAAATTAATAGGAAATGAATTTGAAAGAATACATTTAAAAGGGCTCCTCGCCTAGGCAACATGCCATAGTGAGGATAGAGGAAGACTGAGAAAAACTGTTCTTGGATGACAGTATTAGGTAAGCCTGGTGAGGATATCCAAGCCAGTCCTATCCCCTAGGAGAATGCTGCAGATGAATATTCAGCATTTAGCTTCATTTACTCTTTTCATTAAGGAAATGATAATTACCAGTTGCATTAAAATGCTTTTCCTTATTTTTCTTCATGCTTATTGAATGTCCTTCCATCACCTATTGCTATAAATCATAATTTTTTCCTTTATTAATCTGATGTTATGGTAAAAAGACTACCAAATACATAAACATTCTTTATTATAAGAAGGAAGTGCTATTCGATTTTTGTTTGCTAATGTTTTGGTAAATATTTCTGCACCAATGTTCACATTTGGTTGGATTTCTACATTATTACAGTTTACACTGACTTTTTTAAGTTCATTATTTAAGTTAAGCTGGTCTTTGTAAAATGTTTTGGAAATATTCCTTCTCCAGGAATATTTTTAATTGTTTGCATTATCTTTCACTTTATGGATAATTGTATTTAAATTTCTAAATTATCTGAACCTGCTCTGTGTTGGTGGTTTTGAATTTTTTTCACCATTCTGGATAATAATATCAAAATTCTAGATAGTAATATCTTTGTTTACCACTCAGATGAACACAAAGAACATTACTGGATTTAGAATTATCATGCATGTCCCTCCTTAGTGTTATTCTACTTTCTCCCTTTCAAATTATTAATCTGTTAAATTTTGTGTTAATTACCTTTTGTTTTCCTTATGATTTTAGCACATATATTTGTAACCTTATGCTAAATTTTGGTCAACTTTTGCCTTTATTTAGTATTTCACATACATGAAATGACATTGAATATATTTTTGTATTATGTGAATTTGCTTACTATAATTTTTAAACAGTTTCATTTGTGTTGATGTGTGCAGTGGTATAGTTCATTCATTTCTCATATATACCATGATTTGCTAATCCATTTTGTTCTCATAGGATAACTCGGAGGTTTCTATTTTTGTAACTGCTTTGAACATTCCTGTAGATGTCTCAAAATGCCTATTTTCAAGAGTTTTAATAGTATACATAGCTACTACTTCAATTGGGTTGTAGGATATATTTATGTCCAAAGGGAAAGGTCAGTACTTTTGTGGAAGTGGTTGCATAATTTTCATGTTTTCAACAATATATGAAATTACCTTTGTAATGTTATATGAATAACATTTATTGCCGTTCTACTTAATTTTTACAAAATTAAAGACAATAAGAATATATCTCATTCTGGTTTGAACTTTCATTTCTCTGAAAACTAATGAAGTTGAACCTTTTTTTACCATGTTTATTAGCCACCTGGATATCCTTATCTGTGAAGTTAACTGTCCAAAGTTTTTTATTTTTATTACTTTTTTCTAATTATAATACTATTCCTTTTTCAGTTTTTAATTTTTCAAATATATTCTTTTCAACACATAGACATTCTCATTTTTTAAAGTAGTTGAGTGTATCTTTCCTCTGTGGCTTGTTCCTCTTGACCTTTCCATATCTTTAATCCTTTTCTACCCAGAGACCTGGGTCTGCACATATTTTCCTTTCATATTTATATATTTAACTTACTTCTGATCTGTTTTTGTTTTAGTAAGTTATGTCATTAGGATTAATTTCCCAAGTTTTATTCCAGGACCATCATTAAGAAATCCATCTGACCGGGTGCGGTGGCGCACGCCTGTAATCCCAGCACTTGGGAGGCTTAGGCAGGAGGATCTCAAGTTCAAAGCCAGCCTCAGAGATTTAGCAAGGCCCTAAGCAACTCTGTGAGACCCTGTCTCTAAATAAAATACAAAAAAGGGCTGGGGATGCGGCTCAGTGGTGGAGTGCCCCTGGACTCAATCTCTGGTACCAAAAAAAAAAAAAAGAAAAAAAGAAAAAAATCCATCTGATCAGAAATGCTCACAATGTAACAACTGAGGCTTCCACACACCTGAGTCTGTGTCTGGTCCCTCAATTCTCTGGTTTATCTGCCATTGGGTTTTATTTTTCTATCTTTGTGCTTCTAGGCACAGTCATAATTACCATAGCTTTAAAGTCTGCCTTGACATTGAACAGGACAAGTCCTCTACCTTCTTCTGCAGAATGATTTTGCTCTCCTCACTCTTTGTTCTTGTTTATAAATTTTCTGATGCCTTATTGAGCACCCACAGGAGGGAGCCTTTGGGGACTTTGTGGTTAGATTTGAATCAACTCCATTGGTCAGTTTAGAGAACTGATGTCTCTACGAATCTGAATTTTCTTATCCAGAAGCAAGACATAGTTCAGTTTATTTAGGTCTTTATCAGTGACTTTCAGAAGAAACTATTCAAATCACTTTCCTAAATACATTTACATTTTTATGTATTTTTAATCATTCTAAAACTATATTTTTAGCTGTGAATGGCATATAAAATGCAACAAACTTTTGCATTGTGATTTTGTAGGTAATAATCTTCCTAAAATCTCTAGCAACCAACCTGAATTTTGAATTCTTCCTAAATACAAGGTATATCATTTGCAATGGTGTGTGAGCATTGTGTCTTGTTTTGAGATCAATAAGCATGTTGTTTGTTTTCATTCTTTAAGGCATAGACTAGCACCTGAGCAAAATATTGAATAAGAGATTCCAACAGCTATCTTTGCCTTGTCCCTGATCCTAGAGGAAATGCTTTTCAACATTTCAACATAAAACAGAGTATTTGCTTTATATTTTTAAAACATGTTCTGCCAGAGTTTGATGGGGTTACCTTAACAAAACACAGACTAACTGGCTTAAACCACAGAAATTCATTTTCTCATGGTTATAAAGGCTGGAAGTCCAAGATTAAGGTATCAGCAGGGCTGATTTCCGCAAAGGACTCTCTCCTTGGTCTGCAGGTGGTCACCTTCTCCATGCTTTCTCACATGTCTCTGCCTTCTCAATTTCCTCACGTGGTATTTCTCTGTGTGCATACGTCCTTGGTGTCTCCTTTTATGTCCAAATTTCCTCTTTTAAAAACACTCATTGTATGAGTTAGGGCCCAACTGAAGGACTTCATTTTAGTTTAATCATCTCTTTAAAGGCCTCATCTCAAAATTGGTCATTTTCTGAAATATTGGGGGTTAGGGTTTTAGCATAAATTTGGGGAGGATACAATTTAGCTTATAACATACGGTGTATCTTAAATTTTTAAAAATCATATTTGTATGTTCAATTTCAGAGATGCTTTTCCTGCATCTACTGAAATGGTCTGTATATCATTTTTTCTTTTCTTTCTTTTTTTTTTTTAAGACATAGACTGGCAGATTGGATTAAAACAGAAAGACCCAACAATATGCTGTTTTTAAGAGACTCATCTCATAAAAGAAGACATCCACCGACAAAAGGTGAAAGAATGGGAAAAAACATACCGTGCACATAGACTCTGTAAAAAAGCAAGGGTCTCCATCCTCATATCAGATAAAGTGTACTTCAAACTTAAGTGAGTTAGAAGGGATATAGAAGGACATTTCATACTGATTCAGGGAACCATAAGCCAGCAAGACATAATGATTTTAAATACTTATGCCCCAAATAATGGAGCATCTACATACATCAAACAAACCCTTCTCAATTGTAAGAATCAAATAGACCAAAACACAATAATAGTGGGTGACTTTAACATACCACTCTCACCACTGGATAGATCCTCCAAACAAAAACTGAACAGAGAAACTACATAACTAAATAATGCAATCAGTGATATGGACTTCACGGACATATATTGAGTATTTCGTCCATCATCAAGTGAACACACATTCTTTTCAGCAGATCATGGATCCTTCTCCAAAATAGACCATATACTATGCCACAAAGAAGCCATTAATAAATACAAAAAGTAGAGATACTTACTACCTTGTATTCTATCAGACCATAATGGAATGCAATTAGAAATCAATGATAAAATAAAAAGCAAAACCTACTCCTACACCTGGAGACTAAATAATATGCTATTGAACGGTGCAATGATAACAGAAGACATCAGGGAGGAAATAAAAAAATTCTTAGAGGTAAATGAGAACAATGACACAACATATCTAAATCTCTGGGACACTCTGAAAGCAGTAGCAACAGGAAAGTTCATTGCATTGAGTTCATATATTAAAAAAATAAAAAGTCAACAACTAAATGACCTAATATTATATCTCAAAGTTCTGGAAAAAGAAGAACAGATCAACACCAAAAGTAGTAGAATACAGGAAATAATTAAAATCAGAGCTGAAATCAATGAAATTGAAACAAGAGAAACAATTCAAAAAATTGACAAAACAAAAAGTTGGTTCTTTGAAAAAGTAAACCAAATTGATAAACCCTTAGCCACACTACTGAAGATGAGAGAAAAAACTCAAATTACTAGAATTCGTGATGAAAATGGAAAAATCATGACAGACACCACTGAAATACATAATTAGAAGCTACTTTGAAAATCTATACTCCAACAAAATAGAAAATATTGAAGACATTGACAAATTCTTAGAGACATATGATCCTCCCAAACTGAATCAGGAAGACTTAGATCAATTTGAAGCACCGAAAGAGAAGCCATCAAAAGCCTGTCAACAAAGAAAAGCCCAGGACCAGATGGATTCTCAGCCGACTTTCTACAAGAACTTTAAAGAAGAATTATTACCAATACTCCTCAAAGTATTCCATGAAATAGAAAAGGAGGGAACCCTTCCAAACTCATTCTATGAAGCTAGTATCACTCTGATACCAAAACCAGACAAAGACACATCAAAGAAAGAAAACTTTAGACCAATATCACTGATGGACATAGATGCAAAAATCCTTAACCAAATTCTGGCAAATCGCATACAAAAACATATTAAAAAGATAGTGCACCATGATCAAGTGGGGTTTATCCCAGGGATGCAAATTTGGTTCAACATCCAGAAATCAATAAACGTAATTCATCACATCAATAGGCTTAAAGTTAAGGATCATATGATTATTTCAATAGATGCTGAGAAAGTGTTTGATAAAATAAAGCACCTCTTCACGATTAAAACACTCAAAAAAATAGGGATAGTTGGAACATACCTCAGCATTGTAAAGGCTATCTATGCTAAGCCCATGGCCAACATCATTCTAAATGAAGAAAAACTGAAAGCATTCCCTCTAAAACCTGGAATCAGACAGGGATGCCCTCTTTCACCACTTCCATTCAACACTGTCCTTGAAACACTTGCCAGAGCAATTAGACCAAAGAAATTAAAGGAATACAAATAGGAAAAGAAGAACTCAAGCTATGTTTTTTTCATCAATACGTTGTTAGTTATTCCAATCAACTTCCAGTTTTCATGCTTTCTTCTTTTCTCATGTTAGCTTATGTGCATTCCTCATGTTTTGGTCAGTGGTATCTGAATTTATATTTAAATCTATAAATTTTGCAATTTTTATATATTGATTTATTTAAGTCATTGTTTATTTAGACATGTTTCTTTAAAATTTGTAATTATTAATGTATGTTACTTATGCAGCTTAATGGATTTCACTGTGACATTTCCATATGTGCATGTATTATGCTTTGGTCACGCCTGCCTTTCCTTCTACCTTACTGACCCTCTCCTCTCCAATTCTCTTCCAGGATCCCCTTTGATAATATTCCCTTAGAAATCTTTAATTTAAAATTTTTTTTCCTCATTGTTTTGAAAAAGTCTCTGTTCTTAACCTAATTGTTTGATGATCATAGAACATCGCTCCAGGGCTGGCATCTTTGTTGAGATTTGTCTGTGGTATAAAGTGTAGTCAATTATTGCAAATGATTCCTGTGTGTGTGAAAACAATGGATAATATCCAGTTTTATATACACATGTCTACTTGATCAACCTCATTAACATTGGGTGCTCAAAGTGTCTACTTAGTTTATAAATTTGATTTCCTCAATCTGTTACTTATCAAGAAACGTGTTGAAATCTCCTTTTATGATGATGAATGTCTTAGCCCATTCTGATGAAGCTATTAATTTCTACTTTATATACTTTGAGACTATTTCAGAGACTACATAAAGTTTCCTTTTGACTTGCTAAGCAAAGAAATATCTATAATATTTATATCTATAAAAGTTTAGAAGACCAGAATTAAGGAAAATTATTATTATCTTGTGGTTTGTATAGGAAGTGCTCCCTGAAAGCTCATGATTTGATTATGAGACCTGTAACTGAATCAGTGGATTAATCTACTTGATGGATTACAAATTTAAAATTTATCTGCCTACAGCTACCACCTGTGGTACTAGGTGGTAGCTGTAGGCAGATAGGGTGGAGTAGAGGAAGCAGTACACTTTGGGCATCCCTTTGGGGTTTACATTTCGTCCCTGGCACCTCTCACTCTCTTTGCTCTTTGGCTGTCATGACTTAAGCAGTTTTCCTGTGCCAAGGCCTTCCACCATGATGTTCTGCCTCTCTTGGGCCCAGAGCAACGGAGTCGGCTGACCTCCGATTGAACCTCTGAAGCTATGAGCCAAAATAAACTTTTCATTCTCTAAGTTGTTCTTGCTGAGTGTTTTGGTGACAGCGATGAAAAGTTGACTAACACACTTTACCTGTTTTTTCATGTGTATATTTTATAAATTAGGTTGTACCTTTTTAATTTACGTCAAAATTAAAATTTAATTTTTAAAACTGCAACATTATATATATTGTTCAAATATTTAAATCCATTATAATAGCAAAGGCTTCAATGTAAAATTATAATGTATCAACTTATACAATGAAAGTCATTGTATTGAAATGATAAAACAACTATTGCAACAACAGACCTTAGCACAGATGTCTATGACGGGGACAAAGCAGGCAATAAGCTTTACGTGGCTTTTTAAAAGAGGTGACTACACATACGTAATACAAACACAAAATTGTGCAGCCCATGGATACAAACCATTTTTCTAAGTGTTCCTACAGATTCATACAGCATTCATAAAAGGAGATAATGAGCTAAAGAACGTGAAACAAATATTTCCCATAAATTGGTGTAAGGAGCTAATCAATGAGATGTTGAGAAGTTCCAGTCACAGATAATATTATGTCCAACATGTAGTTAAAATTTCACTTACATAATACTAATAAAATACTGGTAGCTTTAAAATGAAGTAGCAAAACTTTTAGAATGAAGTCAAAGTCAGAATTCCCTAAATTGTGTTTCCTTATAGCCCTTTAACCTCCAAGCACCAACAGTGGTACGTAGCCATGGCTACCTTTAGGCATTTAGCCACGTCATCAACTTTGATTTTCCTTTATCCTATGTCTTGCCCGCGTTCTCTGTGCTGAATAGAAGGTAAGCGTGACTTGATCCTGGAGACAGGGAGGAGGATGTGACCATGGTTCTTCTCCTAGGGGGCCATGGTGAGTCAACCAAGGAAAGGCACTGAGGGCATTTGAGGATAAGCCAAAGACCAGAATGCTTCCTCATCAAACCCCATTAACCTTCTCACTACCACAGCCTGAGCTCAAACTATAATAGGCAAAATATTTATGGACTCAGTTAAGAGTTTGTTAAAAAAAAAATATTTATTTTTTGTTCTCAGTTCTTGAAAGAATTTCATGTACAGTATCACTGTACATTTTATCATTTTATCATTTTATCTTTTTAGATTTGAATTTCTTGCTCTGTCACACCTTCTGTGACACTTGGAGGTCAGCTGTGCTGTCTTTGTCTGAGTTTACAGCACAGATAAGGTGTATTTTCTTTGATGGAACACTGCTATGTGGTAGCATGAGCTCCCATAGCCAAATCAATAAAGTAAACTACCAAAAAGATTTTTTAAAAAATTGGAAGGAAAGTTATAGAATTTTCTGTATGGCTTGCCTAGTGAGAGATCATCTAGTTACAGAGATTATGGGGAAATTGTTGCCTTTTGCAGGAAGGAACACGAAAGACTAAATCTGTTGCCTTGTCGTACTTGGAAAAATTAACAGAGTCACAACTGAATTGAGCCAATCTGAAAGTTGAAAAGGACTTGCAATTCTGCTATTTAAACAATTTTGGTTGAATACATACATATGATTGGGAAAATGTATGTATACTATTGTAAATGTGCGGCTTGTCAAATTTTCACAGAATGAGCATGCCCATGTAACCAGCACCCAGACGAAGAAATAAAGTATTCCCAGCATTCAGAACCCCTGTTGTGCTCTTTCAGACAACCCCCCACAATCCCCAAGAGTAATCACTCCCCTGACTTACAAATGATACATAAATGACAAAGAGTTTTTAAAAATGGTTTTCTCAGTTAATACTTTGTGTCTGAGAGTCCAGTTGTTTTACATCTTTACAAATTTTTGGTATTCCCAGTCTTGTCATTTTAGCTATTCTAGTATGTGTGTATATTTTGTTACAGCTCTTTGTGGTTCTGATTTATACTTCCTTTATGACTAATGAAATTCAGTCGGTTTTTACATGATTCTTGGTCATTTGCATATTTTATTTTGAGAAATGTCTATCTTTGCCTATTTTGCATTAAAATTGTCTGACTTTTTCTTACTGACTTCTTTATTCAGGATACCAGCTATTGATTGTATACATGCATTGCAAGGCCTCTGTCTTTCTCTTTCCTAACCTCCCAGTATGGGTTACCTTTGAAGTTTTTTCTTTTTTGGGGGGTGGATACTGGAGAATGAACTCAGGGGCTCTTGATCACTGAGCCACATTCCCAGCCCTATTTCATATTTTATTTAGAGACAGGGTCTCACTGAGTTGCTTAGCACCTTGCTTTTGCTGAGGTTGGCTTTAAATTTGCCATCCTCCTGTCTCAGCCTCCTGAGCTCCTGGGATCACAGACATGAGCCACCGCACCTGGCTCCTTTTAGTTTTTTCATGGGGGTATTTTGGTAAACAGAAGTTTATGCTTTCAATAACATACAATTTGTGATTTTTCTTTTATGGTTAGTGTTTTTGGTTTCTTGTTTTAAAAGAAGTCTATCTTCAAAGGCCAGGGAGATATTCTATGCTTTTATTTTAAAGATTTTTTATATGGTTTCAGAGTCAGGTCTGCCATTTGGTTTAAATATTATGTATGTAGGTCTGATGGAAGAAGAGAGCTAGTAGCACATTCTATTTCATGTGGCTTTTCAAGTGACCCAGTGCCATTTACAGGAAAGTCCATACTCCCTTCTGCATTGGCATGTCACCTCTAAGGCACATCGGGTGACTATATATATTTGGACTTGTTTATGTATTCCAATTTTCCTTCTGTTCATCACATTTCCTATCCTTGTGTTATTACCATATTGACCTAATTACTAGAGCTTCATATCTTGAAACCTTAATTCTTTTTTGATATTACTAGATAGACTCAAATCTTTGCATTTTCACTGAAATTTTATTAACAGTGTCAATTTATGCAAAACCCATGCTTCTTTTTGGTTTTGCATTGAGGTTTTTTTTTTTTTTTTTTTTTTTTTTTATTAGTAGAATTTTTTTTTTTTACCTATGTATGTAGCCCATCTGGGTGTTTTTTTTTTATTTATTTTTTTTTTATTTACTTATTGATAGCATTGAGGTTTTAAATCAGTTTAGGGAACATTTAAAATCTTTGTGATATTGAAACTTTCAATCCATAAACATAGCATTTCACTTTCACTTCATTGATGTTGACCTTTATCTCAATAATGTTTTGTTGTTTTAAGGTAGAGATCTTCCAAATCTTACATTAATTGCATGTGATGGTTTGGGACTGTTTCTAAAATATTTATTTTAAATTACAAACTAACAAATTATAGTTGTGTCTGTTTATAGGATATGAAGTGATGTTATGGTTTATGAATATGATGTGAAATGATTAAATCAAATTAGTTAACAAATCCATTTCCTCAAATACTTATTTTTGTGATGAGAACATTTGAAAATTACTAGCAGTAATTTGAAATATTCATTATTTGCTATATCCAATGTGCTATATAATAAATCTCAACATAAAAGCAAAACAAAACAAAAACCTCATTCCTCTGGTCTGATTGAAGCTTTGTACACTCTATCATTTTCTATTCTCCCTGGCTTCTTGGCTTGTGCTACTCTCTTCTCTCTACTGGAGTTGGAAAAGTTTAGATTCTATGTATAAGTGAGAATATGTAGTATACATTTTTCCTTGTCTAGCTTGTTTCACTTAACATAATGTTTTCCAATTTTGTATATGTTGTTGAAAATAACAAACTTTCTGTCTTTTTAAAGGTGAAATAGTATTGGGGCTATTTAAAGTAGGATCAATTTTAAAAATTTAAAATTTTTTATTGATATGCATTAATGAAATCATTTAAAACAGTGATTTGTAACCAGAAATCATAATAGTTGGTTTGTACATTCTCTTAAGTATTTTAGGTAGATTATTAAGTCAACTGTGAATATGGATAGTTTATGTCTTATTTTGCAATCATCATGCTTTTCTCTTGCCTTTTAACAATACTGGTATTTTGAATAGAGGTTGTGATGGAAGTATGCTTGCTTTGTCCTTAACCTCAGGTAGAAATGTGTTGCCCCACATTTTCATCAGCAATTGGTATTATCAAGGTTGTTTTTTGTTGTTGTTGTTTTTGTATTTTGTTGTTTTTGTATGTTTTGTTTTATTTGGCCTAAGTCAATACACTGCATCATTATTGTAGCTTTAGCTTACTTTCCCCCAGTGATACATTGTGATATTGTGTATCATTCATGTGCCATTTGGCCATTTGCTAGTCATCTTTGGTGAGGTGTCTGATAATGTTTTCTCCATTATTTCACAGATTATTTGTTTTTTCATTATTGAATTTACATAGTACTTCATATATTCTGGATACAAGCTTTTATCACATGTATATTTTGAAAATAGTTTCCTCCAATCTTTAGGTTATCTTTCCATTCCTCTAAGAGTAAATTTAAAACAACAAAAGTTTTAAATTTGGCTGAAGTGCAGTTCAACTGATATTTTTCCTTTCTTTTATGAATTGTGATTTAGTGTCAGGTCTTTGGTGTCTTTGCCTCACTGATGGTCACAAAGCTTTTGTCCAGTATTTTCCTCTAGATCTAGGTCTATAATCTACTTTACCTTTTTTATGTTTTTCTAGTTGTCCATAGACCTTTTTTATTCATTCATTCATTCATTCATTCATTCATTCATTCATTTATATGTGGTTCTGAGAATCAAACCCAGTACTTCACACATGCTGGGCAAACACACTACTAGTGAGTCACACCTATTTTACCTTTTGTATGTGGTGTGAAGTTTGTGTCAAGCTTTACTTTTCAGGTATGTGGGTATGCAATTGTTCCAGCACCATTTATTGGCATTTCTTCATTGTGCTTCCATTACAGCTTTGTCAAAAATCACTAGTCTGTGCATGTGCGAATCTACTTCTGGACTTTCTTAAAAGTCTCTGGTCAATTTGTCTACCCTTGTGCCTATGCCAATTATTTTGACAGCTGTAACTTTGTAACATTTTTTAAATCAAGTGGTTCTCCTTTGTTCATCTCTTCCATTTTCATTTCTATATAAATTGTAGAGTCAGTCAGTTTCTTAAAGAAAAATGCACACTGACATTTTGATTGATATGGAATGCTGCATTGGCAGTTTCTTTTACTCCACTTATTACTTTAAAGATAGAAATTAATATAAATGTTACTGCAAACTCAGTGCTTAAATAGCACTGATTATTATTTTAAGGTTCTGTCAGTCATAAGCCTGGTATGGGTTTCACAGGCTAAAATCAGTAGATTCCTTTACATTCTGGAGGCTTTCCTAGAGTTTCCTGCCAGACTGGGTTGTTCTTAGCATCCCTTCCTTGTGGTGGTAGGATCAATTCTGCTGTTTTCTTGACAGCTTTTTGAAACAACCTCTTTCCTTATTTGTGCCCTCCTTCTCCACCCTCA
Organism: Glaucomys volans; assembly: GCA_020662805.1. Lineage (NCBI taxonomy): Eukaryota > Metazoa > Chordata > Mammalia > Rodentia > Sciuridae > Glaucomys > Glaucomys volans. The sequence continues at coordinate 238,485 of JAJEJO010003145.1, forward strand.
AATCCAGCCATTCTAAGGAAACTCACATTGCTGATTTAGTCAGGAAAGGCGCCCGACTTCAAACAACTTCTGTGATTTTATTGGGCTTACCTGATACTCCAGGGTAACCTCCTCATCTCAGGGTCTTAACCTCAGTTAAGGCCCCTTTGGTCATTTTTAAAGGAATATATTTACAAGTTCAGGAGATTCAGGCATGGAAATCTCTGGAGAAAAATTATTATTTCAACCAGTTCCCCAGAAATCTAATGTAATGCTTGTCTTTGTTCCACTTGGTACGATGTGTCTAATTTGATTCTGATATGCTTTGGTGTACTGATATGCTCATGTTTCTTCCACTTAGAGTTTATTGAGTTTCTTGGATCTGTAATTTTACAGTTTTGATGAACTTTGGAAAAATCAATTATTATTTCTTACACACACACACACACACACATATACACACACACATATATATACTTTTAAAATTTTCTTACTTTTTTCCTTCTCTATATAGCATAATCAGAGTGAAAAACACACTGAGGTTATTACCAGTGTTTTGGATGTTTTTATCTCTGTGTTCCCTGTTGGGTAGTTTCTATGGCCTGTTCTTGGACCAATAATCGTTTTTTTCCTTACAATGTTTAATCTGCCATTCAATCTATCTAATGTATTTTTCATCTCACTTGTTCTACTTTTCATGTCTAGAAGTTAGAATCTGATCTTTTTATATTTTCCATGTATCTTTGTACTTTTTTGAACATCTAGAATCAGTCATAATAACTGAATGCCCTTCTTTTGCTCTAATATCTTTGGTAGTTTAGTCCAGTGTGATAGTTTGATTCTTTTTCTCATTTTGAGTCATATTTTCTTGTTCCTTTGCATGTTTGGTGATCTTAGAATCTTGGAAGAGATGCATACCGTTCTGAAATTTACCTTGTTGGGTGATGAAAAGTGTGTTTTTCTATAAAATTTCTTTAAAAAATTCTATAATTTCTATTTTATAGAAATTTCTAATTTTTAAAATTATTATCATCACTTTTTATATATAAAGTTCTTTGATCCAGTCCCATTGGTATATCTAGGTGGTCATCAACCTGTCCACATGAAATGGAATAAAGGGTTATGTTTTAGAAGTAATGTAGGTACAAAGGCATCCTCCTTTGAAGAAGTAATCAGAGCAAGGTTTTAAAGCACAGTATTATCTTTATTGAACTATTTCAGATCCTATCTAACATTGGCATTTTCTAACCATACACATGTTCAGATGGCATTATACATGAATATATGAACTGCATGCTGATCTAAATAACATACAAGAAAAAAATTCTCTACTATTCTAGAAGCATGAGAATATGTTTTCCTTTTTCATTCCTCAGTTCCCACATTAAACTCAGTACCTCAGTCCAAATACTGCTCCATGGCACTCTCCTGCTTTAACAAGTGTTGGCGAGGATGTGGGGAAAAAGGCACACTCACACATTGCTGGTGGAGTTGCAAATTGGTGCAGCCACTCTGGAAAGCAGTATGGAGATTCCTCAAAAAACTAGGAACGGACCCACTATTTGACCCAGCTATCCCACTCCTCAGTTTATACCCAAAGGTCTTAAAATCAGCAGAGTATAGGGATGCAGCCACATCAATGTTCATAGCTGCTCAATTCACAATAGCTAGATTGTGGAACCAACCGAGATGCCCTTCAGTTGAAGAATGGATAAAGAACCTGTGGTATATATACACAATGGAATAACTCAGCCATAAAAAAGAATAAAATTATGGCATTTGCTGGTAAATGGGTGGAGTTGGAGAATATCATGCTAAGTGAAATAAGCCAAGCCCCAAAAACCAAAGGCCGAATGTTTTCTCTGATCAGTGGATGCTGATACATAATGGGGGGCGGGGGTTACGGGAGGGATAGGAGAGAATGGAGGAAGTATAGATGATACAGAGGAAAATGGGACGGGAGGAAAACAGTAGACTGAGACAGACAGTATTACCCTATGTATATGTAAGATTATATGAATTGTGTGAATAAAAAAAGAAAATAATAAATTATTTTATTTATTAATTATTAATATTTATTAAATGTTAAATAAATCAAATTATTAAATATTCATTAATAATATTAATTAATTATTTTATTATTTATTAATAAATAAAAAATGGTTTGTCAGTTGGTAGGATTACTGACACAGACTCTTCACTGCTCATTATTTTGTCCTTATTTTTAATGTGCCTCTTCCTGGACACTACTAAATGCAGACTTGAGAATGTCACTTGATTTTTAACCTTTGACAGAATTCTGCTTGGAAAACAATTGTGTAAAGTTAGTACTTTCTGAGTTTCCACTTTCAAGTCTTAAAAACTAGGACAACAGTAAATGCAAAGACAATCCCACTCTGCAGAGAAACTTAGATACATTTGAAAACTTACAAGTAGGCAAAAGCAATTACAATACAGCAGTGGAGTGGGAAGACCAAAAGGAAGCACTCAGAACAAGCCAAACGAGAGCACTCCTTACGTATGTGTCACGACTCCAGGTACAAAACTAACGATTCCTCCTCTGCAGCAGCATTCGCCCGTGCATGACCCAGCAGCGGGAGCTTCCCTAGCTCTCCAACAGCACAGAGGCTGAAACAATTGAGCATTTAGGCAGGAAATAGTCAGTTATGAAGCAATTTTCAAAAGAAAAACTCACAATGTGAGCAGGTCACAGGTGCCTGGCAAGAAATTAAGGTTAAAAATTTGCAATCACCACATGAAACCCTGATTCACAAGAATTCCTGAAAGCCAGTTGTACGACCTTTTCAATGAACTGCCTGCTTTTAGCTATTCCAGGAAGAATTTAATTCATTCAAATGAGAGCAATAAATAAAAAGATCAAAACCAAGGGTTGGTCACAAAAATCTTCCAGGGGAATATAAGAAAAATAACAACAATAGCAACAGATGATTGAAAGAATGGAACAAATTGCAGATAAAACAGATTTACATTGCCATGGAGATAAAAACCGTCACCCAACTTATCTCCATAAATTAAGAAACATTAATGAAGCAATTGTCTCTCTAAAACAACAGTAGAGTATTGAAGACATCTGTGTTCCCTTGTTCACTGCAGAACTATCACAATAGTAAGAAATGAAATCAAGTGGAGTGTCTTGATGAATGGATAGAAACTGTGCATTACATATACAGTGCAAACTAATACTCATCCTTGAAAAGAATGAAATCCTCTCTTTTGCAATAACATGGATGGAAATGGAGATCATTAGGTTAAGTGAAATAAGCTAGCTGCACAGAAGGGCAAGTGCCCAATGATTCCACTCATACGTGGAATCTAAAAGTGTGATCTGAGAGCAGTTGAGAGCAGGATGGTGGTTACAGAGGCTGGGGACAGTAGTGGGAAGGGAATGCTAAGGTTGATCAAGGAGTGCTAAGCACTGTTAATTAACAGTCTTCAGTTGTAATAGTTACATGAAATTATGCACACACACTATGTGAGTCCATCTATATACAATTCTAAAAATAGACAAAGCTAAATTATAGTGTTTAGGCTACCTGCATGGGTGCTAATATCATAAAGAAAAGCAAAGGGTGATTACCACAGAAGTTCTCATGTTTAGCTCTAAAGGAGAGGGAAAATGTTAAAATTGGAAAGATCACGTATGAGGCTCTGGGTTACTGAAAATGTCCTATTTCTTGATGTCAGAGACAGCTGCATAAATACTTATTTAATAATTCAAAAAGTTGCAGATTTGCATTTCATACCTCTTTCACCTTTTTTATGAATGTTATATTTTATAATTAAATATTTTTAATAGAAAAATTACATTAGAAAATAGAAACATGGCAGAGTCAAAATGTTAATGCAAGATCTGATTCTTTTGGGAAAATATTAAAACAAAGAGTTAGTTAATTGACTTTAAAGTAAAAAAATGAACACATATCCTAAATTAGGTATAATGGTGGGGAAATAAACATAAATCTAGGAGAAATAGATGAAAAGAATCATTAGAGATTACTTCACTCATATTTAGGATACATTTCAGACCCTGAAAGAAAGAGACGATTCTTTAGGAAAATATAAATTCCTGAAATTAAGTCTAGAGATAAAATTTGACCAAGTTCATTATAATAGAAAAATAGAGAAAGTATCAGAGATTACCTCCCTTTAAAGGGAGTTTCAAAGGAGAATTTTTCTTTGCATTTAAGGAAGAAATAATTACAGTGATATTTAAATTGCTTAAATATCATGGTACAAAAATGAAAAAAGTTTTCAAAATTATTTTTATATGCAAATTATTTTTAACGCAGATATGCATTGTTTAACATGTCTGTGAAATACGACACAGTAGAAGAAAAAACAGGACCAAATTTAGTTATAAATATCAGTACACATGTCTTAAAGTGAGCCAGTATGTTCTACGGAATGCCTGCTTTGCTCAATGCTTCAGATGTGGTGATTGACATGTTGCAGGGCCTATATTTAGAATAGAAAATAAGGGTAGAAAAATGAATTCACTATGTAGGAAGGTAAGGCCCATTGTAGATGACTTGTTTCTTTTTATGGAGGCTCGAGGGAAAGCACTTCTATATATTTGGTTTGTGTGCACCAGTAACAACTTGGATTAGCTACCTTTTGTCTTGGGCAGTGCTGAATCATAGCTAAGAATCTCAATTCTGGCCTTGCTAAACTCATGTCCAAAGCGCGATTCTGAGACTCAATTATTGTAATCTGCATAATTGCACATCCTTATATTCAGGCTCATCTTTGGTCTGAGTGCCTTGAAGAACACAGGATCCTATTAGATTATTCCTGCAGAATCTGATTGCTTTTCTTGTAATAGATTGCAAACAGGGTCACAATTCTTTGTGGCCCCTCCCTTCATGAGGCAGGGTCTATTTCTTTATCCCTTGAAGCAGGGCTGATTCTTTGATTTTCTTTGCCTACCAGAATGTGGTGAAAATGGCAGGGTGCCAGTTCCATGCTTCAGCTCAAGTATCCTGAAGTTGTCACTTGCCGTTCTTAGAGCCAAGTGAACAAAGCCATATTATCCTCCTGGAGGATGAGGTTGGAGAGAGAATCAAGTCATCCCCTCCATCCTAGCTAAACCCAGACTTGTGTGTCAACCAAGGCAGACCTGGCTATACTGGGAGTTTCTAAATATTTCTACCCTTCTATTTGTAAATAGTGACCACATTTAAAAATTGTTCTGTGTTCTTCAAATTGTCTAGTTGTGACGATGGTGTGAAGTCGATGGACTTATATAGGGAGTTCTCATTAAGACTATGATGAATGTCAAGTTATTCAAGAATGTGACACAGGTGAGTCAGAAGCCTCATTACTACACTGATGAACGGTGGGTTTAAAGTGGCTTTAGCTCCCTCACCATGAAATGAGAAAATAGAGTGGGGTCTCCAGGGTCCCACTGGGCCTGATGTGCTCTGCTTCCAGCAACCCCTGCTCTATCTTCTCTTTCTAGTTCTTCTACACACTAGAGTCAGTAGCAATTCTCTGCTATGATAGAAAATAATTTTATCTATAATTTACATTCTTTTATTTTGTTTTAATTATGCTAGTTAGTCATATGCCAGTAATTCACATTCAGTGTATGGAGTGTTCAAATGTGAAAAAAAATCACTTATATTCCAATAATGCAGATACAACATTAACAGTATTAACAATCCTTTTTTATTTCTAATAATAAATATTCAAAAATAGGATTATAATGTGCATGTTGTCCTATAACGTGTGTGTGTGTGTGTGTGTGTGTGTTTGTGGTTTTTGAATGGTGCTGCATAGTGTCCTATTGGATGCTCATAATTTATTGAAACTCCATTTGCAATGACACATCTGAGCCATTGCTGATTTTCACTCTTATCCATGTTATGATAGAGAACTAAATTCCCTAAATTTGGGAAATAAATTTTTGAAAAATAGTGCACTGAGCATAGCTTTAGTGAAAATATTGTTCAAATGATGAAAAACAGATCTATATTTTTATATACTTTATCTTGGAGTCTCATGTTAGCTACAGTTTCCTAAATTCATGTCTGAGGGGACACCAAAATATTCTAAAAACAATCAAAGTGTCTAGACCCCCTACTGAATCTAATTAAAGTGAGGGTCTCCGGGGCAATCTTTGGATGCATAGTTAAGAAAAGCTTTCAAAGATAGCATTTGTCTAGCATATTTGTTTCTTGACCTCATTTAAAAAGTGCAAGAGAACAAAACACTTTTAAAACCTTTGTCCCCATTAGCTATATGATGAGAGTTCCCAAAACTCTAAAACAAATTTTGAGATCCATGAAATGAGTATCTAGAGAAATAACCTCCTCTTTCATTTTTTGACAGGCAGTGGAATTTCATTTTAGCCACTAAAGAAGATTTACAAGTCCATAAGAAATGCAGTAGTCAGGAGCTATCCTGGAGGAGAAGCCACAACAACCAAACATCCAGTGGAGAAATATAAACATGCAGTAGAATTTCTTTACAGATTGCTGCATGTGGTCTCCTTCCCACCCTGCAAAACTTTTGACCTCTTCTATTGTTTCCTGACTCCAAAGAAATTTGTCCACTTCATCACACCAGGTTAGACAAAGAATTTAATGCCTTGAATCAGGTCTTCTGACTTGGAATATACATATCCAACTCTTTTCTTGCATTTCTCACTAGAGTGTGAGGTCACCCGGGGGATAGATCTCTGTGTTATTTTAAGTATGTGTTATTTGTTTTGACTCTAGTGAATAATAATAATAATAATTTACTATGTATCAGGCATTCTGCTAAACAATTTATATCTATGGTAGGTTCATTATTTAAACTATTTTCTTCCTGTACTTTCCTCTTTTTTCTTGGTTACAAGTGGGTAACCAGAATTTGTGTTTCTTTGCCTCAAGCATCTTTGCAGGACAGGAAACACATGTGGTGGATACCATTAGCTCCTTTTAATGAGGACACTGAAGAACAAGTACCTGGTACTCTGGATTGTGAGGTAAACAAGTAAAGTGATTGAGGTCAGAAAAAGGGGGCCACCATTTAAAGACCACCTCCCTAGCATGCAATTATTGAAGATAAGTTAGCCATCCTGGAATATGGTTCCTGAGAGGGCAGAATGTGTCAGGAGAGCTCTTCTCCTAATAATAATCTACTTCAATCATGTTATAGTTGTTCAGGGGAAATATTCTTGGACTCACTGAAATGAATTTTAGAACTTCCTACAAAACTTAGAACCTCAACCTTTTCTTCCCTTCCCCCAAATTCTCTCTCAAACCCAAACAAATCAAATGTGCATTTGTAGTCTAGGGACATATGAATTAAAGTCTATAGTGCATACACTTTTAGTACTGAGAAAGTCTCTGCCATATTTGCATGAGTTGGTTAATCTGGAGGAGGTGATGGTGTTCTGAGAGAGGGGAGAACTTTAGTGGGAAATCAGTGATGTTCATCTGGAGGGAGGGGTAACTCTAGGTTTCAATGTTCCTAATCTTGCCAAAGATTCTCACCCCATGCACAACCAGAAATAAAGAAGCAACTGAATCTGAAGACATTGTGAAGTCTGATGATGGGCATCTCAGTGTAGAGGGTTAGGGAATTCCCAGATGTCTTGGTGTCACCAACTATTTATTGAGCCAGGTATTCTGTAATGAGCTGAGAATACTTGAATGTCTAACAAGTCACTGGTCTTGAAAGACCAAGGAAGACAAACTAATATTTACTTTACAGTATGGCAAAAGTTGCAATACCAAAAGAGAGAAGCACCTAGAACATGTTCAAGAGGTACTGGATGCCATCCTGAATATGAAGATGCTATGGTATAGGGCATCTGTGAGTTCAGAACTACATCTGTAAGTTCATGTATGAAGAAATAAAAGAAGGAAGGGCACATTCATGACTTGCAATGTGCAAGTAGGAATTGTGATGCACAGTGGAAATTATACTACACATGCACAACCATGTCCTAAGGAAATTCCAAGGCAGCAGATATAGTTCAAATGATCAACAGAAGAACAGAAGTTGTTTTATTCAGCTTTTTCATCACTGTAACCCAAAGACCTGATAAAAACAAGGTAGAGGAGGAGAAGTTTATGTGGGGATCATGGTTTCAGAGGTGTCAGTCTATAAATGGTCAACTCCATAGGTCTGGGTCCAAGGTGAGGCAGAAAGTCTGGGAGGAGGAAAATCAGCATATGGCAATCAGGAAAGAGAGAGAGAGAGAGAGAGAGAGAGAGAGAGAGCAAGAGCTCTCCAATAACCAGAGTCAAAATATAAACCTCAAAGGCACACCCCTAGTGACCTACTTCCTCTAGCCATATTTACCTGTCTACAGTTAAAGTCCAACTAATCCACATCTGTGAATCAATTCACTGATCAGGTTACACCTCTCATAATATAGTCATTTCACCTCTGAAAATTCTTGTATTGTCTCACACATGAGTTTTTGGGATACATACATCTCATATGTAAACAGTAACAGAAATCCACAGGGCCCCAGGCAGAACCACAGGACCAAAATGGAATGATTGTGTGTCAAATTTACAGGGAAATTTGACTGCATAGTTTATACATGGAGAGCAGGTGACTGGAAAGTACATTGGAAATATTGTAAACTTTGAAATTTTCAGAGTGAAACTAAATGTATGGACCACTTCCAATTGGTGCCATGGCCTCCTTTCCATACTTGGACAGAGGAGACAATATCTGAAGGGAACTCTGTAGGGGAATACAATAGAGAGTAACTTGATTATTTCTTGTCATCAGAAGAATTTGGGCCACCAGGCTGGAGGCTTTACAAATTTGTTCCAAAATTCAGGCAACATCTCCATTTTCACTCACTGAAACTGTTTCCTTTATACTTTGCTCTGACGAGACTCAGGTCTTCATCCTTTTCTTCAATAATATTCATTATTCTTTGTCCTGTTTTATAAGTTTTATTCCAGTTTGTTGAGCTTTCCAGATAAGATGTTTTAAATCTATTGAAACAACTTTTGAAGTCCACCACCCAGGATAATGGCTGCAGAGTCCTTGAAGGTGGAAGTGACTTCTGGTCACCATCTTTTCCCAGTACAGATGAGCAATAAGATTTCTACGAGAGAAGTAGATGGGCCTATGCACATTGAACTCTGTCAGGCAAATAGAAAGACAAATGGTTTACTCCGTCACTTTAAAAGCACTGGTCATGCTTCTTTATTTAATAAAGTAGAAAGATTCTGTCTTCTTTCAGGCCAAGAGAATTCTTCATAAATGAGGTTGTCACTTAAATGCATTTTTTTCCTTCACAAATTATTAGCCAGGATTAGCTTCCTGCAGGGATCTCTCAGGTTCTGAGAGGGACTAACAGTTATGTTAGGAGAGCTTGTCCTCAAATAAATCATCTATTTTAATAATGTTATATTTGTTCAAGGAAAATATGCTAAGACTCAACAAACTGAATTATAGAACTACCTAGAAATCCTAGAACTACAATATTTTCTCCTTCCACCCCCACAAATTTCCCCTCAAACCCAAACAAATCAAAAGTGCATTTACATAATAGTCAATAAATATAAAAACAAGGGCATGTAAAGTATTGTCCACCGAGAATGCCCTCATGAAACTGCCCTGGGCAGAGTGAACTTTTCTATGTCTGCATTCCACTGCTTTCTGTTCATGCCTCCATGATGACTTCCCCACACTGTAGGTGGTGGTTTGGTGAGTCTTCTCTTTCTCATTAGCCTGTATGTTCCTATAGGTCATGATCAGGGTGGAAATATTTAATAATTGTGGTGATAGGTGATTTCTTACGTTGTCCCATTTAACTTATTTTGAGTACTGAAAAGCATTATCCACCACCATTCTTGAGTTTAAGATTGCTAAGGAGCTTCAGTAAGGCAGGCAGTAGAGCAAGGTTTGATTCCATGCATGTTTCTCTGGAAGACTCCATCTTCATCACCCATGTAAGGCCCTATTTTACTTCTTTTCCTGATCAGCATATAGCTTAGTCCTTGCCTAGGTTCATCAGGCGTTGGCAGGAAGTGAAAGTACTTTGCACCTGAATTTGTATTTAGAGGTAGGTGGACAGGGAAGTCTATGTTGAAGTTGATAATGGAGAAAGTTGGGGGGAGCGGTCACTAAGAAGCAGATATGGAGTGGAGTAGGGAATCATAGACGGAAAGGTCAAGGTTTTTGATTTTAGAAACTGAGTTTGAAGTGTTCAGCACTTCAAAGCCCATGTCAATGTGGTATCAACATGGAAACAAGATTGTGTTCTGGGAGATGTGATTGAAGGCAGATCCTTTTTTTTTTAATGTGAACCAGCTAGTTTTTTTTTTTAATTTTTTTTTTAATTTTAGTTCATGGTACACAAATGGAGTACAACTATCATTTTCTGGTTGTACACAAAGTAGAATCATACAATTTGCTTATCATACATATACATAGGGTAAAGATGTTTGTCTCATTTTATTGTCTTTCCTTCCCCACCCGCTCCCCCCTCTCAGTTTCCTCTATACAATCCATCCCTTCTCCAATCTTCCTGTACCGCCCCCGACCCCCCACTATGTGTCATCAACCACTTATAAGAGAAATCATTCGGTCTTTGGTTTTTTGGCATTGACTTATTTCACTTAACATGATCTTCTCCAATTCCTCCATTTACTTGCAAATGTCATAATTTTATTATTCTTTATGGCTGAATAATATTCCATTGTGTATATATACCACAGTTTCTTTATCCATTCCTCTATTGAAGGGCATCTAGGTTGGTCCCACAATCTAGCTACAGTGAATTGGGCTGCTATAAACATTGATGTGGCTGCATCACTGTAGTATGCTGATTTTAAGTCCTTTGGGTATAGGCTAAGGAGTGGGATAGCTGGTCAAATGGTGGATCCATTCCAAGTTTTCTGAGGAATCTCCACACCGCTTTCCAGAGTGGCTGCACTAATTTGCAACCCTAGCAGTAATGTATGAGTGTACCTTTTCTCCCACATCCTCGCCAACACCTATTGTTGCTTGTATTCTTGATAATAGACATTCTAATTGGGGTGAGATGATATCTTAGGGTAGCTTTGATTTGCATTTCTCTTTGAGTGTCTACGTGGTGGTGTCTGAGATCTAATTTCAACAGGGCAGTAAGTAGATGCAAAAAAGGCCTTTGTGAAGGAGTGTAAAGTTAAAAGTTGGTTAACGACTGGTGAGCTGGAGCAGATCCTGAGCCGTAGGAACCCATGATAGAGTTGGAATACTGGGGTATCATATTTCAAGATTTTAAGATTGAGTTGAGGGAATGAAAAGATCCGGACTGTGATCAAGGACATGCGTCTTTGAAGAAGAAGGATGTGAAATTGGGTCCTTGAAGGAACTGAGAAGTTAGACTGCCATCCAGGTAACATTTAAGTCACTCACAGTGGTGTCAGGACATGAATGGAGGAAGAGGATGATAAACCAGTAGAGAAACTCTCCAAGAGATGAAGAGGCTGACCAATGGTTTGTTTAGAAACAAGAGGAATGAAAGTAAATCACATGAGCATCTAAAAGAAAGAAGGGCAGATATTTTACATAAAGTAGTATTTGGAATGTGAGTTCACACATCTCCTGACTGTAAAGTAAAGGGGCCTGAAGGAAGTAGACAATGTCCCTTTGAGAGTGCTAAGCAGATACATGACTTCAGATCAGAGAGGATGAGGGTTCCAACTAAGGAGGTGGAATTAGGGTGAAAGAAGAACACAATTCAGAGAGGGAGGTTTTATGCCTAGTTGGATGTGAGGGTAAATAAAGAGGGTGACTGAGAGTCACTGAAAAGAGAGTGTTAGTATTTCTTGAGATCAGGAACAGTGGAGGAGAAACAGGTTGGAGTTGACGTAGCCTTCAGAATTTGGTCAGGAAAAGAAAGACACTATAAGCATTGTAGAAGGCCGGAGGAATTGGAGCTTATCCAAATCTGGCAAGAGAAGGTAAGGTTCTGGAAGTGGGGGTGGTAAGATAAGAGAGACAGGCACTAAATCAAACTAAAGCACTAGTGCACATGGGCTAGAGCTTGCTAGAAATTTCCAAGCATCTTTGGGAATGGATCCATGAAAGGAGAACTTGTGGAGATGCCACCTCTGTGGAAATAGCTCCTCTGTGGATGCATTGCCTTTGTGGGCTGAAGTCCAGGACCCAGGGATGGCTTTGGGGCCACTGCTGCTCTTAGGGCTGGTTCTGGGAAGATGAGCTGGACATAGAATAGGAGCAAAGTCCAACAGGTCTCAATATCTGTTCCTCACTGTGTCTGATGAGCACCACCTTCTAAATGTGGTACCCTCAGCTATGGACAATTAGATCTATGTATCTGGAGCTTAGGAATGAAACCAGCACATAAAAAACAGCTGCATATGAACCTGCAAATTGATCAAGAGGAACCACGAAGGAGTGAAAGAGAAAGCTGAGGACAGGACAAAGGAGACCAATTGTCTAAAGAGGTGTGAGGAACAGGTCAGGGCAGCATAGCAGGAACCAAGGACAGAGCTTCAAGGAGGGGCCTGTGTCTACAGAGCCATGTTCAGGACAGTTAAGGAGACGAGACATATTGCTCTGTGTACACGAGAATCATGGGCCAGGCAACACCTCTGCCTGGAAGCCACTGACTGCTCTAGTTCTGGGTCTGATATTCCAGTTGATTCCTACCAGAATTCCATGTGAAGAATAACTTTGCTAAGAAAAGTAAATGATGTAAGGTGTAGGAGTTCAAATGAACTTAATTTCACTACAAGTCTATTTTTCTTAAAAGAAAACATTTGAAAATATGACCTGATCCTTTCATTTCTAGTAAAACCAGTCCATTGCTATTCACTTTGCTAAACATCCATAGTAAAGTATCTGAACCACATTTCTGAGTTTAGCTAAATCGAATATATATACACATACACACGTATATATATAATGTATATATGCATACCTACACATAGAAAATAAGATTTCTTCCTATCCATAACATTTCTCTGCTTCATTATGCCATTAAAATAATTTGATTCTAAAGTAAGAAAGACCTTAGCAGGTGTTTAATGATTTTTAAAAGCTTTGAAAAGTATCATTTAGGGTATATTTAAAATGCCTAATCATGCAATTAAATCCAGAAGTTACCTCAACTCCTGAGTGATTCTAAGTTGAACTTTGGTGTTCCTATGTGCACTCTTTTATAATTAAACAAAATCATATAACAGATTTGGCAAGTCAGTTGTCTGGTTGTTTAAAAATCATATAAATAATGAACACCTTAAAATAAAAATAAAATATGAAGCTTTTGTTGCTGTAGGCTGCTTTTCTGGTCCTTGTCAAAAGAAATGACAGGCATTTGTGCCTGATTCCCTCGAATAGGGTTTTAAATCCAAAACTGCACCCTTTGAAATATGATAGTCTTCTCTCTTCTGCCTTTGGTGTCAGTCCTCTGACTTACTGAGGTCCAGGAAATTAACTCTAACATGTTTATGTCCAAGGAACATAATAAATTCCTAGTACATATTATGTGTTCTACATAGAGTAGCTCTAATTCACTTATTTCATGCATTCGAATTTGGTCTAAGGGTCTTCTTACCTTTCTACTTTAATGATGAAAAATTTGGATTGAAAATATAACCTTTTTACATAAAAATACAACATTTTATCAGTTTTTTTATTTATTGAAGTTAACTTTTTAATTAAGAATAAAAATATGCCTATATTCCTGTTTGGAATTCAAAAATATATTTGTTATTTTTTGCATATTTTAAAACACAGTAGACATAAAACACTGTTATAGTTTAGACATTAGGTGTTCTTCAAAAGCTTGCATTGTGTGAGACAATGCAAGAAGGTTCAGAGGTGATGTGATTGGGTTATGAGAGCCTTAACCTAATCAGTGCATTAATCCCCTGATAGAGATTATCTGGGTCATAACTGAAAGCAGGTAGGGTGTGACTGGAGGAGGTGGGTTATTGAGGGGTGTGCCTTGCGGTTGTGATGAGGAGAACTGCCCACCCCTCTCTCTCTCTTCTTCCTGTTGCAATGTCTTGAGCTGCTTTCCTCCACTACAAATTAACTTTTCCTCTCTAAAATTATTCTTGTCAGGTCTTTTGATACAACAATGAAAAAGATGACTAAAATAAACATGAAAAAAATTAAAATCCTCTTTGTATCCTCCCCACCGTCTCTGCTCCTTCATACTTCATATATCATATACTGAATTTCCTTGAGTTACTTTGTTACTGGGGAGTCAATTTTGACCTATTGATCTAGATCCATCCATGTACTACTGTACCAGTGATAATGTGTTCTAGTTATTATGCCTTTATTGTTAGGTTTTGGAATTTTGATGGTATCATTTGGATCTGAAACATCCCCCAAAGGCCCATGTGTTAACGGCTTGGTCCTCAGCATGGTACTCTTGGAAGGTGGAGGAAACCTTTAAAAGGTGGGGCCTCATGAGAGAATTTAGGTCACATAGTGGCATGCCCTTAAAGGAGATATATTACGGCCCTTGGCCCTCCTCTTCCTCTTTCAATCTGACCATGAGTTGAATGGGCTTTCTCTGCCATGAGCTCCTACTATGAAATACGACCTTACCACAGGCCCAGAAGCAACAGTGCCTATGGACTGTAAATTGAAACTGACAAAAATGTGAGCCAAATTAACACTTTTCTCTCTATAAATTGGTTATTTCAGATACTTATTTGCTATAGTATCAGAAGCTAGCATGGTATTTCTGCTTTTTGTTACATATCTTAGTATTGAATTGCTATTTCTGGATGCTTATGTCACATGACCTTCTGAATCAGTGACAAAGATACGAATGAATTTGGGGATAATTTGTATCTTTATGATATTGAATCATTTCATTCATGAACACAATGTAACTCTCCATTTATTCATCCATCTTCATTTATTCTTTGTCATCTATAATACTTGACAGTTTCTCCATAAAGGTCATGTTTATTTTTTATTAGATTTTTTTCCCCAAGTATCTCATGCATCATGTTCTTTTTGGGAATGCAGACCTTATTATTGGTGGGTAGGAATGGTATTAATTTTTATAAAGCATCTTGTACACAGAAACTCACACATAGGTTTCTGTGCTTCGTCTATGTAGACAAACATGGTGTCTGTGCATAATTATTCAGCCTGTTCTTTCCAGTGTTTATATCACCTTCTCCTCCACGTCATTTGCTGCATCCTACTGAATTTATAAATGTCTTTTCAAATTGTGTGATTTCTCTAATCCTTAAGTTTGATGCCTGTTGTGCTTTTGTATCTGAATGATGACTATCATGCACTTTAGAATTTTTTGTTTGTGAGCTCACTTTCAACAGGAATCTTCTGCACAGGTCTTATATGGTTTGTAGCTCAGTACGATATCTGTATAGGGAGTTTCTGAGTTGGCTCTCCTCTAGCCTTTGTGGCTTACATGTTCTAGGCAAGTTTTTGTATTTTCTTTGTATTTTTGTATCACAGAGGTATTGGAGATTTGGGGTCCCTACTACCCCAGGCTACTGTCCAGAGGTTTGGGTTTCTTGCTGCTTGCTCTATTTTTGCCCAGAACCCAGGACCCCCATCCAACCTTGGGTCCTATCCTTGGGGTGATCGTGTCAGCCTTTACTAATGGACACATACTATTATTGCTCTCAGACTGGTGCAGGGAGCTCAAGTACTCAGTAGTCTTCACTACCATATCCTTACTACCTCCCTGAAGATTTTTAAAAATAAATATGCAGCCTCTCAGGGATTAGACTTCATTTGGTTACTCTGACAGAACATAGAATTTTAATTACACTCATAACTGAAAGGAGTTCTCTCTCAATTTCTGGCACTGGCAAAATGTCTTTTCTTAATTTGGAGACTGGTTTCCTACTTTGAATTTTTAAAATGTAATTCATTCGGTGCTTGTGCGTGTGTGTATTGTTTTGGGTAAAGATTCACATCAAACGTCAGTTCTCTTGGACTAACTTTAAGTATCTGTGTATTTAGGAAAAAATAAATAGTATGAGATAAAAAATGATGATTGGCATTAGGTAAGCGGATCTCCTAAAATGTTTAGGATTACTTAAAATCTTCTAAGAACTTGGAGCATTTCCTTTGAAACCTTATTTGTGCATCCACACCATAGTATACTACTAAATTTTATTTTCTAGCATCTATGAAGAAGGAGATCATTAATCATGAATTTTGCATCAATGGAATTATATACTAAAATGAAAGTCAGAATATTAGAAACTCTGGAATTGAGTCTGAGAATGACTTTTTTTAAAATTAAAAGAAAATACAATAATGATATTGTTTGGAGAAGGGATTATGCATTCAATGGAGCAAATTCTTTCAGGTAAAGAAGAGTACTTTTCTGATATAGCACTAGTTCTAATAAAAAATGTTGACATTTTTGTTTAGAATACAAACCCTCAGTAAATGTTTAAAATATGTATTTGAACAGTTTACTGAAAATGGAATTTAAAATCCAGGATGAACATATATTATGGAAATAATGACTGGGCTTGAGAGAGAAAAATCATAGTGACTCTAGATGAACTTCATGATACCCCCTTTTTCAGAATCTCATTATTTTAAGTTCCTTTGTGTATTGTGTTTTCTAATATTTAAAGGAAAATGCATGCTCTCTTTTTATCAAAATATAGGGCAAAGAGCACATTGTTTTTTGCCTGCTATCTCTTTTAAGCACTGAAATACTAAGACTCTAGTTTCCCATGTTGGAAAATTGGGAAAAGTTCTTGGCTGGCTTCATTCTAGCATTATGAAAAGTCCCAAATGGGCTATCACCGGTCACATTTTTATCCCAGCTTGGGACCTCAAGAAAATATCTTCCATTCTTTGGGATCCATTATCATCTGTCATTCTGTGGATGACAAGCCTAGCGATGCAATTCAAGGGCCAGCCTACAACCAGGAACACTGACAGTGGTACATATTTTTCCCATCAGTAGGTGATACTGTTCTTTGTGCTGATTGGAAACCAGCTGGATTAGTGTACAGAGATCTGGGGAAAAAAACATAAGAGGGTAAAAGAGGTAGTTAAGGTTTATTCTAAAGATCACCCATGCTCCGTAAGACTGTTTTATATTTAAGGAATATAATCATCCCATGTTTTTGTAAAGTAATATAGTAAGGTGCAGAGGAAAATGCAGATCCTAGAGTTTAATAGAACTGATGTGAGCTTACTTGATAACTTTGACTCATTGTTTATAAATAGGTGGCAAGGATCCATTCTCGCCAATCCTGTTAACATTGAAGTTAATGCTAACCTGGAGCACACTATTCAGCTCATTTAAGGTTAGTTCTATTTGTATGTTTTTCTGGTATTTCCAGAGGAAAAAAACAATCTAGCAAGTAGATATTTGGACAGAAAAAAAAATGAAAAGAGAGAAATGCTCTACTCTGAGTAGCCATTAAAATCAACATATTTTAATATTGGAATAATTTTAGGCAAAAGGAAAATAATCTGCCTCTAGAAACAAGATTATTATTTTTATATTAAAAATCAAGACAAAAAAATTTGAGAATAATATGGATTCTGAACATTACACTTTACTACTTATAACTGACCTCAGAGGAACCAAAATTTTGGGTTTCTTTCAGTGAACAAATTTTTAAAAATTTCAAAATGTCCAACAGTAGAAACAGAAGATATTACATAAAAGAATTGAAATCTTTCTCTTTGGATGGGAGGGGGCCACAATGGAGTGGGGCAGGAAAAGAAAAAGACCAAGATATTTAAAGATCTGATCATAATTTATGTGCAAGCTTATTTTCGTAGGCTTATAAGGAGATGGAAGGGATGGAAAGCAAAGGAGATGGAAGGGATAAGCAAAATCAGATGGAAGTGGAGTTTTGATTAATCTTGAGATAAATTCCCCCCAAAGAAGCCCATGATTCCATGGTACCTCCCCCCAATAACTGTGGGAAGGTACTTCTACTTAAAAGACTTACAAAACTGATAAAAGAAACAAGACAAAAACCCATTTACCCTTCAGATGGGGTCACTGCTAATGTCAACATTTCTGCCAGAAACCATGGTATGGAGTTGGAAAATCCTGAAGCAGAACTCTAGAGTCCTTTGCTCTAAGAACTAAGTTTGACCAGTACTACATTCTGATTATATGAAGGGCCATATATAATTTGTGGGTGATAAATTAAAATGAATCGAAATTTTACTTAGTGAGTTTAAAAAACTAGTAAGCTTTCTTGTTTGGGTGCAATAAAATAACTGGGCTCTGAAGCAATGAATATGTGTTCAGCATCTGAGGTATGCCAGGGGTTATTCTAGGCTCTGGGCATTCTGCAGTAAATAAAGTCCTGTTCTCTACAGCTTTTATTTGAGCCAGAGAAGACAGACTATAAGAGAGTAAAGACTTTATGGACAGACAAGTTTAGAGGGTGTAAGTTGTACATAGGCATTAAAAACCTGCAAGAAGATGCAGAATGCCTGAATAGCATGAGTGACTTCAGTCAGGACAGATAGAAAAGGCTGCTGAGGGGAGGTGGCTTTTGAGCCAAGCTCTGCATCATAAGAAGAAGAGAGGTGAGGAGTAGGAAGAATTCTAAACAGGAGATAGCAAGTGTCAAGACCCTCAGACCAGAACAAGTGTGGCACATTCTAGAAGTCAAGAATAGACCACTGCAGCTGAAGCATGTGGGAGGAAACAAGGTCAGGGAAGACACGTAGGTACTTGTCCAAGCCATGCAGATCTGGATTGTCAGGGTGAAGTATGGTGCTTATGAAATAATCATGGGAAGGCTGACGGGCATTGAAAAGACCTTACAAATGATTCTCCTCTTTGGAAATGTTCACCACCTAACTATTATTTGTGTGTCTATTATTTGATAATAGCTTTCTTTGATTTTCCAAATCACCCTACTTCCCAGGATACGCTATCGATGCTTCTGAAGTTAAAGGACTGCTCAAGGTAAGAAAGCCAGGGTTGAGTGTATAGCTCTAGCAGGTGTCAGTACTCTAGTGGCCTCCCCTGCACCCAGCTCAAGGGTGGCTGAGCCATCCCCTGAGCATGAATTCATAGCCCTTTCACGTTGTTTATGGAATCTGTACTTATGAAGGCAAAATTATACTTTCAGTGCCCAGTATATTTGCAAGTCTCACATTTCCAGCGCAAATTGTCCTCATAAGTGAATCACTTAAAAAAGATGAAAATATGAATAATAATAGTTGTCCAAACAAGTAACACACCAAATGCTGGGCTAAGGACAGATAAGATATATCTCTTTAAAAAGCCATTCATGAAAAAAAAAATCATTTGTCATTAACTGAAATGACTCCACAATGCTTCAGAGTAGGGACAGTGTTAGGAAGCAACTTAACAATCCATTTCAAAAGTTATAAAAATGTTCAGGCCTTTGACCACAAAATTTTATTTCCTGAAATGTAAAAAAAAAAATTAAATGTAAAAATATTACTTAAACAAGCACATCACACATATATCATTTGTGGCACTATCTACAATGCATGAACATAAACCAAAATTGAGTATCTCCAAACAAGGGCAAATGGGCTCTTGATAAATTACTGTGCTGACATTTAGTTTAATTTTTAAGAAGATAATACAGCTCAGTGAAAAATGTCTAATATGCAGCATTTAGATGAATAAAGCAGAATAGCAAACAATCAGGCTAACCAAATGGCACTTTAAAAACCGTGTCAACACCTTTATAAAGACCAGAAGTGAGCAAGAAAATGTTAAAACAGTCAGCGTGTCTTTATGTCGCCATGTTTAGAATTTTCTTTCAATGCTTTGCCTTCTATTTTATTCTTACGATAAATAAAATACATTTTAGCAAATGATTTATTTGAAGTGCTGCTTTCATCTTGGTGTTAGAAATGACGCTGTCCCATTCCAGGGCTACCTTCTGTTTACTGTTCAACCTTGCTCTGAATTGTGGGGAGAGGTGACGGCAGGAAAGAGAGCATGGTCTGCTCTTGCTCAGATTCATGGAGGCTGGTGACAGGAGACATGTGCCCCTTTGGATGGGTGCTCCCACCCATGTCTAGAGCAGCATCCCTCTCTGGAGAATGCAAGGGAGATGCTGTCATGGCAGAGTCCCAGATGGCCTGAAGGGGGAAACCTTCCATCTGCAGCATTCAGAGAAATGGAGCTCCATGCCAGAAATGTAGAAGAAAATTCCATGAGCCAACAGAAAGGCCATGGGAGAGGTTTGTTTCTTCAGCATAGAGGCACCAAAAATAATTCTGCTTCCTCTCTTTATCCAGTTCATACTTATCAACCCCAGTGGGATGAACGATTAAAAAAAAAAAAAAAAAAAGCAGCACAAACTCCCTAAAACTCTGACTGCCTGGCTTGCAAGTCAGAGTAAATTCAACTTCCTAATGAGCTTCCCATTTAAATACCAGGAAAACACACACATGCACATGAAATATTGCAGTGATTTGGTAATAAAGGATCTTCTTCAGCAATGGATTGCTTTCTTGAAAATGCTTCCTACGAGAACTGAGGAATGAAGGAAGTTTACTCATTTTTAAGAGTAATATTTCAAGGTAAGAGAAAATGAGGGATTTTTCCTTACCGTGGTGTAGCTTCACATTTGAAACTCAGGGCTTATGCTCCTGAGGGAGTGTCCTCCCTGTGCTCTAGGCAGCAAGCATCCTGAGAATCCCCTGCATTTGGTCCCACCCCACACTCTCCCCTAGCCTTGCAGTGTCACTGTTTTTTTTTTTTTTTTTTCCTTGTGGTGCAAGGAACTGAACTCAGGGCCTCTCGCATGCTAGGCAAGTGCTCTACCACTGTGCATAACATGCATTCCAGAGACTAGGACACTCAGGAATGCTGTGCAAAAAGAGGGTGAAAGGGAAAGTTCTATTCCAGGACAGAGCAAGTCAGCAGCAGCTGGGGTGACCAGGATGGTAGGGAATTTTGTATCTTCCTATAACGTTTCTTAAAATTTAATATAAAAAGATTTTTAAATTATCTCAAAATAAATCAGTTTTCTAATATTCAGAGGCCATGTCAAAGAAGCTTTGGTCCAGTAGAGCTGCCCTGGGGGTCAACCTGATGGTGCACATTTATCAGGAACTGTGTGTGACTTGTCCTTGGCTCCTCATGAGATTGATTCTCACAATGGCAGGGAGGATGGTGACAAGAACCACAGGGAGCATTGACATCCTGGCTAGGGCTCTCCTCAGTCCACCTGAGAACCCCAAAATACAAAGTTAACATGAGTCTGACACAGCACAAGGAAATGAGTTCCTTGATCTACAGAGGAAAACTCAAGCTGTGGAAATTATTTACTAAAGGTGACAAGAGAAAAATTTGGATCATGTTTACTCTTTGTTCTCAATACTGTCTGCGATAACATGGCTTGTCCAGTGGAAGATCCAGAGGGGAATCACAAACGAAAGTTTAAGGATCAGAATGCCTAACTTCCTATTGGCATGATTAGAAAACAGAACAAAGTAGAAAGATGCCTTCAGTACACAGGCTAAAAGCGGTTTCCCAGCTACAATGCCAGGGCCAGTCATTAAGGCAATTTTACACATGTGAGATGTCAACAAATGAACCTTCCATACAAAGGAGGCTAGTGGTCCTCTGAACAGAACAACCTCGCAGATTAGTCCTCAGGATGCCTTGCATGGGGTGGGGGTATGCCTTTTCTTGCTCCAACTGCCCGTGGAGTATCTGAATTTTTTATCCAACAGAACAATTTGCTATCAACACTTTTCTTTGCACCCTTTTCTGCACAACAGCTTCTGGAAGTTTCAGTCTCTGAAAAAAGGACAGAGGGTACATTTTAGTTTCTTTGAAAAGCTGTACTTGCTTTGGCTCAGCAACTCCTTGCTTAGAAAAGAGTCCCATGGATTTCTCACACCAGTGTCATGACATGTGTTTTTAGTCAGCTTTTGTGTCATGTGACTTAAAGACCTGACCAGAACAATTGTAGAGGAGGAAAAGTTTATCTGGGGGGCTCAGGGTTTCAGAGGTCTCAGTTCATAGGCAGCTGGCTCCATTCCTCGGGGTTGAAGTAAGGCAGAACATCATGGCGGAAGAGTGTGGTGGAGGAAAGTGGCTCATGGTGAGGAAGAAGAGAGAGACTGTACTTGCCAAATACAAATATACACCCCACAGCCACACCCCTGATGACCTGCCTCTTCTTAGCTACAACCTTCAGTTTCCCATTAAGGGATTATTAATTCACTGATTGGGTTAAGGCTCCCATAACCCAATCATTTCTCTTCTAAACATTCTTGCATTGTCTCGCGCATAAGCTTTTGGGGTACCTCACATCCAAACCAAAAGAATATTAATGTATGAGATCAGCACAGCAACACTGTTTGAACTAGTGAAAAACTGGGAACAGCCCAGATATCACCATTAAGTGACTGATGGAAAGAACACACACCATGGTATTTTGTGTAACAGTGAACAAAGGATGAGGTGACTGCAGATCTGCCAATAGAGCAAAATGTAGACTCTGTCGAGAGGTGAGAAACAGGAGTTGCAGAACAGTGAATCAATAGTGCTGGAAATCATCCATGGACCCCATCTTCTCTATTCTGCCCCACAGCCCTGAAGGTTGAACTGTTCAGACTATGCCAAACTACATTCTTGCCTCTGATTGTGATTGGAACTCAGATGGAGACTGGAGGGAAGGAGCAGAATATTATTTTCCTAACTCCCGCCCTGTCCTCTGGTGGGGTCCTTGAAGTGGGTCCTGCCAAGCAGCCCTCTCTACTCTTTTCTTCCCCATCACCAGATCTGGTAACCACTTCCTCAGTCCTAGGGAGGCAAGGCATCCACCTTCCTATAAGGTAAGTATCTGAGTACTGCATTTGCCCTGCATTCATGCTGCCACAACTGTATACCTAATTTGTTTATTAAAATTCTCCTGACATTTTAAATTTGAGTGTACTATGTGTTTCCTGCTATGACCCTAACTGACACATGTAACATGATCCCATTTTCCCAGTTGATTTCCATACATAAAAACTTGCCTGGAAAGATCAAGCAGCAAATACTGATAAACTCTAGAAAGAGGATTTTGGAGAAGGAAAAAAAGATAACTAAACTTTCACTTTACGCCTGCATAGTTTCAAAATACATTGTAAATTTATTATAATAAGTTATGAACAAATGTCAAAATCAAAAATCAGCTCTTAAATTTCTGATCAGAGGATCTAGAATTTCTGAACCAGAATCTAGCTACTGAGAAAGAGCTTTTTCATTTTTTTTCACATCAGCAGGTTTACATAAAGCAGTAAGCCTCTGATTTCATTAAGCCATAATTTGAAAGCATTTATTGATGGTTCCAGGTATAATTTGTAATTGTGGGAATTTGTAATTGTGGGAATTTATTCAAAATTCCCCAATGAAGCTTAATGAAAAACTATTGTATTTGAGATTTAAGGTTTTACTTTATTGCATGTACATGAACTTCCTTAAGGTTATCAGTTACTGATACCTTTTTTTTTTTTGCTTCCTGGAAAAACATTTTCCAGCACATTCCATTACTGCATGATATCTGAGATTTAAGAGTTATTTACATGCTGTGTCTCCACTTGATTGATGGGTTTCAGTTCTCCATGTGGACATTTTGTTTTGTGTTTGACTTTGGAATCAGAGTTTTGCTACTTCAAAATATAGCACTCCTTTGGGAGTTGGGGTCATTATAGTAAAACCAGTGGGACTCAAGATCAAATATTTTCCAGAATAACTGGAGAGCACAAGAATACATTTTTTTTGACATTCAGAAATTTTACTCCCATGAAATAGCACACAGGACAATTAGATCTTTTAGCTAGTAAATTTTCTGTGAAGGCCAAATTAACCAGCTATGTAATACTTTTGAGTTAATTTATTCTTGATTTTATACTACCTCCATATTTGCTGAGACAAACATAAAGTCTCTGTTGGTGGAATATGACGGAAAGGCATATATATTCCAGTTCCAGGAAGAACTATTTAAATGCAAAAGAACAAAAACCAACATTTTAACAGTGTGTCTTATTAGTTTCTTGGTAATTTAACAAGCATGTACCCGACTTTTGACCTGGGGAACTGCTAGACAGAGACAACACCGTATCTTTGGGAACCTCGAAATTTGGTTGAAATAGCAATAATAACCTTTTTTCTCTAGAGGGGAAGAGTTTCTAAGCCCATGAGGTGCAGAGGCCTCTTTCAAGGAAAACAAAGATGATTCTATTATAGTGCCTCCTGTGTAAGTATAAGCAAGTTTAACAAGTGCTCTATAAATGCCTTAAGATTGTGGCTTTAGGTTAGATAAAGACTAAATTTGCAAATTGAATAAGAAAGAAAACTATAAGCTAAAATATGTGAAATTAACAACATTGATTTAAAGTGATAAGAAACATGATTTTGCATAAATCACATCACCATATGGAGAAGGAATTAGAGCCACCCTACCATGGTTGGGTATTGCTCAGATCAGGATTCTTTCATTCTTGTGGACTGAATGATGACTATGCTCCTGCATCTTATGTCTCTTTTCTATGGTGGATCCTTCACCCCGTAGTTTGCCCTTTTACAATTTGTCATCATGAGCCTTAAAAGCATCTTTGAATAATGAAGTGTGACTCTACTCTGTCTTGGGAGATCACTAATCAGTGCTCAAACATCAATTTAGACACTGAAATTGTGTCAGATAGTTGTGTCAATGGTGGTGTATATATGACAGGCTTAATATTTCCAAATGCTTATAAAACATAACTTTAAATATCATTGAGATGTTGAAGGATTGAGTGCATGTCCATAATTCAGTTCAGGATTACAAACCCCTGTTTAAGAAATATCCACAGAATATTAATTAAAGTGCTAATAATATAACTCTCATAAGATAAACAATGAGAAAAATACAGAGTAGGTCAGTATGGTTAGGAAAGTAAAAATCTAGGTGAACTGCTGGAAATGTTTTCAGAAGGGACTTAATCATCAAGAGCTTTTTTAACTTTATTGTCAAAGAAGACTCTCAGCATTATAAAGTGGAAAGTGTTCTTTGGTGAGCATGTGCTCAGAAATATTTCAATTTTCCCCATGGATTATATATGATCTGCTTTACCAATGCCACTGTACTCAGATGGGGAAGCTCTGTGTTGCTCTTCAGAGTTGAATTACAGTTAGTGAGGCTCAGTTTTTCCAATTCCTCATCAAGAAAGGTTGGGTTGTTATTTCCATTAGGTCACAGCAGGTCTCTGAGACCATAGGTTTAAACTCATTAAGGTCCTGGAACACAAATGCTTAGTTTCTTCTTTCTTAATTGCCAATTTCAACTTCTTTATTGCCTGGTAATTGGAGCCTCACATTTCTTTTCTGGAATGGTCTTCTGGGTCACCTGTTTTCCAAACACTGGGACATCCCTGAGTAAGAAATGCTATCATGTAAAGAAAAAGCAAATACAATCTGAGAAATGACTGTGCCGCCCGCAATAAAACTACTTGCTGTGCTTAATTGTGCTTACTGAAATCATTATGGTAAATGGATGATAAAAACCTCAATGCATTAAAGAAACATACATAGAGCTGACCCTTTGTGTATATCCATATACGGGTATCTGAATATGTCTATGAATTTGCATGCATGGTATTTATATGCATCTATCTGTGCATTTATAAAATAGAGTAACATCAAGTGAAACCACAATAGATTGGATAAATTAGCTTTTGACAGGATTTATGCCAACTGGTGATCTGCCTTCTGCACTTCCACTTCAATCTATAACTTGCTCACTTTTCCATGTAAAACAGGACTGAAACAAGCAATATTGAAGTGCAATGAATGGAGTCAGGGATATTATAAACATTTCAGCAAAAAACTGAAGGAAAGTGTAAAATCATGCTGCACAACAAATTTTAAAATGATTAATTAACTACATTCTTTTTAGCACAGAAAAAAAATGTAAAATTCGTATTCACATAGCTGTGGATTGTGAATGAGAAGTTGTGCATGGGAAGCATCTGAGATCAACTCATATCTGGTTCCCCACTTAACCTGTCAAGTCCCATGTATCATTGTTTCCTCTTTTGCTCTCAGGGCCCTAGACACAGTGAATTTCCTGCAGTTGGCCAAATGCTGTAAGCTTTCTTTCACCAAAGGACCTTTACAAACCATTTCTTCAGCTGGACGTGCTCTCCATTTCTTATTCTTTTAAGTGGTCAAATTTGACAGATTCCTTATGGTTTAGATTAAAAGTGACTTCTACCCTTCCTTTTCCTCACTTCCTTCCTCTTTGTTAACACCCCCAGTGTATCTTGAAGTAAGGTGTTACTTCCGTGTTGGCCCACACTGCTCAGATGGTACTCTTATCAAAGCACTGAACCACTGTCTCATACATGCCTATTTCACTGTCTGTATGCTATCTGATTGAATCAGTTTGAGCAGGGAGAGAACACACTTATTTCTTCAGTTAGGCTGAGCCCAGTTTGCTTTCAGTACTTAATGACCATTTGTCAAATGATGGAAGAGTCAGTGACTAGAGGACTCTATTTCCTGACTCATTTGAGTTTAGAAGGACTGATACACTTTGCACATTAATTTTACCAAGTCATGTTGATAACCCAACTTTGTTGCTGTCTAAAGCACAAGTTTTGGTTCTGGTATTTTTGGAATGTCCTCTTTTTCTCTCAATGCTGACAGCCCAGACGAGATAGGCATGCTTGTGTGACTCCAATACTCTGATTCCTTGGGCAGGGAACAAATAGGTCATGTCAAGTGAACTTAAGTTGGATTGGACACAGATTTTGGACACACTGTCATTAGTATATGTCTTTTCTTGAGCTTCTGGACCAGTCTAACCCCAATATTTTAGTGTTTTCTTGAAGTATCATGTAGATTCATTGAAGTAAACGCAACATTAGGAATCAAGATGGTGTGCTCAAAATATATATATTTTTTTTAAAGAACAAAATCTTCTATTTAAAATAAAGGATTAAAACTAATAAAGAAAAGATCCATAATTAGAGATCTAAAGATGTGTTAATAGAAAATAGAAGTCACCCTTTATATATACACAAATAAATCACACACATATTTTCTTTTTACAAAAATAAGATTATACTATTAATGATACTTTACACTTTCACTTACAATATCCTAGAAATCTCTATAGGTCAGTGCAGTCACACAATTTTTTTTAAAGAATTGAAAGAATTCTGTTGAAAGTCTTCTGTTTTCCATTTTTTAAATTTATATAAATTTATATAAATTTAAAATTTATATAATTTTTTGGTTCTTTTGAGTGTTTTTTATTTGCAGCTGTTTTGTACTGAAGATTCTTTTCTTGTCTTTCTCTGAATATATTATCATTAAATAGTATTATTCAATATATGGATTCCTAAAAGTAGGACTGCTGGGTAATAAGAAATTAATACTTGTATTTTAGTATCTAGTTTCAATTTGTCCTCCAAAAAGATTACATCACATCTACTTCCGTATGGGATTTCCTGGTTCCCACCTCACTACCAGAACTGGTTCTTACCAACTTGTTAGTCAGTTAATTTGATATGTGAAAATGCAATTTTGCTATTTAAAATTTCATTTTAGTTATTGGTGATTTTTAAGTATTTTTGTATGTAATCATTGGCTATTTGAGTTTATTTTTCATGGGTTGCCAATTCATGACTTGCTTTGATTTTCAATGAAATCTGAAATCATCACAACTTCCTTTTTCTTCTTAGTGATTTTTAGGAGTTGTGAGTATACTAATTCTATGTCTGTATTAATGATATTTTCTTCCATTTTGGTTTTCATCATAGAGTATTTTAAAATTTGTTCTGTAGTCAAATTGTCACTGCTTCCTCCCTCTCATTTTTTATCTAAAAAGTCTCCTTTCATTCCAAAAGTCAAACTAAAACTGAGAGAAAAAAATGAGACAGAGACAGAAAGAAACAGAGAGAGAAGAAAAGGAAGTAGGAAGAGAAAGAGGAAGAGGAGGAAGGAGGGGGGAGAAAGATGAGGAGGAGGAGGTGAAAAAAGAACCTGAAGGAGGAAATAATGACATCCATATTTTTGGTAACATTTTATTTCGATTTATGTATTTCTTCAGTTGGGAGTTTTGGGTTTTTTTTTATATCATATATTATGTTTTGAATATGAGGTGTCCCCCAAAAGCTCATGTGTGAAACCATGCAAGAAGGTTCAGAGGAGAAATGATTGGGTTGTAAGAGTCTTAATGCAATCAGTGATTTAATCCCTGGTAGGGATTGAGTGGTGACTGAAGAGATAGGGTGTGTCTGGGGGGAGACTGGAATTGAGGCATGGCTATGGGGTTATATATTTTGTATCTGCAGAGTGGAGACTCTCTCTCTGCTTTTGGATGATGTGAGCTGCTTCCTTCTGCCATGTTGTTCCGCCATGATGTTCTGCCTCACTTTGAGCCCTAGGGCAAGGAGCTGGCCTTCTATGGACTAAGACCTCTGAAACCAAGAGCCCTCAAATAAACCTTTTATCCTCTACAATTGTGGCTGGTCAGATCCTTTAGTTACAACAGTAAAAAAACTGACCAAAACATCATATGATTTGGGAATCTAAATGCAGACATTCCCACTGACTATACAAGGATCCGAACACATTTTATTATTTGATCCCTTTATTCCTTCTCCTCTGGTTTTAAACGCCACCTTATCGTCTATTATAGTTCTTTTCAACTTTCAACAATTTTATGGGGTTGAGTTTATTATAACACTATTGTAGTCATTTGCATTCACCATACTCTAACTGAAAGTGATGATTAAATAAATAGGTTTAAAATTTTGAATAATACTTGAGGCCTGCCTGAATAAATCTAAATTTCAATGGGTGTTTTAGACTTTAAAGATATTGTTGGAACATATTTACTTACATTAATTTAGGAATTTTAAGCCAAAATTTAAAATTAAAATTGATGTGTCCTTGGCAAGTTTTAACATCAAGGTTCAATTTGTAAAGATGCATTTGGAAGCTTTCCATCTCTGCTCCCCTTACTTGGGAAAACCTTAAAAATTGTTCATGAATAGTTCCTAGGACTCAAAATTTATCAAGGCCTGCTTTTTACGGAATATAAATCTCTTCGTTCTAGACCTTGACAAAACATGAAAATTCATTCATTTACCAAAGACTGAATGTCTGGTGCTGTGTTAGGTGATGGGATTCAGCAATGATTAAAGCTGACCCCTCATTGGTGATTGTATCAGACATCATGTCTATTCCATTTCTCTGCTGAGCATTCTGGCTCTGAGTCTTGGTCAGGTGCTTCCCAACAAAGTGACCCTTAACATGTACTTGAATTTCTTGAGTCTCTGTTTCTTCCTGAAAAACATATCTGCTTTATAGGACTGATTGGAAATTCAACCACTGAGTCCAGCACTGAATAAATGATTATAGGGTGTTAGCAATTGTTAGTACATAAAAGAGATTTTACCTCTAAAAAATGCGATTAGTCTGTTAGTACAGTGATCTCTTATGGTTTCTAACAAGTGGAGACCTAATTTGATCAGGGGATAGGAGGTCTTTGAGGACTAACGTGAAACACCAATAGATAGAACTTAAATCTAACCAAATACACAAATTGGCTCCAAAGCAGCCACAATTGTACACTCATTATAGTAGTGATGATAGTATTGAAAGACCCTCAGTCACCCTGTCCAAGGAAGATTACGTGAAGACACTGGCTGCAAAAGCAAGAGGTGTTTATTGGTACACAGGTGCCTGCGGGTGCTCAGCAAAACCTTGGCCGGAGCTTCGGTGAACTGGCACACCGGGCTTTGGGGTACAGGGGTTTTATAGGGTAAAGGGGCAGGTTTCGCGCGTGCGGTAAGCAACAGGTTTCTTATTGGATATTTTGAATCCAGCACATAGGTTAGACTTAAACTCCCAGAACAACCATGATTTTTGCTCTGTCACGGTGACTTATGCCTTTCCAATTGTCCTGTGGTTTCTTAACCTGTTTATCAGTTTAAGTTTAACAACCTCCGGGCAGTTCTCAAAACCAGTTCCCGAAACCAGTTCCCGAAACCTTCCTAGGGGGGTTGGGTGAAGTGACCTATGTCATGGGTTTGAGACATAGAGCTGGGGTCTTTCAGTATCAGGTATCAACATTTAAATACATTTTATAACAGGAAAATAAGATTAAAAAATAATTATCTGTTTCTTCAGCAAATTTGAAAAAAAATCAATCTCTCTTATTTTACCTGTGGATCCCAGAAAAGAGAGGAATTTGCAAGCTTCTGATCTCAAGCCTATCTTGGCCATGTCCTTAAAGTAAACAAATTGAGCCTTCTTCCCTTTTCTTTCTGCAGAAAACTAAGGATAGGGATTACATCATTAGCTCCGATAAATCTTATTTTACCTATTAGATAAAACCCTGAAATACTGCTGTGAACCCATGCTTTGGATATCAATTCTTAATATAATTGTGCAAGGAAACCATCATTTAAAGGAAATAAAAAATGCTTTGTTGAAGCTAAGATAAATCAATGTCCCCCCCCCCCTTTTTTTTTTTTTTACCAAAGGAGCAAACTCTTTCTACTTCTTTCTTTTTGATTTACAACCTGTTGTTTGTGGATTGTCTCAATGTGTGTCCCAGGAATAGGGAAAGACAGGTTTTCATAAGGCAGCATGGCTCACAGTCATGGAAAGCTGGAATAGAGACTTGCTGTTTCTGACTGTGTGCTTCACTCAACCAGGTTCCAGCAGGTGACACTGTGTTTTATTCCCCCTATGCAAAGCCATAGAAAGTTGTGATTTTTCTTAACAGAAAGGGGTTGAAATTGAGAAAAATCTGCTCTCAGAAAAACCTTCTGTTAAGACCCAGGCACATCTTGCCTACCTGTCCTCATTTCCAGATGCAAGAGTCTGTCCTAATTTGAGAGGCATAATTTTTCTTTCCTCAGGGGTCTTCTCTCAACATGCCCTGCTGCCAGAGGCATCCTGTACTAGTTACCAGGAAGCAATGGCTACGCTGCCGTCACCAGGGTGAGCCTGAGCCTTCCCCACCCACCAGGCAGCTGTTGCAGCAAACAGCCAGTCTCTGGTGTTATTTGATCTGCATTTCTCTTTGAGGGCTTCTTTCTGAGGGAACAGCTGCTCCTCCTGCCCCCCTGGGCTTTGCACACAGATTAAAAACTGAGTAGTTATGGAACAAAGACTATGGAAATAACTAGAGCCAGTGAGTTATTTAACTCAGGAGGCCTACTGTGGTTCTTTGATTTGGAATAAATGCCTAAAACTTTTAACAGGTATTTGAGTGTTCCTCTCTGCCTTTGGACTTGCTTAGTACAACATGCTTGAAATTAAAAACAGTAGATTTCCATTTATTTCTGGGAGAGGTAGGGCCCTGGGAATCCCACTTTATGAATTTTTGTTCCCTCTTCTTCATGATGAAATCTTTCCTGAATTGAGGTTTGTGTTCCTATAAAATTAACCACAAATGTTCCATTTGTTCACTTATCTCATTGTATGAACAGATCTTTTTTACACCTGCCTCCCCTTTCTATCCATGAGGTTGCCAGCTGCCTTTTTTTTTCTTCCCTCTCAATGTCCAAACCCTAGCTTGATGCTTCGGACAAGAATACACATTTTCTATTGTTGAGTGATTGTGTAAAGGAAAAGAACAAAGGAAGATCAGTTTTTTTTTTTAAATAATTATTGTGTACATATCTCTGAATAACTCTAAAGAAAATCAAATCAAATGTATTTCCTGAGGGCACACGCTATTTCCGGCTGACATTCTGAATGACGTGCATGTTAATTGATCCATTTACCTATACATTTCTCTTTTAAAGTCATTTCTATTTTTAATCCCTATTTTACAGATGAGGGAGCTGAGATGCTGAGGTAGATGTGAGAGATGGGATAGAAACACTGGCCACTTGGTTTCACAGTGTGTGCTCTTGTTGCTTAGAATGTCACCTTGTTTCGCACTTTAGCCTAAGTTGCTTTGCCTGGTTTTCAAAAATGTTTATTTTGGAGAGAAAAACTTTTGAAAAACTTAATAATTTGGGGAATCTAATGAATTGATGATCAGGAAAGTGCAAATGAACTGCCTGAACTGAAATCCACTTCTAAGGTGGCTGGGGGCTTCTGTGAGTGGGCAAAAAAGACCAAGGAAACAGAAGATGGTGAAGATAGGGGAAAAGAGTGGAAAAAATGCTCTCAATTCCATAGACTCTTGTTATTTCCAGGAAGGGTGAAGGAGTAGGCACAGAAGGAAGCACAGAACCAAGAAGGTAGGGCCAGGAAATGAAGAATTTTAAATGAAAGAGGTGATTTAGTCCAAGAATGAATGGCTAAGTCAAAAGATGGCCTCCGTTGTCTGTTAAAATAAAATGAAACTTCTTGCCATGGCCTGGCTTCTGGATGCCCCGTGACATCCCCTGAGCAAGGCAAATGGCAAATGATGTTGTTTCCATGAGGCTGTGGGTATGAGGGCTTGGAGTTTCCATTAGAGTGCTGTGACTGTCTCCTGAGGTGCTTGAGGGATCACTGGGCCATCAGTACAGTTGAAAGCCCAGGTTCTAATTCTAGGCACTTGCGTGGTTGGCAAGCAGAGTTGAGGATCACAGGACTGAGGATTCCGAGTCTGACCCTGCTGGGGCACCGGGAGGCTCTTTTGTTCAAGTCCAGGGCACTGAGGCTTCAGTCTAGCTATGACCCTGATGCCAGTCACGGAAATCAGGATCAGGTTCTTCTCCTGGTGTTGGATGTTAAACCCTCGAGACATGCCAAGGCAAGATTTTAGGTCCTTAGGCCAGAGTGACTCCATTTTGAAAATCAGAACTTGCCCACCCAGGGCATGACCTTCCCAGTAGGTCCCAAAGAGCCCCTAACTGCCAAAACCACAGCAAAGATGACAAAATTACAATCACAGGGCCAGACAGGTTATTTTTTAACTACTTCATTGAACATGACTATATAGTTAAGAAGTTTTTTTCCCAGCAGCCTGCTATGCCTTGCAGAAGGGCAGTCTGGCAAACTCTCTGTCAGTAAAACTTTGCTTGAACTCAGAGATGTGTCTCTCATGGATATTTGTGCCAGCTACCCAAACATAAGCGTAGAAAGCAAGTTTTATATAAGAAAGAGACAGAACAGAGATAGCAGACTTTTTGGGAGAGAAGTCAGGGTCCAGAGCTGCCTGCCCATGGGAGGGGGTGGTCTTGTCTCTTTTATAGATCTCAGATTTCCTCTCCCCTTTCCCACCTCCTCTTGCTACCTTGCCTCCATGCCCAAGGACAGGAAAGAGCAGTCCAGGGGGAAATCATTAGCAACTCCTTGCATTGGAAGGAGTGATTCCCCAGAGGTGTTAGTAACTGGTTGTGTGTGGGTGTGTGTCGGGAGTGCTCTGGAGATGTTAGCAACCCATTTCCTTTTCCTTGATAATTAGCCCTCAGCTTTCTGACCTAATGGTTTATTATCTACACTGAGGATCCTTTGTGCTTGTTTCAACACAGGGAGAGACTCAGGACCAAGGTTTGAGGAAAAGCAAAATTTAGGCATGCAGGTAATCCAGACCTCTGATCTCCCCTAAGCCTTCGAGATTGTTTATAAGTAGGAGTGAAATGTATCACATGATTAGCACAAAGTTCAGGAAGGATCATTATACTATGTGTGAAGTGGGATATTATTTGAAGGGAGACAGTAATAGGTGAAAGCAGTGTCCTATGAAACTAAAGCAACAACTTCAAAAAGAGAGTGATAACAGCAAGTAAACCAATTAGGTAGAAAAACAAGTCATGCAAAGAGTTAATACAAAAGAAGGTATAGGAAGAGAAGAAGAAAGGGAATAAAGGCGAGGAAGGGTCATAGAGTAAACAAATAAAAAAGCAGGTTTAACTTAAAAGTATAAATAGAATCATCCAATGTAAGTCCTCTGTTACACCACAAATAAAGGGGAGAAATATTGGACAAAATGGCAAGGTACTACTATATGCTAATGACAAGAAACTCACTCTAAATATAAGGATAAATACATTAGAGCTAAAATATATTGGAAAACATTCTAACACTGAAGCCAGAATTGGGGACAAGCAGTTAGTGTAGAATAGGAAATCTGGTCAAATCGAGGACATCAGAGTCTGGGAAGTTGGAGACACCCCTGGGAGATTAGAATGTCAGTGTCTCCTGAGCCCTTTTGATCACCAAGGTTACCTGCTTAACTGCCCCTCCCCAAAAGCTGCATGCAGAGAGTTGCTAATTAATGCTCCCTGGGCCCCTTCCTGAATCTCCATGTGGCCCTTTCCCCTGTCATTTGCATCTCACCTTTTTGCTGTGTCATCAGGGCCTAGTCACTAGGCAGGAAGGAAAGGAGAGAACAGAACAAAGACCCTATAAAAGATGTAGGGTGTGCTCACTTCTTGGGATTCTAGAACATCAGCCACGGCCCCCTTCTTCCTTTCGGGGAAAAGTCTATGCTACTACCTTTAAATAAAACCTGCTTAAAATGCTTGCCCTGGCATGCTTCTCTAGCGTTATACTTCAACACCTGAGGAAGCAGAACTTGTCACCAGTAAACGGTGATATCAACACTGCCACTAATCAAAAGAAAGCTGGAATGGCTATGATAATATTAAGTGAAATATACTTAGTGTAAAATATATTATCAAAGAGAAAAGTGCTCATTTCATAATGATAAAGGGTCAGTTAGTGACAAGAATATAATAATCATAAACTTTTATTCACCTAATAAAGTTTAACTACATAAAGCAAACCCAAAAGAACTGAAAGGAGAAATTGACAAATTCAGAATTAGTTTTAAGGATTTTGAATTCCTTTTCTTAGAAATGATTAGTCAAATAAACAGAAAATTAGAAATAATATGAAACACTTAAAGAACATTGTTAATCAGCTGAGCTTAGTTCACATTTACAAAATACTCTATCCAGAAACAAAAAGAAAAACCCACAGTGTTCAAGAGAACCACAACAAAATTTGGGGTCATAAAATGCTTCAATGAATTTTAAAAGATTCACAGCATGCAAAGACTTCAATAGGATTAATTAGAAATCAATAGCAGAAAGATCTCAGGGAAACTTCCAAATATTTTAAAACTAAATAACATATTTAAAAATTAACTATAAGTTAAATTTAAAAAATCACAAGTTAAATTAAAAAATCATTCATCATTGCATGCATGACATGCAATTAAAGCTGTATGTAGAGGGAAATTTGTAGCACTGAGTGTATTAGAAAAGAGAACTCAGTTACTTCAAATCACACATTAAGAATTAATAATAACAACAACAAACCCAAAGCAAGTAGAAGGAAGGAAATAAGGAAGGTAAGAGATGTAAGCAATAAAATAAAAAGAGAAAGGCAATAGAAAAAAATAAATGAAACTAAATTCTAGTTCCTTGAGATCATTAAAATTATTAAACATGTACCCAAATTAATCAGTAAAAAACAAGACAGTAGGAAATTGTTACTATCAGGAATAAAAAGGAGACATTATGACATATCATACTGATATTGAAATAAGTAAACATTATTAGCAGTTTTATGCTATTAAATTTGACAAAGCACATAAGATAGATTCCCTGAAAGACACAGACTAGCAAAACTCACTCAAATACAAAATCTCAGGATCTCTCTGTCTATTAAGGAAATAGAAAATTTCAGATCCAGCTGGCTTCACTGGTGAGTTCTACCAAATATTTTAGGAGTGATAAAACCAATTCGATGCAGCCCCTTCTAATACATTTGAAGAGAAGAGACTGTTTAGCAACTCATCTTATAAGACTAACATTTTTCTGAATCCAAAACTAGGGTACTACATCACAAGAAAACTAAGTACCCACATCTTTCATAAACATCCATGCAGAAATTCTTGACCGAATTTTAGTAAATCAAACAATTTATTAAACAATCTGCATCATGATCAATTGAGGATTATCCTGGGAATGCAAGATTAGTTGAACATTCAAAAACCAATCAATATAATTCACTATTCAAGACACTAAAAAACAAACACATGATCATCTCAATGAATGGAGAAAAATCATTTGTCAAAATTTGTAATACATTCCTGATAAAAACTCTCACCAAACCAGGAAGGGGAGAAAATACTATTACCTTCCTAACAGGCATCTCTAAAAGCTTATAGCTAAAATTGGTTTTTATGGTGGAAGACAGAATGCTTCCTTCCAGGATAAAGAACAAAGCAGCTGTGTCTCCTGTCCCCACTTTCATTCAGTGTTGTACTGGAGATTCTAACTTGTGCAATGAAACAATAAAAAACCAAAAGAAAGGCATCTAGGTTGGAAAGAAGTGAAATTATTTTTATCTGGAGACATGATCAAATTGATAGGACCTACTAAAAGGATGTTAGAACAAGCAAATTACAATCAGATTGCAAGATCAATAAGATCAAAAAATAAACTGTTCATACATGCATATAGCATAATTCGGTTAACTGCATTATCCAGTTCTTTCCCCTTCTTTCTCCTTAGTCCTCCCCTTTTGTCCCCTGCTACTATTCTATTGATCTCCCCTTTTATTTTCACGACATCACCTTTTTTTATTCATTTTTTTCTCTCTAGCTTCCACATATAGGAGACAACATTTGATCCTTGACTTTCTTGAGTCCAGTTTATTTCATTTAGCATGATGTTCTCTAGTTCCATCCTTTTACCTGCAAATGGAATAATTTGATTCCTCTTTACGACTGAGTAGAATACCATTGTGTATAGATACCACTTTCTTCATACATTCTTGTATTGAAGGACTCCTAGGCTGGTTCCAAAACTTGGCTATTGTGGATTGTGTTGCTGTCAACATGGGTATGTATGTAGCACTTTGCTGCTTTTAGTTCTTTTGGATAAATACCAAGGAGTGTTGTAGTTGGGTCATACAGTGCTTCTATTCCTAGTTTTTTAAGGAAACTCCATACTGAATATATCACAGTGCATGCCAATTTTTTTTTTTTTTTAATGGTGGTGGGGATTGAACCCAGAGTCTTGTGCTTGCAAGGCAAACACTCTACCAACTGAGCTATATCCCCAGCCCTATGCCAATTTTATATGTAACTATAATGCACCAATTAAAAATAAATAACTAGAAATAGGACAAGTAGAGGAATGGTATTGAGAGAGGGAGGAGGAAAGGGAAAAGGGGTAGTATTGGGGATTGAATTGGAGAAAGATGTTATATACATTTATGGATATGTTAGAATGAACTCCTCTATTATGTATAACTACAATGCACTAAAAAGGTAATAAAAATGAACTGTATCTTCTTATCTTAGCAACAAATAATCTGAAAGTGCTTTTTACCATAGCATCAATAATTGAAATTCTTAGAAAGAGTTATTCAAATACTCTCCTATCTCTGAGCTAAGCACCCCAAAGAGTGAATTATCCTCATTGCTTTTACTTCTTCCCTCTCCACCTAGTTATCAGTTCAAGAGAGTTCACATTTCTGCCCTGCCACCAATGTTATGCTCTTCTAGATCACCAATGCCCTGCATTCTCACAGATACATTGTCCACTTTTAAAAATTACCTTCTTTCTAAATCTCTCTCCTGATTCTTTTAATATCACCTGAAAAATTCCTATGTATTACCTGGATTACAATTCAAAATTTTCCCCATGATTCTGATATTACAATGAGCATGAAAAGAGTTAAACCCTCTAATTCTATTTTTGAATACAAATATGAACTTATTTTGTAGTGAGAACATATAAAAATAATTAATATTCTAGGGGAAATACATGCATTCTCCATGCAAAGGTGGTAGGACGACATGGAGCAGGGATGGCATTCGATGAGAAGGCAGAAGCATGAACAAAGTGGTTATGTTGACTAAACTATTGGCCTTCAGTTTTTGAAGGATTGAGCACTTCATCCATAATCTCCCCATCTAAGTCTTCCTGCTGTCATCCTTGACATCAAAAGGGTGGAGCGGTTGAATGAGTCAGAAAGCATCTTGGACCCTGCAGTCGCTGGGATTGTTCCACTGTGTCTAAATCATATGTTTATTATTTTTCAGTTTCTGATTAGAATTTCCTATCATTTTGGCATGCTCCCTGTGTCTCCCATCTTCCCCGTTCTTTGGCCTCCCAAACTCCTTGCTCCCTCAAATTTCTCTCCATTCTGCATCTTCTCTTTCTACTCTCTTATGTATCTGTGGGAAGTCATCCCTATTCAGCAGAATCAGACTAGGTTGAGCCATGTGACCCAGAAGCCTGGCTTCTAGGAACTTCTGGGAAGTATGTGGCTCTGCGTGGGAGTGGTTCCCTGTCTCCTTCTGGAATTTTCCCCCTAAGAGGATGGCTCCCCTAACTCTACTCTATCCTGTATATCACAGAAGAAGCTCCTCCCAGTCCTTCCCCCCTTTTACCTGAATATTATAAAGGAGAGTTGGGTGACTCTGTTGTAAAGAGGCCAGAGTTGGTATGGCCAGATCCGTCACACCCTGTCTCATTGGCACTTGTGTGTTCATTGAGTAGATAAGTAACAGTATTGGCACTTGTGTGTTCATTGAGTAGATAAGTTTTTTTGGTAATAGGTAGAAAAACTGCCCACATCCTCCTCCAGCAGTCAACCCTTTCCTCCTCCATGTGGGACATGGCAGAGAGGACCCAGACATGTATCCATTCTGAAATCTACAAGGCCTTGTCTCCATCGCTCTTTAGACAATGTTCTCAGTTATTTCAGCGCTGTAGGCTTCTGGCACATCTTCTACTTAGGTACTCACAATGTTCAGTGCTTCATAACTGATTTGCCTTCTGGAGAAGTAAACACGAACAAACACACATCGAGGAGACTTGTGCACACTCAGGACATATGTATGTAAGCTCGTGTGTGGTCTTAATCTCTCTCTGTGTATGCATGCATGTGCACGTGTACCTATGTGTGATCCATGCACACTGTTTGGGATACACAAGGACTCAATTCAGAATCAGCTTTTAACTGATGTGGAGGGACCTGGGAAAACATCTTCCTCTTTGGAGCATTGGATAGTATGATGTGTGTTTGTGTGTTTGTGTGTGTGTGTGTGTACATGCACAGAAGTTATATGTCTGTGAAGGAGATGTTTTGTGCCAAGCAGAATTGATTTTATCATCATCATTTCTCCAGAGTATCCACTTGCCCTGGAGAGGACCAGATGGACACTGATGATAATTGTTTCTCAAAATTCTTTTCTGTCTCAGTGTTTCTTAGTCTGGCCAATTGCTGCTTCTTTGATCATTCACATTCAGGGCTATATTTCCACTGTCACTCAGAATGTCAAACCTTTTTAGCCTAGAAACGTTTTGTCTCTGTGAGTAGCTTTGCATTTTTTCTTCCTTGGATCCATGTAGGTTGGCTTTTTATTTTACTATTTGTTTCCAAATTGCTAGAGTTTTCTCTCATTATGACTGTTTTCATGATTGACTGAATGCATCAAAACATAAGCATTACACATACATGTTTCCACACATGCAACATTTGCAAATTATCATACAAACATGTTCAATCCACAAGGATCAGCAGCATCACTACTATGTATCTGATGGTGACACAGGCGTCACTAGCTTAGTAAAATGACATGGTGAATCACAAGAAACCAGTGGTACTAAAGGAAATAGGGGATAGTTCACACTTTTTTTTACAACTGATGATTGTCGCTCATCCTCAGATGCGGCAGGGTAATGGCAGTAATGTGCACAAACTGGAGGTAATGGATGCTCCCTCTTCTCTCCTGGGCTCAGAGCTACTTTATGTACAGCTGTCACTATTCATCATGTTGCACACAAATGTCTGCAGGATGTAGATAAAACTGAGATCAGGGATCACTATCCCTTAGAAGCTTTCATGTAAAGAAAATACCAGACTCTTCCAGGATTTCAGGTTCATAGGACGTTTGAGGATCTGTTCAAAACCTCATCTGCTGAGAACATGGAGGTGAGGAGTTCTAGAGAAGATGCTGAGAGGAAGACTCAGATAAGTATGTCTTGGTGGCTCACAGGAAAAACAAAATTGTTCACAGAGCAGTAGTTGATGAGTAAGTGCTTTAGAAAAAATTCACATCATAAAAGATACCAGATACTTACACCCTCTTAATCTAAAAGTAGTAGATTCATACTTGTAGACCAATTGTGGTAGACACTCGTCACTTTTTTTCTGGATCTGGCCTCCAATCCTCTTTCTTCATGAATATCAAGAGAAGAGAACCTCAAATCATTTCTCTCCAGCCTGCACAGATGTGATTTCACTTTAAGTCTTTCACAGATTTTCTACTATATGAGCTAATCCTCAAGAACATAAGCTCCAAATTTGGACCTTTAGGCCACAAATGAAGTGAGGAGCCCCATCCTCCCAAAGGAGCAATAGGACCATTCATAATGTGCTTTCCCCAACTGCTTACAAAAGAAGGGGTAGCGTTCCTTCTACCTCATACTCCTGATTTAAGAGCAATTTGGAAGTTGGAAGAATGAATCATTCTTGTAAGACTATCGACACTGAATTTCCAAAGAAAATATATTCTTCAAATTTCCTTAAGCTTAGGACACTTGAATTCCTGTCAAAACTGGGCATGTGGATTAAAGCACTAGAGTCCATTTTCCATCATATGAAATTTCTACCTTATCTATCTATCTATCTATCTATCTATCTATCTATCTATCTATCTAATCAGCATCTATATTCTTCTAGCTATCCATCTCTGTATCTATCAATTTATATCTTTTCATTTATCCATGTATCTATATATCTGTTTATCTATTTATCATCCATCTTTCTATGGAAGGTTTTTGAATTGCTATAAAGGGCAAAATTTAATTTAATTTCTTTCCAAAAACTTTAATCTTAATTTGATTTTACAAAGTTCCTTTACAAAGCCTTCAGGAGAGTATTACTGAGAGAGAAAGCCCAATGTCATGTGATTTCATTTTTTTTCCACTCATTTACTCATTTATACCCAACTATTCAGGATTAGGGGACAATGATATAAAAGAGTTTTTGCTTCTCAGTGGGTCCTAGAGTAATGAGTTGGATAAACAGATGAAGAACAATTTTTCAGATATTATGATGGGATAAGACTATGGGGGTTTATGTGAAGATCAGATGAGTTAAACCCACCCAAGGTCAAGGAAGAGAAAACTTCCCAGGGAAAATTGTGTTGAGGTGAGATTGGAGAGAGGAATAGAGTCAAAGGGATACTCTTAAGAGAAGTGACAGTGTTTTAGTCAGCTTTTTCGTTGCTGTGACTAAATGATCTGACCAGAACAAATATAGGGGAGGAAAGGTTTATTTGAGGATTCACAGCTTCAGAGGTCTTAGTCCAGAGAAGGCTGGCTGTATTCCTCCAGGCTTGAGGTGAGGCAGAACATCATGGTGCAAGAGCATAGCAGAGGGAAGCAGCTTGCATCATCAGGAAACAGAGAGACTTTACTCTCCCATAGTCATGCCCCCAATGAACCACTCCCTCCAACCACACTCCACATGCCTCCAGTTACCACTCAGTTAATCCCATCAGGGATTAATTCACTGATTGGTTTAAGACTTTTACAACCCAATCATTTCTCCCCTGAACTTTCCTGCATTGTCTCACATGTGAGCTTTTTGGGGATGCCTCACATCCAAACCATAACAGACACCTGCAAGATCCTGTAACATACACATTATGGATTACTTAGGATACTTTTGGTGTTTAAGACATTTTGAAATATCAGAGGCCAACTGAAGACTATTAGGAGACAATGCCAGGGAGGAAAAGTAGGGATCAGATAGATGATTCTTTTCTGTGATCTGATAAAGTAAATGTAATGCATGTCAGGAGAAAGATGAGATGTAGTATGATTGGAAATGGATTTAGAACTTCAGCATGGCATCTCAGAATTGGACTCATTCATTGGTTGGTTGTGAACGTTGCATAAGTGAAATCATACAGTTTTGCTTTTTCATTCAAGATTATGAGATCCATCCCTGTTGTATGTGGCAGTATTACTTCATTCTCATTTATTTACATTATTTGTTTATAGAATTCAGCATGATTGATTTATCATTCTACCATTGATAATGTTTGGGTTTCTTATGAAGTTTGAGATCATTTTGAATAACATCCTGCCAAAGGTTTTTGGTGAGTAGTGTTGGTTATAAACATAGAAATTGAATTAAGGGAGTTGAAATAGTTATATCTTCATGTTTAGTAGATATCCACAAAAAATTTTCTAATGTGACTGTCCCAATTTATAAACCTACTGAGAGTATGGATTGCCAACATCTGGAATTCTTGATATTAATCTAAAATATATGCTCTTTCATTTGGGTAGGTTCATAGTGGCATCAAATTGTGATTTTAATTTGCATTTTCTTATGACTAATGAAATCAAACACCATTTCATATGCTTTTTAGAATTTTGGATATCATCTTGCGAAATGTCAGTTCAAACAATTTTTCTATTTTGAGTTGTGAACCTTTTAATGATTACAGTAAATTTATGATTTGAACTATTTTTGGGATTATGTTTTTCCAAATATCTTCTCCTATTCTTTGGGTTGCTTTTATAATCTCCTAAGGGAAGAGTCTGACAAATGAAAGTTTTTAATTCTAATATAATCTGTCATATACATATATACATAATTTTTTGGTAAATGGCTTTTTTACCAAATACATTATTTTTACCAGATATATATTATTTACCAAAAATAATTTGTATATATATAAAAATATATATATTTTGCTTTTTACATGTTGACCAGAGATCTTTCTGGCTTTTATTTTTGTGTATAGTGTAAGGCAGGCATCAAAATGCATTTGTTCATATGGATATATAATTACCCAGAATTGTGTGTGTGTGTGTGTGTGTGTGTGTGTTTTAAGAAAATCTTTCACTCATTGCTCTGCAATACATTCTTTGGCTTAAATCAAATGCTCATACTTGACTGCTTTTAGAATATTCTGTTCTATTAGTCCTTTTGTCTATCTTTGCACTGATGCCACACGGTCTTAATTAATGTAGCTTTATAATAATCCAGATATATGGTAGTATAAATCCTCTAATTTAAACTTAGATCTTCATCTTGAAATCTGTCTTTGATATGTTTGGCTCTTTGCATTTTCATGTAAATATTGTAATCAATTTGTTAACTAAAAACAATCTACTGAGGATTTTGACTGGTACTTCTTAGAAGGTCAGATAGAGTTGAGAATAATTTCTACCTTTGCAAAATGTGTCTTCATATCCATGAGATTTGTATATCTCTCTATTTATTTAGATGTTCTGTATTCCTGCAAGAAATGTTTTGTAGTTTTCAGTGGAATATTGTTGTCTACCTCTTAGATTTATTTCTAGGTATGTGGTGCACTTGATGATTTATATCATAAATTATTTCACTTATTAAATTTTATTTTCTGCTTTTCATTAGAAATAAAATTGGTTTGGTACTTTCATTTTGTATTAAATTGTTTCTGCTAAATTCCCTTGCTAAAAAAATCTCATGGGTTCTTTTGAATTAGCTGGGTTTTGTGTTTTCCTTCAGTTGTTTACTGTTTCAAAATATAAATCAATTACTTAATTGTACTAGAAATATACAGAAATTTCATCCTTATACGTGTAGCACAAAAGTAATTAAGACCTGAAATGGCTTTGAAAACTGGAAGGGATAAAGATAGCATCTTGAGGACTGGAATCTTAAATTAATGAAACTTATTTGAGCTACCTGGCACTGCATTAGATATATTTTTCAATGTTTCTCTACCCGCTTCCATGAAACACAAATGAAATGTTTCTGAAAGATGCAGAAAGGGATTTCAAAGCTTTTATTGCTTAGTTTTATAGGCTGATCTCTTTTTATTTGTTCCCTGTGTGCAATTTTTGGTCACATAAACACAGTCATTTCATGCTGAAATTTGAGACAATCAAATTTGCTTTTGCTTTAAATCCTTGCTGATCTATTACACAGGAAGAGGGGTTTTATCTTTCATGAACAGATGGTGAACGATTTGATCTGGTTGAAATCCACATTTGACTCTTGCTGCGGAAGTGCTCTATGGCATGTTGCAAGATGGCGGAAAATGAACTGCACTTTACCCTCTTGGGTCGTTAAGTCTATGGCACTGACAAAATTCTGTTTCCAACCAACAGTTACTATCAGGATTTTGATCATAAGTTCTCAGCCTATGTTTGTGGTTTTTACTCTCAGCAATACATTCTGTCCTTTCAAAACAGTGATCTATGCCAGAAATCACCCCCAATTTCTAACTGTGATGGATTTGTTCCCCTCTGATTATCTATCTTGATTCCAGAGGGATGTCTGGAAGAAAAGGCTCAGGCAGGAACAGAACCAGCACGGCATTCTTCTTCTACTCTATATGATGAACACTGGGTTGAGTTTACACACACAGACATGTATCACACCACAGTTTCATGACTCTCAAAATAAGACTGTCGGTCTGCTATGGTTTGGACATGAAATGTCCCCTAAAAGCTCACATGTGAGACAATGCAGGAAGGTTCAGAGGAGAAATGATTGAGTTGCAAAGGTTTTAACCTAATCAGTGAATTAATCCCTGATGGGATTAACTGAGTGGTAACTGGAGGTATATGGGGTGTGGCTGGAGGGAGTGGTTCATTGGGGGCGTGGCTATGGGAGAATGGAGTCCCTCTCTGGTTCCTAATGATGCAAGCAGCTTCTCTCTGCCAGCTCTTGCGCCATGATGTTCTGCCTCACCTCTAGCCCCGAGGAATGGAGCCAGCCTTCCATTGACTAAGACCTCTGAAACTGTGAGCCCTCAAATAAATCTTTCCTCCTCTATACTTGTTCTGGTCAGATCATTTAGTCACAGCAGGGAAAAAGGTGACCAAAACACAGTCCTTATTTTAAGGGTGAGAAAGCTGAGGTTCAG
Organism: Glaucomys volans; assembly: GCA_020662805.1. Taxonomy (NCBI): domain Eukaryota; kingdom Metazoa; phylum Chordata; class Mammalia; order Rodentia; family Sciuridae; genus Glaucomys; species Glaucomys volans. The sequence goes on from JAJEJO010003145.1 coordinate 283,235, forward strand.
AGAGTCTGAGCATGTGTTCAAGGTTAAGCAGAGAATAAGGGAAAGTTCTGAAATTGGAACTCTGATCCACCTGATCTCAGGCCTTCTCAAGTACCATCAGCCTGAACTTTAAGCCTTCTCATTTGGCTGTTCTCATGAACAGGAGTCACATACACTCACTAACTACTGGCACAATCCCTGAGGCATACCAGAGACTCCATATACCTTTGTCTGGAATGAAAAATGGAAAAATGGAATATGGCATTGTCACTTTCTAGCTACCTGCATACTTTTGCTGCTCAAACCAGAAAAATATAGACAAATGGGTGTTCAAATTCTATTATTTTATTTTTTCAGTCTCTATTTTGATTTCTACATAATGAAATCTAAAAGTCTAGATAGTAGCTAAACACCAAGAAAATGTCCAAAATTTTAAAAATCAGCTAAATATAGCTTAGAGAAACTAGCCAAAACTCAAAAGAAAGAAAGAAAAACAACCCCACAGCTCAGTGAAAGAAAAGAATTTATCAACAAAGCATATCCTTTCATAGATTTATCTAAATTTCAGCATAGTAGAAAAAGGTGAACACTTCTCACGTTTTGGAAGTGCCTTTTGTTTAGAAAGTTGATATGAAATAACCTGGAGATGCATGGAAGTATTAATGAAATGGTTCATGTTTTGGAATAGTTTAAGGGTGGTATGATCTTTGGGATTATGCCTTTTAATCATCAGGGACAATTTTAAAAATTCATATACAATTGAATTTTGTATTTTACTCATTGTATTGTAATTTACTCATTCAGAAAGTGTAATACCCATATTCTAATATTTTCTACCTTCTGAATTGCTTGTCACATAGTAGCCACATAATAAATGTTTGATAATTGAAGGATTTTATGAATATTGCTTTATTTCTTTCTTAAAACATTTCTATGATGTGAATGGATTTGAATCCACATTTTACAGAAGTGGAAACCTTGGTTCACACAGCATAATTCTCTATCTGGTAGTAAATATAAGATCCAGAATTTAAATCCAACACTCAAGGTCTAATGCTATCAGGCTTATTTTAATCTTTTATTTTCAAGTGCTTTTCTCATACCAGACATTAATAAACAATAAAAGAGACAAGAAGCATGTGATTCCATAGATATGAACAGCTGTCAAATAGAACAGAAAGATTCATGTGCCTGAAAATAATGACCAATGGAAGAATAGGGTCTCCAGTGGTTCAACTGGGAGACATTGGAATTTAAATACAACTCTCTCTATGGTTTATCCTGAGAGGTTTCTATTAAGTCTGACTCTACCAATGAACTCTCCCAAATTAGTCACTGATGATCACTCCCATGCTTATATCCATTGTAGAAACAAAACCCCCCAGGGTTCACTTTGGGAAAAATTGCCCAGCAAACATATATATATTGTCTTCCTCCCTGGGCTAGAGAACCAAACTATATTTGTCATGTTTAGACCTTCATGTATTTATTGAGGTTTCTATATGTCTTCAGTGGTGGAGATATGCTGATGAATGATGTGTAATTCCAACCATTATGAAATTTACAACCTAGTGAAAAAAATAGACAATGAAAAGCAAACAAATACACAATTACAAATGGAATTATCATTAATAAAGGTTCAAATTTCAGTGGTTTAAATTAATAATACAAGGATTTAATGAAGCTGGCAGAAAAGTATTGACATATGCTTCTGTCTGCAATTATGTGGCTGGATTACACACATGTTCAAACATAAAGGATCAGTTTGGTTTGATATGACACTGGGATTGAAAACCCTGCAAGGGGTTACTAGGCTATGTTTATTTTGTCTGTGATCCAGGCTTGCTCCCTGTTCTCTCGTTTCATTGCCCTGGCTCTGTTCTCTTGGTTCTGCTGCTCAGACTGTCCATATCCAGTACAGGTTCATACTGGGCCATCACTTGCTTCAGACAAGCTTATTGAGTACTTTTCTTCAAAATTCTGTGCATGCTGTTGTGTAAAGTACAGAGGTGACTTGTAGTCAAACTTATCTAGCTTGTATTTGTCGAGGGCTCTGTGAGAAATTTTACACTCTCATTCAATCATTCTCTCAGGTAACAGGGACAGTTAAATACCAGCAAGGCCAAGGAGATCGCTCCAAGTCACAAGGCTCCAAAGGAGCTGTAATAACACGGAACATGGGTCAGTCTAACTCCAAAGCTAGTGTTTCTGTTTTACAACTGTAGGCTTCTTCCGGTTTTACAACTGCCATTGTGTACATTGGATACATCACAACCCTGTGGAGGGATTCTGGGATAAGCACAAGCATTTCTTTGTATCAATAATAAATATAAGCTCTCAAATATATCCCCTTAGATCTATCATCTAGTTTAGACATTAGTACCTTGTCTTCACTATAATGCAACAGAATCTTTCATAAAGATGAGCATAACAGAATAGTCCAAATGTATCTGTGGGAAGACATCAGAACTACAAATATGTCTGAGCTACAGTCCATATATCTTTGGTAATCCGTTACTTTGACTGGAAACAATTTTGGAATCCTGGGGGCAGTATGGGTCACATTAATTGTCCTTCATCTAAGCTATTTATTTTGCAAATTTTCCCCATAGAATTGGGAAATCTACTTATTCAACTACCCTTTGACTCAATATTCCATCATTTCTATAAAAAGCTTTCCTGAGAATGAAGGCCCCATAAACCTGAGGGATCCAGAGAGGATTTACACAGGATAGAAGCATGGCCAGGGAGGGCACCCACGTAAGAGCCAGGTGCACAGTGCAAGGTGTCAGGTGTGAAGGTTAAAGCAAGTTTATGGAGACAGAAAGCAGAATGATCCTGTGACAGGTACCTATGTGAGGCAGGTCAGAGTAGAAAGCTCAGGACTGATGCAATGAGTAAGATTTATTAGAGTCCACCTGGAGATGGTGCATGTGTGAAGCCCAGAGCAGGCCTGCTGGATTGGATTCCTGCAGGCCCAGGAGCCTCTCCAGTCTGTGCAGTGTTGGTTGCATCCTCTTTTGAAATATATGGTCTAATCATTGTGCACTAAGGTGAAGATCATGGGGGGAGGCTCCTCTTTGTCATGCCACATGCCAACTGCAGTCTGCCTTTGGTAGACAGTTGCCATTTTTGCAAATGAGGAGATCAAAGGGAAAAATTGCTCTTCGTTAATACCCACTGCCCTTCTCATGTGGACACCTATCCTATTTACAGTTCTCTCTGGGAAAAACACAGAACCCTCATGCTCAGCATAGGAGGTTGATTAAAAGGTGCACCCCAGGGTTTGGGACTGCAGCTCAGTCGGAGAGCACTTGCCTAACATGCAAGAGACCCTGGGTTCAATCCAGTTCTGAAGGAAAAAGGTGCACCCCAATATTTGGTGATAATTGTAACTGGTTGCAGTTCCACTACTGAAGTTACTAGGAACCTCCAGTCTAGCATATTTATGGACCCACTGGGGTCAGTACCACCAAAGTCAGTACCTGTTACTTGCCTCCCTCCCTTAATAGAATTGTCTTAGTAGATTACCTAAGTATGTGACCTGTGATCGATTAGTTGCTCAATAATGTTTGATAAATGAACAAAAGAATAAATGAATGGTTTCTTAAGTTTGGTCTTAGATAATTATTCTGGACATTGCAAAGGACTGCAAACAGGAGGGAGAAGGTAGTGGTAGGGACACCTAACTGCTTCCCTCTACCATTCAGATAAATTTTGCTTCCTCTAAAAGATACCTGTTGAATTATAAAAGGAGAGAATTTATACAGCTTTCATTCAGACTCTTTCCCTCTGACTCTTTTCCCTTTGAAAATCTTTACTGAGAGTGTTTTTGTTCCATAAACATATTTATTTTATCATGTGGTTCATTAAAGCTCAAGTCAAGTTAATTTTTCCGAACAGATCTTTACTACCAATTTTCCCAAATCCTCTGGTTACCATAAGTTGGGTTATTGGCTGGGTTTGTGATCATAGCCTCCCACTTATGGAACTCTTCTTGTTTATTATCTTTCAGGGGTAATGATCCTTTCTCGTCTAAAATTTGTCATGATTTTTATAATGAGAAAAGAGGTATTTTTCTTCCATGAGGCTAGAAATAGGTTTTAGTGAAAATAAATGTTAAACTTGATGGGTCCAGAATACTGGTGATTCCTGGTTTAATTCCTAGGGAGGCAACAATCCCAGTAGGAACCCTCAGATTGCTTTTGACTGTTTGGGGAGGCATTTGTGGTTGTGATTATACCCTGTACCAAGGGTGTAGACAATACTTTGTTTCCACTTAACGATGACTCTGTCATTTCAAAACTTACTTTTACAGTGTGTTTTTATTTTGTTTTGATCTTCCTAATCTTTTCTCTAAATCTGGACCACGTTGGAAAGCTTCCCCGATCTTTAAGGAGAGGCCTCCACTGTTGTTGTGGTCCTCCGACCAGCAGTTGTTCATAGCCACCTCTTCGGACGTCAGATCCTGATTCCCTCTGGGAGGGATGTTTCACTTACTTCCCTTACTTCCCAGTCTTTGTCCCTTCCTATGCAAAATTTCTCTGACTATGATCACTATTTCAAACTTAATAGCTAAGACAGCTCCCCTTTCTTCTGATACCCTTTTTAAGACGAGTTAAACCTGGGCACCTCTTCTTTTTCTTATTTCACTATCTTCTGACCTTTAAGATTGATTTTCCCTTTGATATCTGCTCAGGTTGTAAGAGCTTAACCTTTCTTTGAAAAATAACTTTTTCTTCTTCTAGCTTAATCAATTTATCTTTCCTTGTTCTGACACAAGACTAAAGTATGATTTTCAAAGCATTTCTTACTACTTAATATCATGATTGACCTTAATGTTTCAAGCATAGATTTTTAAAAAAATACCCATAATCTTTTTGTCTGCAAGAATTTCCTTTCAATGTTTTGCTCTTATCCCAAGAAGATGGCATATTATATTAAGTGCCCTTCATTCTTTCTGTTATTTCTTTTTAAATAAAACCCATCATCTTCGTACGGAGGAAGCCTTACTTTGAGAATCTGAAATCTAAAGACATTGTTGAAATTAAGGAAAACAGTAAATCCAATCACTTCAAAGTCCTGTGGCATGAGGTTTCTTTGAATTCCTGGATATGACAAAATCTAGCCGTAAGTCTCTCTATGGGCCTACATCCAGAATGTCTAGCAACTTGAAGGGACAAAATATAATCAGGCTAACTAATGCCTAACATAATTGAAACCTGCCTCAAACTGCCCTGTGACCCCAGATGAAGCTGTGACTCTCTGGTCTAAAGTCAAGCTGCAGGAAGCAGCTATAGATTAAGGACCTCGCCTGGACTGCACACCATTGGATAAAGGCTAACAGATAGCCTGAATGGATTTGCTTAAGACCTGAGTGGGTTGTGTTCTATGAGGCCCTAGATGTGCCCTGCCTTAGCTACTTTCCATGGCATAAAGCAGCCAAAGACTACAGTGACTATCCAAGAACACCACTTCCTAAAAGGAACTTGTCTACCTAGCTAAACTACTTGAGATAAAACTGAGCATATGTAATGTGAGCCCTTGCAAGTCATCAAGGTCAAATGCCCACAAAACTAACCCACAAAAAGCCCTAATGTCTATTCCTTTGCTTCCCGAAGGACACTATTTTTTAAAGACCATAGCCCAGTGCTTACAATTTAGGCCATTAGGGGAGCCAAATAAACAGCACCTATTAATACACAGAAAAAGGTCAAGTAGGTGATCAAAATAGCATCATCATGTTTTTCCAATTGATAATGAATTCAGAATGTGGAACATATTTGCAAGCAGTTGAGTTTCCTAAAATAGACCTCAAAATTAGAGACATTTGGCTATTGAATTGCAGTCATTGTTAGGTAAACCAAGGATTCTCTATATGGAAGTCTGTTCATGGAACTTTCCATGGGAAAAAAAGCAAGAACTTCTCCTTTCCTCTATATATCTGTACTCCTAACAAAGAAGTAGGCTCAGCCCAAGGAGGTTACAACCCATTAAAACAGTATTATAAATGCTGCTTTTATTTGCATTTGTCTGATCACTAATGAAGTAGAGCATCACTTACTGCGGAGCTAAGAACAGAGGAGACAACTCTTTGACATTGGAGATCAGTCCTGGTTTCCCACCTGTATTCTTTCACTGGGGGCCCGACCACAGACATGATTCACAAGGACACAATGTAACACTTCATAGACCTTGATCAAATAGTCAACTTTAATGGATGGCAAGTTTTTAATGGTGACATCAGCATAATTGTGTTTTATCTCTGATCCTTTTGGGATCGCAGGGTTAATGAATAGTGGTAAAATCTTACATTTATAAAGAGCAGCATGATTTACAAATAACTGTTACATGCATTACCTCATTCCTTGAAACAACCCTGAAGAGAGGACATGCTACTCTGTTTTACAGAGAGAGGAATAATTTCATAGCATTAACTGATCTTTTGCTTCATGCCATAACACCTAGCCAAGTAAATGTGCAAGAAGTGGAACCAAGGTTTCTTGGCTGCAAGCTTCTTTCCCTTTCTACCATGTCACGCTCTTTTCCTAATAATTTTGAGACTTAAAAACCATGTTTGCTAATAGTGAGGAGTTGTGTAAGGAGAAGGAAAGACAGAGAGGGTTCTAGAAATTCCCCATAACCCCCACAGGGTGCTTTCCTTCTATATGCAAGGAATTGCTCATTTGAGGTTGCTGAAACCTCAAATTATGGGTGATGTATGGGAACAATGACCAGGATTCTTTTCTTCTTAAATTCAGGTGATAGGTAACACAGTTACCAAAGGCTGCAGAATAACCCCATCCTGTTGTTTACCGAGGTATCAACAAAGCAACCTCAGTAAACAAGTGGTCTTTAATGAAGTTCAATTTGCTCCATTATTTCCACTGGCTATTGCTACAATATTACCTCAGCCCTTCAGAGACTGATTTAACAGTACTTCGCCAAACATGAAGAATTCTTTGTGAATTTAGCCAAAATAATGGTTTGTTAGGACAGGAGACATCAAATTTTAAGAGGCAGGAATTGATCTATTTACAGAGCTGCTGTCATGGTGACTGAGAATGCCTGAAAGAGCCACCTTAAGGCTGCTCATAAATCAATAATCATCCTAATGAATTATAGAGAGAACAAAGATAGTACGAAGTTTGTGAATTGCTGAGGATGGAACAGTGATTAGGAAAACCCAGAAGAAGAAAAAGAAAAACAGTAAAGAAGTCCTGTTGCTTCTCATTTGCTCTTTGTCTAACAGAGTTGAAAGTATGCTAAAATCTGCATACAACTTTTTTTTTTTTTTTATGTTGCTAGGGACTGAACCCAGGAGCTACATCCACAGTCCCCTTTAAAAATTGTTTTTATTTTATTTTATTTTATTTTATTTTACTTTATTTTATTTTTTTATGACAGAGCCTCCTTAAGTTGCCAAAGCTGGCCTTTAACTTGTGATCCTCCTGCCTGGGCCTCCCAAGTCACTGGGATTACAAATGTGTACCATTGCACCTGGATGCACATATATTTTTACAAGAAAAAGACAAAAAGGATTACAGAGTGAATTCCAAACTCTTCTCTGAAGTATTTTGATCCAAAGTCTCCTGTTGCTTTCCTATTCTCTGACTCTGGGTATGCAGAACTACTTATAAGGCTCTGAGCTTAATATTTAGTGGCCCTCCTAGATTGTTTTCCACACTTCTGCAGCTTTCCTCATACTTTCTTTTCCAGGAATGCTTTTGCTTTACTTACATTTTAAAAAGCCTTACTCTTTCTTCATGGTCTAAAGAAACAAAATCACCTCCTCCTTGAAGCCTTCTCTGATTTGCTTCTTTCCGAGAGGATCACCATTACCACCTCTTTAGAGAGGCCTCTCCTGGAGCATTGGCATCTGGGGTCATGTTACTTCCTCTTCTGGAGCTTCCCATGAAGTTCAGGAACCACAGGAAAGAAGTCTCAGCCAAGCCATGCTGGCTAATAAGGGAACTTGACCCATTACATAGTTGTTGAATGAAAGACCTGATGATGAATACCTGTTATCACTGAAGCCACTTTTAAGCATGTGTCTGACCTCCCTATACTTTCTTATGAGAAAAAATTTTGCTTCACTCTCTCTCATCCCTTTTTGGGATTTCAATTCTCAATTTGCCACAAAATGTTAATTTAGAACTTAGCAAATTTCAAGAGTCGAAAATTAAACTCTTAAACCAGTTGAGTCTTTATTTTGTACATATTTCAATTGAAATATGAAATAAGCTAGGCTTTTCTTTAATCATATTTTTGGGGTCATGTTCATACTAACTGGGTAAAATGAAAAGAAGAAACAAAAGTTCTCTTTTTGAAAAGAGTCAGCTGAATGGACTTTTGGGAGGTGGTAGAAACTGTAGGAGGTGGGACTTAATGACAGGAGCAGGTCCTTGGGGGTGTGCTGTTGGGGACTGTGTCTTGTCCCTGACTTCTGCAATTGTCTCTTGTATGTCCCAGCTGCTGTGAGGTAAGCGGTTTTCCTCTGCTACAGCCTGTCTACCTTCACCTCAGGCTGAAAACAATGGAGCCAACTGACCATGGACTGAAACCTGAAATTGTGAGCCAAAATAAATCTTTCCTCCTTTAATTTGTTTTTCTCAAGTATTTTGTCACAGTAATGTAAAACTGCCTAACACCATTGTGCTTTTTCATTTGCTTATTTTCTGTAACAACCACCGGATTAAACATGATGAGGGCAGGTGCCTTGTCTCCCTTTGGTCACCATGGTGTTTCTAATACCTAGCACAGTGTCATGCATATTTTAGATTAGTGTTGTTTGATGGAATTTAATATGGGACATATATGAAATTTTAAATTGCCTAGAATCTACATCAAAAGTTAAAACAAAACAGGCAAACCATTTTAGTAGTGCATTGTATTTAATCCACAGCATCCACCTAATATAATTTGAATATATAATCAGTATAAAAAGATTATTAGTGAGACACTTTTATTCTTATTATATTAAAAATCTTCCAGAATCAGTATTTTATACTGACAGCACATCTTTTTGGGCTAGCCCCTTTTCAAGTGATCAGTAGCCATATGTGGCTAGTGGCTACCTTGCTCGAGAGCATAATTCTAGACCCTTAATAAATATGTGTGCAGGCATGAGGATCACAACCTGCTGCACATGGGTGTGTGATTGGTGCCCCTTCTAGGTTCCTCCAGATCCCTTTTATACTCTGGGCCCATATCCTCAGCTTCTGTGTTTTGTTGCTGACAGCTAATACCCGCAGGCATCAGAGGATTCTTGTTGGAAACTGGAGTCAACTTACTGTACAGAGAACTGAGAATATCTAAGAATTTTATGTCTCCCTACACCCAGGCAATAGATGACATGGATAACCCATGAATGACTGAGGCAGAGATAGAAGACAGAAGCCAAGCTCTTTTGTCTCCACACAAAACAAACTCTGTGGTATAATTTACACCCCAGAGCTCCCTGAAGGATCAAACAGAGCCCAGGACTTGCATGCAAGCAACTTCTTGCTTAGCATCTTTTTCCCTCCTCCCTATCCTAACTTCTTAACTCCCTCCCATCCCTCTACCCCCAACCCCCACTGCCTCACATTTTCTCCTGGGAACTATTTCTTCCCTTCTTGCTTTCCTACCTTCTTCCCTCCCTCTTCTCTCCCTCCCTCCCTCCCTTCCTTCCTTCCTCCCTTCCTCCCTCCCTCCCTTCCTCCCTTCCTTCTTTCCTTCCTTCCTTTCCTTCTTTCTTTTTATACTGGGAATTGGATCCAGAGGTGCTTTACCCCTTAGCTACAACTTGGATCCTTTTATTTATTTTTTATTTTTTATTATTTTTATTTTTACAGACTTCATTTTGATTCATTGAACACATATGGGGTACAAATTTTCATTTCTATAGTTTTGCATGATGTACATTCATATCATTATTGTTCATCATACATGTATATAAGGTAATGACATCTCTCTCATTCCACCATTTTTCATACCCCCACCCCTCCACCTCTCATTTCCCTCTACATAATCTAAAGTTCCTCCATTCTTCTCTCACCCCCCATCCCCCTCAACCAGATTTTATATCATCATCCAGTTATCAGGGAAAACATTCAGTCTTTGTTTTGTTGGGATTGGCTTATTTCACTTAGCATGATAATCTCCAATTCCATCCATTTGTCTGCAAATACCATAGTATTATTCTTCTTTATGGCTAAGTAGTATTCCATTGAACATATATACCACAGCTTCTTTATCCATTCATCTATTGAAGGGCATCTAGGTTGGTTCCACAGTCTAGCTATTGTGAATTGAGCTGCTATAAACATTGATGTGGCTGTGTTACTGTAGTGTGCTAATTTTAAGTCCATTGGGTATAAACCGAGGAGTGGGATAACTGGGTGAAAAGGTGGATCCATTCCAAGTTTTCTGAGGAATTGCCACACTGCTTTCCAGAGTGGCTGTGCCGATTTGCAACTCCACCAGCAATGCAAAAGTGTGCCTTTTTCCTCTCAGCCATGCCAGCATCTATTATTGTTTGTGTTTGATACAGGATCTTGCTAAATTGCTGATGTTGGTCTCTTACTTGTCATCCTCCTGCCTCAGCCTCCCAGGTATCGGGGATTGCAGGTATGCTCCATGGCACCTGGATGAAGCACTTTCTTAATAAAGTACTTGATCCTAAGTCTTTGGCTCAAGATCTGCTTCTGAGAGAAACTAAAGTGCTCAGACTGTGAGATGCTCCTAATGCTCGGTTATTTGCAATCAATGGCTTAAGCAAGAGCATGGTTGGATTGTGTGTGTTGCAGTGATGATAATGCCCAAGTTTCTCTTTGTCTCAGATACTATGCATTGTTGATAAACATTCAAACATATTATGTAAGGAAGAAGCTTAAGCATTCGATAATCTCCCTTTCTTCTGTAGAAACTGTTATACATTTTCTTGTACATCCTTGAATAAACTTTTTAGGTAAATTTAACATGTATGTATAAATGTTATTATATCTAAATGTTGGATTAAAATTACATCAGAAATACTCTTTCATTGCTTTTCCTTTAGTATTTTTATTATGACATATTTTTGTATTTTATGACTTCCATAAACTTTCATATGTTTATGAATGCATCCAATTTAGTTTACCATTTACATACACTTTTAAAAGTCCCTTTTCTTTCTTTTCTCAATTTAACACTCACTTTGCTTCTAGGCCTTGATACAGACTCAATGTATCTGGGTCTCTGATATGCCATCTATGCCAAATTTGCCAAATATATTCAAATATGGAATGTAATTGCAATCTCTGAGTTCAAAGATCTATTGATACTGAGGCACAGGTTCTTAATCCGGGGTTGAGGGAGGTCCCATCCTCAAATGCCTGAGTGTTACCATGCACATGTGTATGTGTCAGGGAAGAAGGATCCAGAACATTCATTAGAACCTCAAAGACACCTGTGGCAAGCGTCAGGATTAAATGTCCAAATATCAACTGTGTGATGTATTTTGTACAAATCTCTTTGTACTCACCTCTTCTCATTTGATTAGCATTTAATTAACTAATCAAACTTCTCAGCTCACATACTGATTCTTCAGAAGGATGGATCCAGCCTCCCCCACGTTTATAATCCCCCCACGCCTAGTTCAGTGGTACAGGGAATACAGTCGCTAATAGTTTCTTGAGAGATGATGACACTTCCTCTTCTGTATTTATGGCTTCTTAGTGCAACAAATTTAATTTCCTTCTGCATCTGTCTTTGATCCTCTTTTGCTTTGATTGTGGGGATTTTTAAGGACAAAAGATCCCTCGCTGTGGAGATGGCACATAAATCATTTTGGACCAATTTATGAACCTGAAGCCCCTGAGCAGGAAGCAGCCTGGACACACGCTCCTCCTACTCTTAAGGCCTCATTAGGGCATAGTTTTAGCTGCCTGGAGTTCTCCACTGTAGGTCAAGAATTTAAGGCACGTCTCTGGTTTCCCCATGTTTTTGATCACTGGTAGTCTCCTGTTCAAAATTCTGAATGATTTTAGAAGGTTTTCTTTTAAAATAGTGAGTGGCCTTGGCATTTGTCTTTAGCTAGTAAAGTATCTTATTTCTACCATCCATGTACTGCTGAGAGACTTGAGAGTGGCTTCATTCTCCATTGTCTAGAAGAACCTGAGGAGGGCCCATGGTGGCTGAGATGCCCTTGGCAGTGCCCACTGATGATGCATGATTATCCTGTGGGTGGACAGTGGGCTCAGTCAGGACTGGTCACCAAAGAACCACCTGAAAGTGGACAGATTGGCAGAGGAAGCCTCAGTACTTGGGAAGCAGAGACTCCAAGGACAGGGCCAGCTGAATGTTCTAATTCTGCCTGGCCTATTCTCCTAATTCATGCATTCTGCTTATGTCAATACAGATGTTTTGGGAGCTCACAGGTGGAAGGTAGAGGTTAGAATTAAACTTGGGGTTATATGCCTGAATATGCCATCCTTCAGTCTCTTTTTACATAAAGTCTATACATTTAATGAAAGTAGTACCCATAGGACCTTAAGAAAACCCCTTCCTCTGAATCTTAGCTTTTTAAAAAATTTTTTTAAATTAATTTTTTGTGTTCTAATTTGTTGTATGTGACAGTAGAATGCATTTATACATTTTGATAGATCATGTATAAATGGAGTATATTCTCTTATTTTTTTCTGATTACACATAGTGTAGGATTCTTAATCTTTAAAGCAGAGGTAGACTTAACTGTACAGTCTATAAAATATTAGGGCATGAATCAAAGGATCTCTCATTGTATGTAGGACATGCTTTGAAAGTACTGTGCACCTAATAAATATTTGGGGTTAACAGTAAAAATCTTATGACAACGAAAACACAAACAATAGTAATAACAAAATCCATAAAATAGTGTCACACAATATACTAATCCATTTTATGTAAAACCCCATTTAATAAATGAGGAAACTCAGATACATGCAATTAATAACTCTTATACAGTTGGGGTCAATGAAGCTTTTTACAGCTCTAGAATTTCATGCACACTAAAAGTATAAAGGGAGAAAACTCCAGAATCATTAGCAAGCTCAGATTCTTTCTTTTGGAAATAAATTGTTCATCAAAAATAGGAAATTGCTTTTTTTCATCACCAGGCACACTATTTAGAGAAAATACAACTATGATTATGTTGCATCCTGAGTGACTGTCCCACTCACCGTGCACAAAACTGAACCTTGACCTTCAGCCCGGATTATAAGCAGTGGGAGGCAGATGCTTGTTGTCTCTCTCAGATGCTGGGCCTGGAGCTTACTTCTGGTTCTAACAAGCAGAGCCAGGAGCATCAAGTTCATTCAGCTTTTCTGAGCAAATTGTGATGGAAGTTCACTAGTAGTGGCATAGCATTCCCTAAAATAATGCACACAGGAGCCCTGGAAGGCTGTTTGCTCAGTTATTTTTAGGCAATGCAATTGCCTATGAATCCATCTGCAGCAGTCTTCACTACTGCCACTATCTAAAGAGCATCTTCACTGACCTTGGCCCCTCTCCTGTGCACAATTGGAAGGACGGCAAGAAAAATGCAAAAAGCCATTTAGTGCTACAAGCTTGAACACACATATAGTGAAATTATAATTACAGAGCATTGGTTGTATATAAAATTTGGCAGCTTGCAATAGAATCATTGGGCTATAATGATTTTGAAGTTGATATGGTAAATACATTGCTAAGATCACACTGAATATTGTAAACACGTTCCTAAGAATATGTTTGGAATAATCTTACTTTAGTGCCTTCTAAAACAGTTTCCTTTAAGCAGATAAATATCAAACTTAATCAACCCTGTGATCTCAAAAATATTAAAGGAAAAAAATAAAAGAAATGATGTGACTGTTATGGACTGAATTGTATTTTCCTAAAATTCAAAAGTTGACATGATAAACCCAATACAATACCAATATATGTGGAGACAGAGACTAAAAGAGATTAAATAAAGAGACTAAAAGAGATTAAATAAAGATAACTGAGGTCATAAGGGTGGGATTGCAATATGAGAAGACTGAAGTCCTTATAGGAAAAGGAAGAGCCAGTAGCTTCCCTCTCTCTTTCCCTCTGTCTCTCTGTCTCTTTCTCTTTCTCTTTCTCCTTTCATGCACAGAAGAAAGATCATGTAAAGACAATGAGAGAGTAGCTGTCTATAAGCCAGGGAAAGAGGCATCACCAGAATCCAACCTTGGTGGCTCCTTCATCTTCACTGTCCAGCCTTCAGAACAGTAAGAAAATAAATCTTTTGTTTAGGTCACGTAGTTTGTGGTATTGTTATGGCAGCCTGGGCCAACGAATACAGTGGCATACTGATGAAATAACTCAAAGTTTCTCCAGTAGACTATAGGGGCGTTTCAAGATGGAGGTAGTGAGGTTGTCAGCACAGAGGCTTACACAGGGTCTAGAGGGCTGTGTCCAGGGGGAAAGGTGGATGAATGATGGAACCTGGGTTGCCAGGGGACACAAGTGAGACCTAAGTAGCTGCTTTCCATAAGAAAGCTTATTAGAGTTAGAACAAGGAACACACAGAAAAGAATCTGAATCCAAACACAGAGCCAAGCAAAATATTAAACAGCAGGGCCGAGGCTAAGAAAGGTCTAGAAACTCATGGCTGTTTCTTTTTATATTCTTATATATGCAACACAACTGGGGAAACTCGTTTTAGATTTGAGGAAGCATGGTGGAAAATTGCCTGGCTTGTACCCTCTAGAGTGAAGAAAGATAGCTCAGAGAAAATGCATGAATGAGAAAAAAATTAAAAGAAATTTTCAGTATAGTGATTCCCCAATGACCTTAGCTTCCAGAGCCTCAGATAGAGTCTAAATGTACAAGGTGGAAGAAGAGACACCAGGAGAAAAGAAGTATGCTGGAATTTTATAGAAGGCAACTTCATTAGCTTCAGTATGAACTTGGACTTTTGAACTTCTGAAAGCCCACCCTTAGAATAACGATTTTCCATAATATTCTGAAATTGAGAAATGAGAGCTAGTTCTTCTCCCATCTTATATTTTGGAAGGAGGAAAAGAACTTCTCTTAGCCAATAACCAACTATTGTCCTCCATCTTAACATGAATAATATGTATATAAAAAGTGCCTAATTAGTGGCTAGCATGCTGAATTTCACAAACAGAACAAGTTTAGGCAATCAGAACCCAAACCAAGAAAGAGAATATTGCTAGCACACAGCCCTTGTTCCTTTGAAGTCTGATCTGTTCCATAAAAGGGCAACCATTAATCTTGATTTTGAATAGAATAGATTGGCTTTGTCTGTTTTTGTACTTTGCAAGAAAAGAATTGTACAGTATACTCTGCTGTCTGCTTCATTGCCATAGCATTAAGTCTGTGGAGTCTGGGTGGACGTACTTTCGATGCTACCTTCTGCCTTCCTCACCTGGCTCTTCTTCTCTGCATCCTCCCAGGGCCATCCTAAGCACTCCACTCATCTCAGGGGGTGTGCATTCTTGCCCTTCCTGGTGCTCCCTTTCCGTGTGAAATTATCTCATTCATTCCCAGAGTCATCCTTAGATGGCTGACTAACCTTTTGCATCATTCACCATGAATTTTCCATGAAGGCAATTTCTCAGTGAAAACTGTATTCTCAGTAAGAGATTGACTGAGCGAGTGATGAGTGATCACAACACAGTGGTGTTCATGGGGCCCCATAACCTTCCCAGTACCACATCCCTTTCCTGATGTAAATTTTTTTTTTTTTAATCTTATGAAGAGAAAGGGGAGGAAGTGTAAAGGGAAAACACCCCAGTCTTTATCTGACTCTCAATTCAATTATTTACTTTTTTTCTCATTCCTTCCTTAGTCTATAATATTTTGAGGACAAGAGCACCTTATCAAATTTTGTACACACACACACACACACACACACCACTAAATCACTCTGAAAGTGCTGCTTGGTACTAGAAACAAAGAGGCAACATAAAAGGCAGCTCCAGCCCTCAAGTAGCTCAGGATATCACTGGAAAACACGGTAAGTTTGCAATTACAGCTCCAGGAATTGGTTGGGGAACCCAGAAGGGGAGAGGATGAACCCTGTTTCAGTTTAGGAAAAAGGGTTTCAGAGATGTGACCCCTGTGCAAATGACAGACATTAAATCCAGAGGGAACTTTTGCTTCGCTGAGCGCCACACGACTTTGAGGGTTTTTCCTGTTCACTCTCTCCATGGTTCTGGATGTCTGGACAGTTTGCTTTTTGCATCTTCCTCTTTTCCAGCTTCTGAGGGTCAACTGCTATTTCTCTAACCTTTCCATCTCACGATTTCAATGTCACTGAGCACATTTGTTTGTGGAAAAGAAAGCATCACAACTGATTCTTTGGGAACCAGTTGCCCTGACAATGAACTCATTTATTAATTCGTCAGTTTATTTATTTATGTTTGAGAGTCTTGGACATTTAAAGGCATTCTACTATCAATAGATAGCAGCAAAATGACAGGTAGTAAATCAATGTTCCAGGAACAAATTTCAAATATCAGAGTGAACAGCATACTTTCAATATCAATAATCTTTGGGAGAAAGCACAGAATCCCAAATGTGGTAGAGGTAGCTACCTGGATAGAGATTAGCATGGGTTCACAAGGCCTGTTGCATTTCCTATTGCAAAAGAATAGCCTGAGCTATGGATTAGAAACTGCTCTCATAGTTTCTGGCATTAAAAACAAACAAACAAACAAACAGACAAGCAAAAAACTGCAGAAGAATGGACAGAAATGCTCTTGATGTGTAACTAAATGTACTTACTTGGGTAAATAATTGCCAAGGGATTGTAGCCTTGTTGACTCCATGCCAAAAGGGTAGTAGACAATAGGCCAAGTAGAAAATAACCCGGTGTGGGGGGTGAGCTCAAGCTGGGTTCCCTAAGAGGTAGAGCCTCTAAGGAAGGATGCATGTACAAACTTTCACTAAGTAGTACTTCAACAGGGAATCAGTGAAAACATGGGAGAAGCCAGGAGGGAAGGAAGCCCAAAGGGTAACTCTTAGCCTCTTCCTATAAGGGAACTCTGGACTGTTAAGAAGTTTATGTCCCCAGGAAATGACATGGCATAGGAGATTGGGTTTTCATGTTTCTGCACCTGATAGACTGCCCAGGATAGAGGGAATGTAAATTTCTAGACATACTGCTGTGTGTGTGTGTGTGTAGATGGCATTACAAAAGCTCAAGGTCACTTCTACTGAAACGGGTAGAAGTATCTTGACTAATAACCAGGAAACTACTCTACAGGAGTAGAGAAGGCAGCATGAGGACATCTTGTCTGGCAGCTGGAAGATGGATGTGTTGAGAAGGGGAACTAGGTGCTGCTACCCACTGGGTTCCAGTACTGAATCTAGTCCTTAATGGGACTGTTGAGAATGAATGAAAGCACCTTTCTTAGTGGACCATGAGTGCCTACCAAAATGTCAAAGCTGAGATACCAAGTCCAGATCAAGACCACCAGCCCCCTGGGGTGAGACAGCATCACCAGATGATAGGACCCACCTCTTGAGGTTTCCTCCCAAGTCAGGCTTGTCTCTATGCCAGGTCAAGACTAAGCATGTGGGAGAGGAGAAGATGCTGGGATTTTTGCTCCTGAAAACTGGTAGCATCTCTAGGTTAGAAAAGACATTCAAAGAGGTTGCATTTGGAATCAGATGCTTCTCTTTTATTTATATGTTGCAAAATTTTCCATGGTTCAGAATTTTGTATTCGTTATTCCAAATTCATTTTCATTGCATTGTTTCCTTTTAATTTTATTTCTATTTATTTCTTATCCACTTCTAATATGCTTTCTTGATGGTCTATACATGTTTACCCTGGGCAGCATGCTACTACTGTATGTAAGTTAAGTCAAGTCTATGTTAACTTTAGGAAATTCATTTAACACCTATTTATTAAATACTTCTGTATATGAGAAATTTCAAGCCATACTCTGGCCAGGGATTCAGAAATTACTGAGATACGATCATTCTCCTTAAGGAGCATATATGCAGGAATAGCTTTGTAGTTCTATCTAAAATGTAGACCTAGGGCACCTTCTGGGAATCCAGGGCATAAGGTAATTCAATAAAGGTACCCTTAAATGGGCTTTCCAGATTATGTATAGGACACCAATATTGCATGTGACATAAGAAATATTACTTGTTTTTTAATCCTGTATTTTCACTCGCTAATCCTGGTAACTACTAAAAAAATAAATTAATAAATAAATCTGTCCATTCCATGCCAGTGACTATTTCATCTCCAGATAGCAGGGCTCAGGAGAGCTCATCAACCATGCAGAGGCATCACTGTGTACTGGAGGAAGTGTAGCCAAGGGAGCTGTGCTGGCCTCCCACACTTAGATCCCAGCTCTGCCAGCTACCACCTGAGGCTCCCCAAGCTGGGAATTAAGCCTTCTGAGTTGTTTTTCATCTGTGTAATGGGGACAAAACAACCTACTTCCCAAAGTGATTGTTAGATAGCAGATGTTCAGGGAAAAGTAATCTCATCCCTTTTAAACAACAGACAATAAACATGTGTTATTTGTTGAAAATGTCATTTCCTTGAATGAGAAGAAAAGGGAAGAAAAGTACCCAGCAGAAATGTTAAGCTTCTTTGAATTTCAATTCAATAGAAAATACCATTTTGCCAAGAATGGACTAAGTATATTCTGCATTTCACAGGTGACAAACTGCAGAGCTCTGGCAGAGGAAGCAAGGGTTTCGTGTGTCTGCAAGTAACATGATGCATGATGACTCAGTCACATTTTGGGTTGGTGAGAGGTGATGAAGAGTCATGTCCCCTTTTAAGTAGAATCATTTGGTCCCAGAGTTGTTTATTTCAAACTCTGCCTTCCTGCCATCAGGAGCTTTGGTCTCTGGGCTGTCCTGTCTCTGATAAGGATTTGGTTGATGATTGACATACACCTGTCCAGTTGGAGGTGGAGCCAGGAGTAGGTTCTCCGCTGAAGCATGCCCACAAGCCTGTGACAAGTGCCACCTGTTTTCATGTATCCAGCTCCATTTCATCTGCTGGACTTGCCCCCACCAGAACCGTTGTTAGCATAGCTAACCAGAACAGAGTAGCATTACCAGCATACCAGCATAGTGTTACCAGAACCATAGTTACTTCTTACCTTGTAATGTACCAATAGAGTCCAAATATAATCTGAAAATTATAAATAGAACACTATTTTTATGAAAGAAAATGCAATGAATTGCATGAATTCATTATGGCAGAGAATATGAATATTCTCTTAGCAAATCTCTTGTTGCCCTAACTCAATCAACAATGTGCCTTTCTGACTGCTGCCAAGGAGACAAACATTCCCTAGCCCTTTCAGGCATGGCTGGAGGCTCTGATATCCCCCATGTGCATTCAGAGAAATCGTTCACTTGGATGGTTTTCCTCTGAGAAGTGGAATCAGTAAAACAGGGAGTGCTGGATAGATTCTACTTCCTCTGGGACCCTACAGAGGACAATTCTATTCCAAGGAGGAGTGAGGCAGCATGTGCAGCAGCTATGACGGTACTTATTGACTCATTGTGAGAAATTAGTAAATATCAGGTAAATCCTCAGAGGAGTGAAGACAGATGAATGTGACAAAGCCCCTACTCTCAGAAAGCTTATGTTCTGAAGCAGATGTGACAAGGCAGAAGGTAAAATGTATTTAAGAGGTGGACACTCAGAACACGTTAAAATTCAGAGGTACAAGTGATTATTCCCAACTAGAAGGAAACAGTGAACATTTTTGTGGAGCTGGCATTTAGGGACAGCACTAGTAGATTTTGCATATGCAAATGTGAAAAAGGAAGAAGACAGGACTTTAGATGTTTAAATTTCTATGGGACAGAGTGATTTTATATATATATGAAAGGGAATTTGAGAAAAACGTATTGAAGAGGAGGTTGAGACTACACTGAATTCCAAAGTAAGGAGTTGGGTCTACATTGATTGGCAGTTGACAGTCACTGAGGTTTTGAACCTGAGAGTGAATATGAATACCACACATCATGCCTTGAGAATATGACACTGGTAACATCAGTGGGTAGGAGCCCTTGGAGAGTGCAGAGAAGGTGTAAGATCAGGCCAGATCACTGGGGACTGCTCTTCATTCATATTCACGTTCAGGACTGATTAGATGTGGGACACCCCTCAGTATAAATGGGGAAATAGAATCTAGAGTGGATCAGAAGCTTCGCTGGGTGAGGGTTCCGACTGAGTGTTGGTCTTGAATCCTGACACAGGTGTGTTGTGGCATGTCCGGAAAACTGGCTCACTGGGAAGAATGTCATCTGCTACCATCAGATAGATTAGGGGCTGAGAAAAATTCAGTCATTTTAAAATGTGTGAAAATGGTGGTATCACCATGTAAAGTCACTGTTTTAATTGCCAAGGAGCATGTGCAATAAACATCTTTGAATGTAATTGTATTTAGGATCCAGAGAGATGTTCAAAGCCTTCATTACTATCAAATGGTATGTTGATAACCATCCTTCCCTTGCCACTAATTATTGTGATGATCAGAAAGGACATTTATGAGATTTGCTGTGTATCCGATAAGGGGCCAGACAGTGAAGGATGGATTTCTCTTTTATGACATGGTCTCCATGTCCAATTATTTATTTGTTAGGGATGTTACTGAAGTCATTTGAGTCTCTAAAGGAGAGAGACCTTAAATGATGAAGCTCGTGAGAGGGGAAGCCCATCTCTTCTAACAGAGCTTCTCAGTCATAAGTTCTCTTAGTTCATCAAGGGCCAGGAGGGGATGTTGCTCATCTTTCTCCCACCAGTGCCCAGGTCAGGGTGATACATAAAATACAATAAATATTGATGAATGAAGGAGAGAATCAATGAAATGGTTACATGTCAGTATGTATGTCATGTCAGTATGTATGTCATGTCAGTATGTATGACATGTCAGTATGGTTCTTGGGAAGAGTGAGCCCTTGGGTAGACTGAGCCCTGAGTTAGAGTGTTCTGATTGGTAGGAAAGTGCAGAATGGATTTTAATCCCACTTGTTGATTCACCGTGTTCAAGGTGCAACTTTCCACAGTATGGCACGTGAATCCTGCCATACTGTGGCCCTATGATAATGAGCTCAGAGACCACTTCCTCCCCTCCTTGAGTGTAGACTCTTACCTTGCATTGTTAGCAATTAGTCCAAGAGCATCTAGAGGTCTTTGTTGTAGGGTCTTGCACTGAGTTGAGATCATTGGACACTCAAAAGGTGTTCAATACATGTTCTGCATTTTTATGTGACAGAGTCAAATTTGATATTGCCAAGCTCTTCCCTCTTTATGCTGCTTTTGCTTCCCATCAACATTCAAGTCAATTTATGCCAAGACTTGAGTTAATGTAGACTTTAGATCATGAGATGAGTCTGGTTTGATCATGGGGAGGCTGAACGGAAGAGCCTTGGCTCACAAAGCAGCCAGGTTTTCTGACTGCAGCTGGAAATCACCTTAAACAGGAGACCTTTCCCTAGGCTCAGTCCCTGCCTGCTGAGCAGGTGCAGCCTGTCACACAGAACAAGAGGCAGTGACTGGCAAATGGGCCTGAGAGGAAGCACTGGCCAGGCCAGGGAGTGTCTATTTTTGGCCTAAGGAAAGCCTGTTGTGTGGGGATTTGTTTCTCCTCCTGTACAATGTGACACCTGCAGAGTCAGATCGCTGCAGAAGCTGTGCTCTCTAGCCTTTAAAAACATAATCTCAAGTCTCAACAAAGTGGTCCAGCACCTGAGAAAGCACTTTTCCCTATGAGAGACCATAACAATGCAGTAATTCACATTTGTCAAGTTTAAAGTGGGTCACGAGCTTTTAATTCTTCATCTTTAACATAGCATTGACTTTGCACAGGATATATTCTGTGATTGTTACTTAAATAATGAGCCAGTGAAGTCTCCAAAACTGATTAGTGACAGGGACTGACTTGAAATTCAGGTCCGTCTGGCAAGCACTTTACTTGCATCTGAATGTACTAGTGGCCATTCTGGATTCTACAGGCTTCTTTTCCTGTTCATGTTAACCTTCCTGTTAATTGCCCCACTGGTACTTTTAGGAGTTCTTAGACAACGGCATGGACTTCTCAGGGGGTCTACTTGTTGCTACAAACACCTCCATATGTTGCCTTTGTTCTGAAGCACTGACTCTATCAGGCAACCCAACCTGTGTTTGGTGTTACCCAAGTGGTTTTGATGGGCTCCCATCACTGTGTCCATTACCGATCTTTTAAAAGTCTACACTGAATTTCTTATCCCACTGGAAACTGAGATACACACAAGAACTTACACGTTCCATATGCAAGTTCACATAGGTATTGACCAAATGAAAGCAGCAAACAAAAACCTTGCTGTGCTCTTTGTTTTCGAAAGTTCCAGACACCCCCTTCCACACCTCCACTCCTGATAAATCACAATTGCATGGATCAACCGAAGGCAAGACAAATGGCAGTGTTTGAGCATAGTAATATGGTATGTACATTTTCCTGCCTGATTAAGGAAAATTTGTCAGAAAATAATTTCAAATTAAAGAATTCTGCTCATGTTAATAGCTGATTCTAGTACAAGTTGTAAAATAAAAATATCAGTATTGATCATTTTGGGAAGCCAATACACTAGTTTTTAAAAGCCCAAATTGAAATATAATGGATTCAAATTCTCAACCACATGCTGCTGTGTGAACTTGGGCAATTTTCTTCCTCTCTTTAGATAAAATATCC
This sequence comes from Glaucomys volans, assembly GCA_020662805.1. Classification (NCBI taxonomy): domain Eukaryota; kingdom Metazoa; phylum Chordata; class Mammalia; order Rodentia; family Sciuridae; genus Glaucomys; species Glaucomys volans. The sequence goes on from JAJEJO010003145.1 coordinate 305,908, forward strand.
TCAAACATGAGCTAACAAGAATCATCATAAGAATGTGGTGTCCTAAGAATGTCTTGAAAATGAATGATAGACAGATGTGAATGGCATGGCACATAGTAAATGCTCACTCAATATAAGCTATTGTTGTTACTAAATTTTTGCTGTGGTGACTATAATATCTTGGATTCAACTTGCAATCAGTGTGATTGATTTTCATTTCCAAGAAGACTTCAGAGTTTAACCCCTAGGTTTAACAATTTTGCTAATGTACTAGTGCATATATATATGTATATAAAATTATACATTTATATATGTATACATTAAAAATATATATAAATATATGTATACACACACACACACAGAGTGAGAGAGAGAGAGAGCGAGGGAGAGATTCAGTGAGATAACACATAAATTTGCTCACATCGTTTCGGTTGAACAATTGCCCATATGGGTGTTTGTTGAATTATAAACCCCAATTGCCTTGAAAGAAACTTCTTTCCGATGAAATTATGGTCACAGATTTCCACTGTTGGCAAGATTTTTAGAAAAATAGGAGATCTCTTTGGAGGTCCATTATTTAACCTATTGTATCATGTGTTGAAGAAAATATGAAGAAATGATAATACTTTTACAGTACAGTGTTACATTGCTACTGCTTCTCTGGAGGGTAATTGGTCATATTTTGTAAAGTAAAACTCTTTCAACCAGGCAATACCTTTTCTTTTTTTTTTTTCTTTCCCCTTTGGGTACTAGAGATGGAACTCAGGAGCGCTAGACCACTGAGCCACATCTCCAGCCCTATTTCTTGTTTTATTTAGAGATAGGGTTTTACTCAGTTGCTTAGCAACTCACCTTTGCTGAGGCTGACTTTGAACTCACGATCCTCCTGTCTCAGACTCCAGAGCCGCTGGGATTTCAGGCGTGTGCCACCACACCCATCAAGCAATAGCATGTCTGAGTGTCCATGTCTGAGGAATTCTTACCCATGTGCACAAGGAGAAATGCATCCCAGAACATATGTGCAAAAACATCATTTCCATCAGGGTTTTTAAAAGTACAAAAGTGGTAAATAGCCCCTGCAATCTTTTAGTTGTAAGATTGACTAAAATTGAGATAGAAATAAACTAGATTTTTCTGTTTCTGCCTGTGTGACTCTCTAGACTTAAAGGTGAGGGGTGGGGGAGAAGGCTGTGAAAGGAAGCACGTGTATTAGAATATCGTTTGTGTGAATTGTTAATTCTATGGATATAAACACACCTAGTAGAGATACGCATCCTTCCTGGGTGTGACTAATAGTAACTTCAGTGTGGTGGTTAAGCCTGGAGGGAAAGTCGGGAAGAGTTAAGAGAGAAATGTGGATTTAGAAGTTTTGTTTCAACCGTTTATTTAGATATTTGTTTAAGGATTCTTTTAAATATAAAGTGATAAAAAATCATGGCAAAGTCTTAATGTCTTTTGAATTTCAGTTTGAATATATAAACATATGTTAACATAATAAAATAAAGGTTTTGAAATTTTTGAACATCCAGGACACAGAGGAATTCTGTTTCTGAAATTAATATCTTCTAAAGAGCTTCAACTATAAGACCATCACCAGCATTTTTTTAACCATTACTATTTTAAAATCCATTTAGTATTAATTTGATGAATATGAATCATTTCTCCAAGCCTCATCAGGAGGAGTCAACATCATTTCTGCATCCTCAGAGCTAAGGACCAAACTAAAGCACTTTTTGGTCCCATCAGAGGGCACATCCCCAGATGGTTCTGCCTCAAACATTAAGGAGGTCTCTGGGCTTCCTTAATGGGCAAGAGGGAGTCTGAGATCCACTTCCTTTTGTTAGGCTTCTCTTAGGGGTTAGAGGTCCCTGGTGGTCTCCATTTGATGTAGTATTTTGTCCCACCCTGTGGGATGCTGATGTTGAGTTCCCAGGTTGTAGACAGATCCTGTCCTCTGGCTGCTGAGTGGCCCCTGGCTACCCACTTATCCCACATACTGGACCTCATGGGATTCCCTAGAGCCCACTAGCATCATTATCAATGGGACTGGCCATCCTTTAACTCATGTCACAGTTCACACTTTAAGACACATCTGTAACATAAAAGGGGGGGGGGAGGGTAATTAGTCAAACATAGAAAAAAGGAAAAAAAATGGATAATTATTCAAACATAGATACTTAGCATTTAACTACTAGAGACAAGGAAGTATGGTATGAAAAATATATCAGTGACTATAGATGGCTAATTTCTGAACCTGGCTTGTTTGCTTTCCATTTTTGGTTGTTGTTTATTAACCATTCCAGTAGCCAATAGAAATCACTGCTCCAATTTTCAATTTTAGTGATTTTATGTAAACCACTTTATCATTTTGAGACTCGATTCTTTCAGTTATAAAAAAATATCTTTAAGGGCTTTAGAAAGTTTTAAAATTTGATCCTCTTCATTTTCTTTGAATATTTGACTCATCAAGCCTTCTTGCTTAATATGTTGCTGTTAATTGCCAGCATTATTTTTAGATTCCAAAGAACTGCTTTGGGGAATCCACTCACTGAGCTCTTAATTGTTTTTTAAAGGGACATTCAAATAATTAAAGGCACTTAAGGACTTTAACAACCCTAATAGTACTAAACTACCACTAGAGTCCTATTGATAAGTTACTTAAAAATCTAATTTCAAGTAATAAAATAGAAATGGTGTCCTACTCTCCTTTCTAAGCACTCCAGTATTTTAGTGTCTGTCACTGGCTCTCCTGGCCTGTAGGTCAAAATATTGGAATGGCTGGTATCATAGCAACGTGGCAGCCTGAATTTCCTCCCATTTTTTCCTTGTGTGAACATGTAAGTTTATGGTCATTCTCCAAGTTACAGGAATTAATTCCTCCTCAGTCTGGAACATTAAATACAGCACATTGTAGTTCACAAAGACTTCTCTTTGTAATGTTCCTTAGGAACACACATTAACTGTCTGCAAGCTAGTTGATTGTTTTACCAGATGAGAAGCCCTTACGCAACACAGGGGATGAAAATTATTCAAAGAATTTGCATTGCTTATTTAGATTTATCTTCAAAGTAACTATATGGTTTTACATTATTATACCCATTTTACTGATGGGAAAAACTGAGGCTCCTGATCAGGGTCTAGCTTTCTTGTGTATGACTACATAATTGAAACAGCCAATATTTAAACTCCAAATTCAAATTTGTTTTCACCTAACTGTAATACCTTTCCCAGTAGTAAACATATCATGGAATGATAAACAAAATCTTGCTGAGTTAAAGAAATTACAAATTGAGAAATAGATTTAAGTGAATTTTAATTTTCTTCAGGCACATTTTTAAAATTTGGAACTTCTTCAGAGACGTTGAGAGAAAATACCACACTAAAATTTGTTCACATGAAGATTTAAATAATTTGTTAACAAATTGTGTACCCAGTACCGCTTCACTACCATTATTCTTTGGTATTATCAAAGGATAATTCAGATACTTTTAGAAAGCATTTTGGAATACTGTTTATATTTATTTGCATGGAAGTTATTTATTGAAGGAAGGTGGTTATAGTTTGAGTGAGAAACAAACTCAACACAAATTGGAAAGAGAGAAGAAAGAGGGGAGAAAAGCAAATTTTAGGCCATCAGAGTGCAGTGAATGTTGTTCACAATTTTCTTTTTTGGATAAACTTGATTAGATGGTTGCTGGCAAGGAGGACAGGCTGGTCATTCTGTCTGTCCCTCAGTGGATTGACTAGTGGAATCAAAGAATTACTTTTAGTTGTTTAACCCTCACTTCCTACAAAGGTTCAGCTGAGGAGCACCTGCTGGCAACCTGCCTTTGAGTAATGGCAGCAGGACTCCCTCCAGCCAGGGCTCCCTCTTGGCTAGGGTTGGCCTGCACTGTCCTCCTTAAGTGTAGTTTGCACGCCACCCCGTCCTGTCTCTACAGGTGCAAGGATGTATGAGAGGGACCTTCCTGGAAGGTTTCCTACTTAAGGAGGTTGGGGGTTAGTCTTTTATTTATTTTTCTGATCAACATAATATTTTTAGGTAAGTAGGTGGAAGAATGGGTTGGTGGCATGGATCACCATTTTAGAGAGGTAAGAAATGTGACAGTTCAACAAAATGCTCTGAGACTAAGCATGAGGGAGCACAGGAGCACAGAGGAATGGATAAGTGGTCTGATGGTCTGATGCCCTTCAAATGGGGAGGCCTTGAAGATGCATGTACCTGCTGAGATAGTCCTGGGGGCTGTGTGTGGCCATCATAGAATTTTTGGTAGAGTCTAGCATGAGTAGATGGGCATTCAGGAAGCCTGCAGGTAAAGGTCAGTTGTGTTTGGATCTGCATCAGGATCTACCTTTGAGATCTTACAGTTTGTCTGGTATTGAATAAATAAGACTTTAAGAAGAATCATAATTCAAACTTTAAATAACATAGTTGTTTTAGTTAGCTTTTTTGTCACTATGACCGAAAGACCCGGCCATAACAATTGTAGCAGAGGGAAAGTTTATTGAGAGGCACACAGTTTCAGAGGTCTCAGTCCACAGACAGTGCTCCATTCCTTGGGGCTCAACATGAGTCTGAACATCATGGTGGAAGACAGTGGCAGAGAGAAGCAGCTTACATGATAATCAAGAAGCAGAGAGAAAGACTCCACTTGCCAGATATAAAATATATACCCCAAAGACACACCCCAAATGACCCACCTCCTCTAGCCACACCCTACCCACCTTCAGTTACCACTTAGTTCATTCCATTAGAGGGATGAATTCACTGATTGGGTTAAGGCTCTCATAATCCAAACATTTCTACTCTAAACCTTCTTGCATGGTCTCACACAGGAGATTTTTTTGGGGAACGCTTCACATCCAACACCATAACAATAGTGTTATGAGAATTGAGGATGCATTATTCTTAATTACCTACCTCATATGGTAAAAGTCTACCTAAGTATATCGTTTGACATTTTAATTCAGTATTTGAAAATTCAGTTTGGTCTTTTGAAGGCAATTGCTCTTTGGCCCCTCAAAGTTAATGATGACTTTGAAAAGAAGCCAAAAATGACTTAGAGAAGCCAAAGTAGCATCCTAAATAAGAATGCAGAAGCCTTCTGCTTGATATCAAAAGTGGCATCTCCAAAGACACAAGAAATCCCAGAGTCTCCTTTGTGGCCTTTCCAGATGCTGTGATTTATTGACAAGTAGCATGAGAGGGGACCACACATAGTGTATCCCAGAACAAGTCCTCTCTCCTATGGTTGGGCAGCACCTGCAAACTGGTCTTCTGTCTGAACTCCTGGTCTACATGGTCTAGCCAGTGTGATTCTGCTGGAAATACTTCAACATCTTCCCATGGTCTTTGGGGGAAAGTCTAAACTTCTTACTGATATCTACATGATTTTAAATTTTATGTGTATAGTGCACTTCTCTTTCCACATCCCTTGCTGTGAAAACTGCTTATATTTTCTTTTCTAGCCATAATTACCATACCTCTGTTGCTTTATCAACTTCACATTATATTCTGCCTCCAGGTATTTCAAATATGCCTCATTCAACCCTGAACTAGTTTATCCTAAAAATATTTCCTCTTCCTCTCTATATTCAACTCCACTACCACTTGCACCTCAGATAAAGCATTACTCTTGAGGATATATAAAGAACTCAAAAAACTTAACAGCAAAAAAACAAATAACCCAACCAATAAATAGGCTATGGAACTGAACAGACACTTCACAGAAGAAAATATACAATTGATCAGCAAATATATGAATAAATGGTCAACATCTCTAGCAATTAGCGAAATGCAAATCAAAACTACTGTAAGATTTCATCTCACTCCAATAAGAATGGCAATTATCAAGAATACAAACGACAATAAATATTGGTGAGGATGTGAGGGAAAAGGTACACTCATATATTGCTGATGGGAATGCAAAATGGTGCAACCATTAGGGAAAGCAGTATGGAGATTCCTCAGAAAATTTGGAATGGAACAACCATATGACCCAGTTATCCCACTCCTCAGTTTACACCCAAAGGACTTAAAATCAGCATACTACAGTGATGCAGCCACATCAAAGTTTAGTGAGTTGAGTTTATAGCACTTCAACTCACAATATGGAACTATGGAACCAACCTAGGTGCCCTTCAGCAGATGAATGGATAAAGAAAATGAAGGAAAACGAAGAAAAAAAATTCCTTGTGCAAAATCATGTGAAACTTTGGACCCCTTTTGACAAAATATGATGCATGCTGAGGAATGCATGAGCTCCCCAATCAGCCAAGCTGGCAGATGTGACAGGTGGAGCAGGCAGAGACTCCCTTTAGGCTCTTAGCACCAGGTCTGACAGTTCATTTCAGGAGGCTCAGAATGAAATTATGGCTGCTGTTAATGCTGAGAGCAGCATAAATGTACTAAGAAAAGGAGACCCAGGATGTGAATGCGTACTAAATGCAATCTCATTCCTAATAGCCTGTGCCCTTCTCACTAGGTAACACTAGCTAGCTTCAATTTCTTTATTAATAATAAATGGGATTAATATAATTTCCAGGATTGACAGATGAAGATTAATTTGGGCAATGCTACTATAGCATTTGCATAGTAAATTATCCACAAACTTAATCTCTTTGCTACCAGAACTTTGTATTGTCCCAGCAAATAATAAAGGTAGGAATGCAATAAATACTTATTGAAAGCATAAGGATCCCCTTTCTCTCATTTGTTGCCTAATGTGTTCTTGCACATTTGTCAGTAGAAGTTAAGTGGTTCTTCATCCTTGAATTGTTTCTCTGATTTTTCTGGTGAAAATGCTCTTTTCTTTTCTGTGTGCGCTTATTACCCCGTTACTAATTCTGCCACTTCCCCTTATGGGGTCCTGGATGGCAGGACCTATATTTTATTGTGTTTCTTTATTTCTGCATATAGAGATATGGCATATAGAGTTTAATAAATGTGTAGGAATGAATGATGAATGAATGAATTAGATGAACAATTAGCTAACAGTGCATTTAGTAAAAGGACATGTGCATTCTCAAACAAGAGAATATTCAGTATGCTTCCATCAGCAAGGTCTGTCTTGAGTGGTCTCTTTAGTGACCTTCCTAACTTTGTGCCCTCAGTCCTGGAATTTCTAATGTCAGGGCCACAGACTATAGCTTGTCATCCACAGACTTTGCCCATAGTCTTAAACTAGTAGATCAAGATAGTCTTTGCCTTCCCTGCATAATTCCAGAGCTTTGATTTTCTTAAGATGTTTGGGACTGAGACCTTTTATGACTGAGCTCTCAGCATATACCTTATGGAGCAAATATCCTGATAAGCCTTCCAGATCTCCCTGAAGGATGAAAGGACTTCTTTTCCCCAGCTCCTGAGAGTGAGACTGGTTGATGGTACCCTGATTAAACACAGCCACCTTGTGAAGATCTCTCTCTCTCTCCCTGTCTCTTTTTCTTTGTACTGGGGATTGAACCCAGGAACTTGCTCTTGTTTATTTTTTATTTTGAGACAGGGTCTTACTAAATTGCTTAGGACCTTGATAAATTGCTGAGGCTAGCTTTGAACTTGCTATCCTCTTGTCTCAGTCTCCTGAGTTGCTGGGATTACAGGCTTGCTCCACCATGCCTGGTAGCTCTCTCTTGATATAACTTGAGGCCTTTGTTATTCATTCACAGCCCAGACCCTCTCTCTATCCAATTCTGCTTTTTTTTCTTTCCCTTCTACAAATTTGCTTCTGCGAGCATTTCCTAGTGACCCCTCCTTGTGGTAATCTTCATCTCCGAGTTTGCTTTCCTGGAAATGTACATTGTGATAACTGATTCCAGGAATGGTCCCAGGAAGAAGACACCAAGGAATTTGGGGATTGAGATCTCTCACCAGTCAGTTGTCGACAGAGGACTCCCTCTAGATTCATTGCAAGCCCCTGGTAGAAGGTGACTGGTTGTTTAAACTTACACCTTTGATGAACTGGAATGCCAGTCCAGTGCCAGGGAATACATTATCGAGGACAATGTATAAGATACTTGGAAAATGTGGAGGAAAATAGTATATATTGTACTACACACTATGTATTATGCAGCATATATGATAAGGATGGTGAAATTGGATGGCTGCTATAAACATAAGTGACATCTTGAAAACAAAAGAAAATACTAATACAACTAATCAGTAATAAAACAGTTAATGTGAAAGTAGAGGAGAGTGTCCAGGATAGCACATAAAGAGTATCAATTCCTGAAGCCAAGAGGGCAGGTAACACCATGGACCAACACCATGTCTTAAATATAAAATATAAAAGTAGCAAAAGTGTAAAAATTATTCAAATTTCATTGAGGCAGGTCTGCTATGACAAAATAATTGGCCTGTTTGGGAAAGAACAGGACATTGACTTGTAGGTTGGAGCATGTGTGTTGATGAATCCCCAAATTTTGACTACTTAGATTCTCATGGTCTCTCTGTGCATGAAGAAATGACTCACACTTGCCTGTTAATGGGTAGTAGGTGGCCCTTGCTTGAGGATGATTCAAGGTTCTATGAACATCAACATGCGAATCCTCCATAGGATCTGCCCGTACCTACCCTCCAGGCCACAAGGTCAATGACATTGTTACACTAGGTCTAGATATACTAGGACCCAGCCGGAGTCATGCTGGGTTTGAGAAGGAGGTGAAAACTCAACACGCCAAAGCAGGTGCAGAACCCAGCCATCACTTCTGGTAGAATCTGAAATACATGGAAAGAACTAGATTCTGAATGTGCTGGATCAAGAAGATAAGAATGGAAAACACTTTAATATAATTCTGCGTCCTTAGTAAGTAGGAAAACAGGTTGTGAAACAAAGTGTGCAAGCAGTAGTGGAAGTTGCTCACTACTATTCCTAGTGATACCCTTTAGGACGATTTGTGACTCCTGCACCCCATTTCTAGATTCTTACTTATGCTAGTTGCCAAAGGAGAAACTTCCTGGTAGGGAGATACAGCAAGATTCCTGGTGAAGTACAGGCTATGGCTACTGCCTTAGCAACTTCATGTTCCTCCTGCAAAAGGAGGAACAGGGGATAAGAAGAGTCACCATCTTGGAAAGGATCATTAATACAGATCATCAGGACAAAAGAATATTGGTGCAATGAGGGCAGGGAAGAAGGTATTTAATTCCCAAATAATGTACTAGAGCATCTTCTGTTATACCCTTGCCCAATTTCATGGCAAATGGACAAGTGCAGCAGCCCGGGCCTAAGGCTGCTGTGACCAGGTGTCCTGAATTTTTAGGTGTGTGGATGTGACTCACACTACATCATACACTACTGAGACAAGCAGTGGTTTTAGACAAGAATGAAGGAATCCACAGTCCATAGTAAAGGAAGGAGACCCTGAAGGTCAGTGTCACTGCAGACCAGCTGCAGCAGCAAGAGCTACATTTTCCTGTTAACTTTCCATTTTTTAAGTTTCCCTTAGGAAAAGGGTCTACAGGGAACTTTTGCTATCTGATCCCAGAATTGATTTTAATTGTGTCAGAATGTTGTAAGGAACAGACTATAGTGGACACCCAGATTATCAGAACTGAAGGGTTCGTTTTCCTAGATGTTGGAAGTACTGCGAGCAGACAGCTCTTAGATGGTAGTCTTTTTTGGGAAGTGCCTAAACTGAAGACAGATGGTTTCCCCTAGTTACTTCTCTCTTTCTTGGGTCAACCCAAAGACTGGTGGAAGTAAGGATACCAAGGCCCTGCCTTGGATAGACGAGGAGCTATCCTATGTTAGTTAGGATTCCTTGTAAGATCAGCTAAGGACTTTGTTGAAGTCCAACTTCTTCCTCTGTTTAATTCTGCTTCCCTCCTGTCCCAAGAGTATTCCCATGTGCTGATCATAGAAGCAGGAAGAGTCTGTTTCCTGGTGAACCCAACCTTTAATGCCCACTCATTCTAAACACTGAATCCTAATAACTGATTCCCTGTGTTCTCTCTCTGAATCTTCTTCCTTAGTTGGTTCTTTGGCTTGGCCTTTGAAACTTCTTGAAAAGTTGGGAACCCATATTTCTCTGGCTATCCTCAATGATGAAGATACTGTTTCTTGTTTGACCACATATATCTGAACTTGGAATTTTACATCAGTTAAAAGCACAGGTCCTCCCAATGTGCTCCATCATCCTCAATGACCATCACTTATGTTCTTCAGCTCACCACTGGTCCTCTCAAATTGTCCCTCTCTAGGTCTTGACCCTGACACTTCTGGGATCCCCTTTTGCGGTTCATTCTGTTTCCTCATCTTCCGTTAGCACTTTGATCTTAGATCTTGGGAATAAGTGGAGGGAAGATGGACTTTCCTCTTCTCACAGGCCCTGTGAATCGGTCTCTTGGATGAGACTGGGGAAGTGTCACTACATGAGAATTAGGACAAGTCTCCCTAAGACATTAGCCATCTGCAAGATCTCTACAGAAATAGCCTTACTACATGGTGATTTGCAAATTGGCAGTGTTAAAGAGAGGAAACATCTCTCTAAGCTGTAATCATCGTAAAACAAGCTATAATTTTGGAAATGGGAATGTGGAAAGGTGTTATATGTTATCACTGACACTCAGGAAACTGGTGGTCAGAGTGGAATGAAAGCAAAGAAGAGTGAATTGGGAAACAGGACCTTTAGATGGGATTTGGACTCTGTGGAAGATCACATGATGGACAGTCCCAGCTAAATCCATGTGGTCTTTAGGAAATCCACTTTAAATATAATGATATGGATAGGTAAAAGTAAAATAATAGAAAAATATATGCCATGAATACACTAATAATAAAAAAGCTGGAATAGCTTTATTATAAAATATAGACTTTAAAGAATGGAAAATGAACAGAAACAAAGAATTATGCTACAAGATGACAAAAGGGTCAAATCACCCAAAAAGATAGAACATTTCTGAATATGTGGGTTCCCTTAAAAAAGGTGTTTCAAAATACATGAAGCAAAGGCTGATAGAACTGAAAGGAAAAATGGACAGATCAGACTCAAAAATACAGTTGACACTTCATTTTTTAAATGATAAAGGGAGAAAATCAGCAAGAAGGCAAAATGCATAACACCCTTAACAAAGTTGGACTTAATTTAGGTTTAAGGAGTACTCTGCCCCAAAAGAGTAGGATACACATTTTTCTCAAGTTCAAATGGAACATGGAGCATCATAAATTCAAAATTTTTGAAACAGAGTTGAAATCTTACGAATTTTGTTCTCTATCTTTAATTACCTATACCTTTATATTTAAAGTGGGTTACCTAAGAACCACATAGATTTTGAAGGAATTATGATTGAAATAATAATAACAGTTAACTGGAAAATCTCCAAATATTTGAGAAATAAATAGCCTTGCTTCTGTGCTATTTACTAATAAACCAAGGGTCAAAAAGGAAATCTCAAGGAAAATCAGAAAATATCTTGATAAAGCAAAAATTGAAAAATAAGGTAGGAAAAATTGTGAGATGCAGCTAAAGTGGTACTTTAGAGGGCAATGTGTACCTGTGATAGGTCATGTTTGGGAGTTGGGGCTGTAGCTATGGCAGTGGCAAAGCACATGCTGAACATGCGTGAGGCTCTGGTGTGATCCCTAGCACCACACACACATGCAAACAGATAAGTAGCTTTCTCGAATTATGATAGAAAACTGGATGGGTTAAACTATAGAAATGTGTTGTTTCACAGATCTGAGGTTAAATGAATGGAATCCAGGTATTGACAGGGTTAATCCTTTCTAAGAATCCTGAGACAGCATCTGTTCAGGTCTCTCTCCTAGGCTTATCATGGGATCCTTTGTGCTTGCTCACATGGTGTTCTTATTGTATGCATGTCTGTGTCCAGATTTCCCTCTTCATCAGGAGAAATAAGCACCAGTCATTGAATTAGGGGTCCATCTTGCTTCAATATGACTTGATGCTAATTTAACTAATTCTGGAAACAGTTCCAAAGAAGGCCACAATTTAAGATACTGAAGGTTAGAATTTCAACATATGAATTTTTGCAAGATACAACTCAGCCTATGACAACTTAGGTTAGAAAGTAAGATCTCAAAGCAGTAAGTTTCTACCTAAGAAGAACAAAAACGGAAGGAAAAAATAATGGAAAATAATAGAATATCAATTAAATGAGAATCAATTAAATGGAAACTATAAAAATAGAGGAAAGCAATGAAACTAAAATCTTATATTTTAGAAAGTGTCATGCAATTATTATGCCTCTAGTCAGATGGACAAAGTGAAAGAGAGAATGTGTAAATTGCCATTATCAAGAACAAACAGGAATATCATCAGAGACTCACAAACTTTAAAAGGATAATAAGAAAGTATTACAATTTTAAGAATATGAATTTGCCAATATAAATGAAATAGAATAATTTCTTAAAAGCTAAAAATTATGCAAACTCACCAAGAATAAACCAAGAGCAGAACTACATCTATTAAAGAAACTGAATTCATTGAAAAACAATTGGAACTCTCACAAAAGAAAACTCCAGAACCAGATGGTTTCACTGGCAGTGAAGAAATGGCAGTCTACTAGATTGCTAAGGAGGATCCCCAAGGGTAGACATTCTTCTTTCTCGATTGGTCTGCCCCCCATTGTTTACCCAGACAGGTTTGTAGCATTGGAGTTATGGAGAAGACCTGAACTGTTGGTTCATGGTGGATAAAAAGGAGGCTTTGTCCACCCAGAGAATTTAGCCCCCTTTGCAGGCCATGTTCTAAATACCAGGGACCTTGGAATTCCTTAAGTGATCCTGAACCTCCTTCCAGGCTCTCCCTGAGCCTCTTCCTTTGTGTACCCTTATACTTGCAATTTATTTGTAGAAAATATAGACAGAGTTTGTACATGCTTAGAGGAGTCCACACAAGTGTGCAGGAAGGGAGAAGGAGGTGACAGAAGAGGAGTGGTAGACTTCTGTTGAAAGCCAGGGACTGGATGCTGGCTCTTCTCTTTGCACCACTTTGTTCCAGTGGGGAATTTCAAGGGGACTGAGAATTCAAAACTTAAACCTGAAGCCATAGAGGCAGAGGAAACAGCATATTCAGTGATTTATTAATTTGATGTATGACTTTTAAATAAATAGACGTTTAGTTAGCTTTCATTGCTGTGGTTAAAGAATAATGTACAGGAAGAAACAACTATTTGGGCCTCATGGTTTTGACTCTATTGTCCTGGGCCTGAGGTGAGCAGAACATCATGGTAGATGGGTTTGGCAGAGGAAATCAGCTCAGGGCATGACAAGGAAGAAGAGAGAGAGAGCAAGTTCTGCTCAACAGGGACAAAAATCTACACTTCAAAAGGCATGCCCCCAATCACCTACTTTATCCAGCCACACCCTATCTCCCTGCATTTATTATCCAGTCAATACATATCAGATTAGATCACAACTCCATAATCCAATCACTTCGCCTCTGAATGCTCTTTCATAGTCTCATGCATGAGCTTTTGGAGGACCCCTCATATCTAAACCATAACAGTTAGACATATAGTAAATGGTATTCATTTGCATGTTGTCCTGAGCCCCAAAATATAAACACCAGGAGGGTAGGTGGTCAGGGATTTTATTGCCATATTTTGAGTTCCTATTACAGCATCTGGCAGTGAGCACACAGTAATAATTTTGAATGAATGCATTGTTGACAAATGAGTGAATCATCTCTGAAAGGATCCCAGATAGAAAAAAGTGAAAACGATAATTGTCACTATAATGGGTAGATAAAGGATGATTTGAGAACAAAAATCCTTTAGGGTTTTAGACATGAGCAATAGGTTGTTATCTACTCTGAAGGCTAGTGTAGAACTCAAGTCTATGAGAACATCTTGGAAGATTCTTCTGATCATAAAGGGCTGTTGCATACTGTATTTCAAGAACACTAGTCTAAGTCACTTCATCATAACTGACTAAACCTCTGCAGTGGGCGTCAATCTGGAGATGATGCCTTTATGATTCAGATGTCTTCCCTGCCCTCTAGGACTTCATTCAATGTCTACCATATTTGGCAATGAGAGTTGATTCTTGGAAGAAACTGTCACAAGAATGACACATAAGCTTTTAAGAATCTCAACTTTGAAAAAAGTGATGATGTTCTTAGAAGAAAATAAAATTGAGAATGTGGTGTGAGAAATTTTAGTGGTTGGACATGTTTGACTCATGCTGATAAAAATTATTTACCATTTAAATTTAATTGAAAGGCCAATGTAATAAAATTTCAAGCTAGTCATGTTCCTGTAACACACAGTCATGGCTATTACTCGACTTCATGAAGAATTATTCTCAGAAATCTCTTTATCGAGGGGAAATATAGCAAACAGGCAGTTTAATTATTTAAAAGAACATTGGAGCAATTAAACTTTTTCAACAAAGACCATGAGTAAAACAGAAGGACAGAAAGTAATGCCTTAACTCTTTGTCATTCAAATGGCTCATTGAGTCTCCAGCAATCATATGCTATAAATTGGATGTTTATATCATATGCAAATGTAGTACTTAGAAAAGATGAACAGCAAACTTTCATACAGCTCATTGTTTTATAGTATTTATTGATGAAGCTACATAGAAGCAATTACTTTACCAATATCTCATTTATTGTTTTTGTAATATAATGTTTTTCTTGGTTCTGTTAACTCTACTATTAAATAGCAATACTTGGCAGTTTACTTTAAATGCAACTAACTGATAGAGAATAGTAAAATAAAATACACTTGTAAATATATTTATTTATTTTTAAGTTGAAAATGTTGTTCTAGAACAAAGACCATCAAACATGAGGTATTGGTTTCTAACGTGAAAATAATATTTAACATATAAAAACAGGACAGATTTATGGAATTGCCATTATTGATTACTTGGTTAAATAAGGTCCTTTGTCTTGGTTAGGACATATTTATAAAGGAAAATTGGAAAAAAATCCTCTTGATTTCAAATTTATTAGTATAACCATTCTTCCATTAGGATGGAACTATGGAGAAGATAATTTACAAATTGTTAAGTACACATTTATACTGCTACAAATATTCTTGTAGTAAATATCATAGAGAAAAGGAAAAGGAGTTCTTCTAAAATTAGGAAAAGAAAGAAAAAGTTCTCATAAAATTTTAACATTTAAATACTATTATTGACATAAATAGTGAATTGAGTTAATAAGTTTCCTATTGTATTTATTATCCAGTGCTTAATATTTAGTTTACTGTGTGTTCTCTGAGTATGTGTTGTTCACTGTTATGGTTTGCATTCATTCATTCATTCATCATTGTAACAACAGACAGAAATATTAGAAAAATGATGTAAGCTTTTTCTTTATGTTCTATTTGCTTAACCTACCTTTCAATATGCCTATTGTATTTTTATTTTTGCTATTATATTTTATCTCTAATCTTTATTTTTCTCTATAGTCTTTCTTTTATTATAGTCACTTGAAATACTATGGATGTAATTTTTTTCTTTTTATCACCTGAGGATATTAATAAGTTCTTATGTTTTCCTCTGCTCATAACATTGTCTCTTTTTCTTCTGTGTTTCTTTCTGTTTTATGAATTTTATCTCCAAATTCCATGTGTTTTTCATATGCCTTGTCATTATCCATTCTTGGAACATACACTGAACTGCCACTTGGAAACACTCTGAGTGTTTTTTGGGGGATGAGATGGAGTAGTGGTGTTGGTGATGGGGCAGTAACTCTTGTTAACTGGTGTGCTTCACCGTAAATTGGTCAGAAGAGACCTAGGCATTTATTTGTGGAACCACCAAGGTTCAGTAGCAGTAGGTCTTGGAGATTTTTCAATTTGAGCTAGCTAGTCTGGCTAGTTTTCCAAAAGGAATCCTTCAATCCTCTGATGGAGTGTGTGGTATCCTGCTGACTTCTGGGGCCCTGGAGTTGGGGAGAGGAGGGAAGCTAGGGGCTCGCTGTTCTGCAGACAGATTTTCACTTAATTTCTTGTTTTCACCCCAACCTTCCTTGTACCTCATATTCTGAAGGCCTAAGCTTTCTTCAGTGACAATTTTGAGAGAGTGAACATAATAGTTTCTTCCAGGGTGGGGAAGGTCTCCCTCTTGGCACAGTAGGAAACATAAGAAGATTCAGATTTCTCATAGCTCCTGGATCAAACTTCCAAAGAAGGTTTCTTTCTTTAGTTGCACCTGGTTTCTGTGACCTGGGACACACCTGATGCCACAACTGAGCTGGGAGTGGAGTGGGGCTGTTGTGGGGGTTCTCTTGCTTCTTATCCATAGTCATCTACCAGCCAACACCACCAACAGTTCAGTTTTTGTGTTGTGTCAATCAAACACTTTCTATTTTTATTTATTCTCCATTTTCCTTCCTCTCTTTCTCTGTGCCCTTTGTCTCTCTCTTTCTCTGTCACACACACACACACACACACACACACAACACAATACATTTTGTGCATTTTGGTCATTTTAAAGTGATATAGAAATTGTAAGAAAAAATTAGTGATACTGCAGTGAGTATCACTTTAAAAAATGATATAGAATCAGGTTATGGGGGTGGGAGATGAGAGAAGAATGGAGGAACTTTAGATTCAGAAGAGGGAAATGAGAGGGGGAGAGAGAAGGGGCATGAGAAATGGTGGAATGAGACAGACATCATTACCTTATGCACATGTATGATTAACAAGAATGATATGAATGTACATCATGCACAACCATAGAAATGAACATTTGTACCCCATTTGTGCACCATGAATCAAAATGAAGTCTGTAAAAATTAAAAAAAAAAAACTCAAGCAAGAAAAAAAAATCTTCTAGAAAAGAATGACTAAGAATTGGATAAAGATCACAGCAAAAAAGGATAATAGATTGTATGGTTTAGAAGTATGAAAATTTAAAGAAATATTACTGGTGAAGATTTGGGAAAAAAACAAGAGAAATAATTCAGCAATAAGAATGAAGAAGGCTACCTTAACCTCTCCCAAGCCCCATGCTACATAAGTTTAACAGAGAAGAACAGCCACCACTCAAGAGGGCTCCTAAAAAAACAATCTCTTTAGGGTTGGTTAGTCAGGTGTCTGAGTTCTAGAGGAGCAGGACATCTGAAAAAAGAGCTTGAGGAAGTAGGGAATTCTATTGATACCAGAAGGAATATTCCAGAGAGCATCGTGGGAAGGTTTGGGAACTCAGTAAGAAGTGAAAACTTGGGTTGTGATGTACACAGTCCTAGTGCTAATGGTTGATATATGTGACTTGGGCATCCAGGAGTGATTAAGAGATCATCATGGGCATAATAATTAAAATATTTATCCTGGTAACCTATGGGAAAAATGAGTGATCAAACAATAGGATTCTTCTCAGGCTTGGTTTCTTGTACCACTGGAATTTATAAGATAGGCAGGGTTCTGGTTATGAGGACTAAGTTCAGAGCATTGGGGGTCCTCAGGAGTCCCTTATGTTCAGGAGCATATTGGGCTCCTTTATAGAATAACATAAGTGGTGTGATATCCAGAAGATCTCCACAAACTCTAGACCTCCATCTACCCAACTGTGTCCTGAATCTGCCTTTAGAGATATGTAACCCCAAAAAGCGTGTCTGGCCCTCATTTCCCTCACCTATAAAGTGAGGGTGATGGCCTACTTCTGTGCTTCTCAAACTTTTCCATCACCCAGCTCCTGGAGAGGCCTGCAGGGGTGGCCTGAATAAGTTTAACATTTATCACATTTTAGCTTAACATCCAAGTGAAGTTTAAATGGGAACATTAACTTCGGCAGTGTGTTAATTTCTTGACGTATTAGTTGGATTTTACTTTTCTGCCATAGAGAACCATGCCAAGATAGGGTGATATGTGTTATGTTTCCTTTATTTTTTCTCTTCTGGTTTCATGCAGGTTGCCAGATCCTTGTCTCTCCTACCTCATGGGCTTTTGCAGAGTGTAAAAGAGAAGCTAATGAGTGTCAACCATTCTACCTGTGAAAGTGTGAACTCATGCAGAAGTCTGTGGGCATTTAGGATTGAATATTGCAAGGGTAAGATAGCATGGGCTATGAGAGAGATGGGGTATTCCAACCGCCCCATTACCCCCACCAATCTGGGACAGTTTGGGACCTGTGTATAGTACTTAGGCTCCACCCCTGTTGGTACCTGGGAGACTGTGGTGCACACCAGAGGCTTTACCTTGATCTGGAGCTCCAGAATCAGAGAGATTCCCACATACAAACAACTCATCACAGCAAATTTGTTGGTTTCAAGAGACCCCAGGCTCTTGAACCAACAGAGCATCATGAATAACTGTGAAGAACTGAAGATAAACAACCTTTGTACCATTTGAGGGACTGCATGGAGGACTCTCTGATTCTGGTATGATCTTAGAGGAACCCTCCCAGTTCTTGCTCAAATTTTCTTTTGTACCAGCTGCACAGGTAGTGCTGAGAGTTAAGTTTAGCCCTGTGACCTTGGTAAACTCTCTTGGTCTTTTCCCCCTCACAGGAGAAATGAGTAGTTAGATCTGCATGATTTTCATGATCACATGAAATGAAATATAATTGTTTTTCATTGGACAAGAGATACTACCCTGAGTTCTCTTCCTCACCTCCTTTCCCACCAGTTAGTTATTAATCCTAAACCCACTCTCCAGATCAAACCAAGTAGTTTTATTTGACTATTGCACTTTCAGTGGGGAATAAGCATGCTATTTGCCAGCCCCTTTTTATGTTCCTGTGTTCTGGAGTGATGGGCTTCATTCTGAGCTTTAAAACTGGGAAATGCTGAGTAATTTCTTTGTTCTTTCTCTGAGAACATGCAACTTAAAAAAAAAAACCACAAAAAAATAAACTCTTTGAAAATGAAATGTTCTTTATTGAAAAATAGTATTTAATGAGCTTAGAAACATTTTTAAAAATCTGAAGAAAAACAGACTTTAAAAAAGATGTAAGAAGTTAAAATAGTAAGTTTTCATAAACAGTAAGTTAAAAAAATATTTTTTTTTTCTTAAACAAAATACCCTGAAAGAAATTCTGTGCTCTTTGGTGCACTTCAGAATAAAGTTTCCCAAACCTTAATGCCAAAATCGTTTATGCCTTTAAGGAGAGTAAAAGGAGGCTGTGGGTTGATGCCTCTTCATCAGTCCACAGGCTTGCTCCCCCCCAGGAACCAGTGATGAAATAATCCTTAACACAAAGCAATCAAAATAACTGCTCACAAATCTCTCAGCAGGTATGAACTCCTGCCAATATGGGTTTCCTCTGTTCATGGCACCATGTAAATTTGGGACTTGAGCCCCCATCTTGACACTGACATCATAACCATTATGTTATGTTATGACTGGAATTTATGCAAGATTACCTGGATTGATGGAATTTTGGATCTGGAGACCAGGTCAAATTTTGTCTTATTTGGTACCAAAAGGAGAAGTTACTTCTCATCATGGAACTTCTGTGCAAACCTGGGCCTTCCTCCAAACTACCTAGCTGAGTCCAATCCATCTTGGCCGGGTTCCACACTTCCTGCTGTGCGTTGTTGTGTGATTCATTGGGGACCTTGATGAATGCCAATCTTGATGGAACAGGTCTGCAGAGGACATCTGAGACCCCCCTAACTAGGTCCTAGATGATGCAGATGTTCTGGTCCATGCATCATCCTTAGACCTATAAGACTTTGCAGTTTACCACCAACAGAAGATAATATACACTCATAGAAAATTTTTAAACACATGCTAAAAATAAAATGATTTTCCCAAGCAATTTCAAGAGAAGTATGCAATTACCTCTTACCTCTTATAATTAGCAAAACAAATAAGTGTGTGCTAATAAAATTCTAAATGTTATGAAGGTTTTAAGGAATTGGGTACAATTCTGTTGAAACCAGAGTTTTTAAGACAGGTTTTAATCAGGTTTTAAGGCAGGAAAGAGCCTCATGAGCTTGGGGGAGCATGATAGAAGAGAGGCACCTGACATATGAGCAGAAGGATAAGATTTGTATACATAAAAATGGAGAAGCCATCACAATAACTGATAATAACAATAGTATGTTGACAAGCCACTGTTCTAAAACATCAATGTGTATTCTCAAACAATTCTATAAATGAAATACTTTTTTTTACATAGTTTTATGGATGTGATTGGCAAAACTGGGGCACAGAGAGGTTAAATAATTGTCCTTTTCCAAAGTTACCCAGTTAGTAAGTAATGGAGCTGGTATATAGGCAG
The DNA here is from genome assembly GCA_020662805.1 of Glaucomys volans. NCBI lineage: Eukaryota > Metazoa > Chordata > Mammalia > Rodentia > Sciuridae > Glaucomys > Glaucomys volans. The sequence continues at coordinate 326,031 of JAJEJO010003145.1, forward strand.
GCAGGCTTCAGGATCTATATTCTAAAGCACTCTGCAATACTACACCAGAGGATGAGAAATAATCAGCTGCTTATGAGCAACAGATTAATTCACCTGGGATAGAATGAAGAAAGCATAAAATACAGACAGCAGGTGGGAAATGGTGCTGGGAAGGGAGCCACAGAGCAGTCAGGATGTTGGTGAAAAAAAGCTAAGAGATTTAGATGAAGTCAGTAGGTAAAAAAGCCCTAAATGCTGAGCTTTCACACTGGCTCATTTATACAAACTCCAAGCCAAGTGTGGTGATGCACACCTGTGTCCCAGTGACTCAGGAGACAGAGGTAGGATGATCACAAGTTCCAGGCCAGCCTTAGCAACTTAGAGAGGCCTTGAACAACTTAGTGCGATTCTGTCTAAAAATAAAAAATAAAAAGGGACGGAGATGTGGCTCAGTGGTTAAACACCCCTGGGTTCAATTCCCAGTCCCCCCAAATACCAAGAAACGAATGGAGAAGGGATGGATTGTATAGAAGAAAATGAGGGGTGGGGAGGGGACAGGGAAGGAAAGATAATAGAATGAGACAACATCTATACCCTATGTATATGTATAAATATGCAAATTGTATGATTCTATTTGTATACAACCAGAAAAATAATAGTTGTACTCCATTTGTGTACAATGACCTAAAATTAAAAAAAAAAGGTTCTGGAATGGTTCTGGAATGCCAAAGTGGCCCCTACACCTTCCTCAAATGCCCACGAGGGAAAGCCAGACCATTTGGAATTAATAATAATAACAAAATAGACAACAGTAGTTAAAAAAAAAAAAAGCAATCAGCCAATCAACCCAAACAAAAAACTATGTAAACATACCCCCAAAAGTGATAGCAAATAATACTTCAAGCACATTGGTCATCCACAGACCAATTGCACTACAGAGTATTATTGGTCATCTTTGTCTACACTGGCATTGATTTCAACAGAGTTGTATTCAGTCACTTCCTTTATCATTTGGTAGTTTTTGGCTATTAAATAAATGAGAAGTTGAGGCAATTGTTGAAATGATGTAAACATGTTTATCTTTTCATGGTCTAATGCCTTTTGCAATACCTACACATACACACATGAACCCACGCAAACACACAGATTACTACATTTGTTGGAAAGAGCTTCAGAGAAAAGAAAGTGCCATCATTAGACTTCTGAATGACATTAAGTGGCCTTCTTACTGACACACAGGAAACTCTAAGAGACCTAAAGGCAATGCCTGGGACTGATTTGTGTTCATGTTAAATGGCTATTTGAGCAAAGGGTACAAATAAGGGGCTGCTGCCAGTTAGCATGCTATTATTCTTGTAGCCAGGAGAAAAATGGGGTGGCTCCTTTCATTCTGTTCCTTGTCTTTGTGTCACTGACCTTAAGGGAAATCAAAGGCTGAGGGTTGTATCTCTGCATTCTACTCTCCCAGTTCTTTTTTCTCCTTGTCATCCTGGGCTGACATCTGGCCCTTGTGGCCATTCCATTAGGAAGCATGAGGAGGAAACTTAGTGGAGCAGAGTAGTTTAGAGGCCCTTGGACTGCTCTGAGGCAGAGAGGCTGCTTTCCTGTTCATTGTGCCCTTGATGCACTCCAGGCTTGGAGAGGAATATTGAACCTCACTGTAGGCACACAGAGTGCATGGTGCTAGGGGAACGGCATCCCTCTTCCCAATCAGGGTGACTGTTCAGGACTACATTGAACCTTGTGCTCAGTCCATTCTGCCTGCTTTAAATCTCTCCTCTCGTTTTCTTTTCATCTTGTCCTGTCCTCAGAGTGACATTGTACAGCATCTAGATACAAACTTGAGGATGTCTCAGCTGTGAAGTTTCTCCTCCTAACTATGCTCTTAGAGTATCTTGGAGAAGCACCCTGCCCTGTCCTGGTAAGCCCCTCTCCATTGGGCTTGAGGATCCCAGTACTGACACCACTCTGAGTTGGATTTCTGCAAAATCAACTTCTCTCTATCATAGGGAGCTGGCAACCACAGTGAATGATATAATCGTATTATTACTTGCTCAAATTCTTATAATTTCACTCATTATGCTAATAGCTTTATGTACATTATTTGAACCTCAGAATAAGCATTATCATCTCTATTTTACAGATAAAATTGAAGCACAGTTCTAAAAGAACAAGGGATCAGCATGTGTGTTTAATACAGTTATCATTATAAAATTATTTTATAACATTGTGATACCATTTGATCTAACATATGCAAGAAATTCACATCTCATGTGAAGGACAGATATATCACTATATAGATAAAGATGCTTGTGGAAGGGTTGTGATGAAAATATTCACAGATCTGATGGTCTGATCATCAGTGTCTGTCCCAGATTTGTATGTTGAAATCCTAACCCCAAAGTGAAGGTGTAAAAAGGTGGGGCTTTGGGAAAGTGATTAGATTAGATTGGGAGGGCAGAGCTCTCAAGAATGGAATTTGTGCCCATAAAAAAGAGGTCATGGAGAGCTTGCTTGCCTCTTCCACCATGAGAGGACCCAGCTACAAGGAGCCATTAGGAACCAGGAAACCGGGAGAGAGATCCTTATCAGACACCTAGTTGGTCTTGATCTTGGATTTCCCAGTCTCCAAAAAACAAATTTCTGTTGCTTATAACCAGCCCCCCAGTCTACAGCATTTTGTTATAGCAACCTACGTAGATGAGTTGACATTCTGTGTGATTGCATCGTGAAAGAGTCTGATGACTCAGGTTGGAACAGGGCATGAGGGATGGGGGAAGAGAGTGGAAGAGGCCATCCCTCAGAATTTGAAAAGTGAAGACAGTTTGGTTGTAGTAATAACTTAGGAGAAATATTGGCGTTTAGTTCACAGAAAAGCAGAAATACTATATTCCTGAAGTAGTTGGGTAGTATATAAAAATTAATTGTCTTGTTCAAAATGCCGAGTTGTTGAAGTGTCCTTGGTGTTTATTTGTTTGTTTGTTTATCTATTTGTTTGTTTATGCTGGAGATTGAACCCGGAGCTACTTACACTAGCTAAGTAAGTATTCCGTCACTGTGCTACATCTCCAGCTAGTGATTTTTAAAATGTGTCTTTTTTTCATGTATGACTGAGAGAAGTTTCAACCTACTATTGCTACATTTGCCTTTTCTTTTTGTAGTTTAGGTAATATTCTCTTTCTCTTTATGTTGAAACATCTTATTAGACGAATAAAAATTTAGAATCATTACATCTTTCTGTTGAGTTGAATCATCACATTATGATATGTTCCTTTTGATCACTAGCAATGCTTTTCCCTTAAAACCCATTTTGTTCGCATACTGATGGGTCACTTAAGAGTAGGGATGTGTTCTGAGAGATGCGTGATCAGGCAATTCATCACATGAAATTGATAGAGTATATTTACACAGATTAAGGTGGCTAGAGTGTCACCAGGCGATATCATCCCCTGAGGCCTCTCTCTCATACGTAGTATATCGTGGACAGAAACATGGGTATGTGGTACATGATCCATTAATAGAGCCACGTGTTTTTGTTCTTGGTTAGTGTTTGTGAGATATGAGTATTTTGTGTTTTGTGTATTCAAGATTTTTTTAAAAATATACTGTATTTTAGAATAGTTATAGAACTCTATAGTTTAGAATAGAGTTATAGAAAAAAATTTCAAAGATAGTACGGTGAGTTCTGGTAAACTCCAAAGACAAATTTCCCTCTGATTAACATTTTACATTACTGTGGCACATTTGCTACAATTAATGAACCCACATTGATGCAGTATCATTCACTGAAGTCTGTGGTTTGTTCCTAATGCCTTACTTTTTACTTAATGTCTTTTTTCAGTTCCAGGATACCAAGCGGGATAAACAACACATTTTGTTGTGATGTCTCCTTAGGCTTCTCTCGATTGTGACAGTTTGTTGGACTTTCTTCTTTCTTTGTAAACTTGGCCGTTTTGAGAGAAGCTATAAGGTATTTTGTTGAATGCCCTTCCGCTGGGATTCTTGTGATTCTTTTTTCATGATTAGATTGGGGTTATGGTTTTTTGAGAAAAAGACCACAGAGGTAAAGGATCATTTTCATTTCATCGCATCAAGGAACACTGTCAATGTGACTTATCACTGTTGATGTTGACTTTGATCACATGGCTGAGACTCTGTTTGTCAGGTTTCTCTTCTCTGAAAAATTGCCCTGTCTCTCCCATCCCCTGCCTTTTCCAGCCTTCCAGGGGGATGATTGGATTTGCATCCCAACTTTCAGGAATGGGACATGGGGTTATATTCAACTCCCAAAGAGCAGAATAGCTATATAAGTTACTTGTAATTATTTATCTTTTTTCCCTCATTTATTTATTCCACCATTTATTTGCACCTGTGTGGACTTTTGAACATTTTACATTTTGTGTTATAATCCAACCTATTTTTAAAGTTTAAAAATGATTTAATTTAATATTTTTTATTTTTTAAAAATTGGCAGGCAAAATTATATATATTTATTGTGCATGACATAATTTGTTGAAGTATAAATACATGGTGAAACAGTTAAATCTAGCTAATTATCAAAAGTATAGTTATGAGATAGCTATCATTTTTGTAGTACGAGCACTTAACAAGAACTTTCTTTGCACTTTTCAAGAATACAATATATTGTCATTAACTATAGTCATCATATTATACAAAATACCTCTTATTCCTCAGATATGGCTATAATCATGTTACAACTGTCTCCACTATAAGCTCTTTTAGCTGACCTGTATATTCTTTTGACATAACCATCATTGTGATTACCTTTTAAAAATAACTCACTTTCTGGCACTATTAGATCCTTCAGCCTCAATTGGTATATTTTCTCCTCACTTTTAAGAAGCAATCATTTCTCCAAGCATAGGTTCCTTTTATTTGGTATTAGAAATCAAGATCTTGGGTACTAGCCAGTCATGGTGGCACATGCCTGTAATCCCAGTAGTTCAGGAGACTGAGGCAGGAAGATCACAAGTTCAAAGTCAACCTCAATTTAGTGAGGCCCTTAAGCAACTTAATGAGTCCCGGTCTCAAAATTAAAAATAAAAAGGGATGCAGAGGTGGCTCAGTGGTAAAGCACCCCTGGGTTCAATCCCTGGTACAGAAAATCAGGGTACTAGGTTGATCGTTGCTACTAGGGTATTGTTCCCTGTAGGTCCTCTCAGCAGTCAGAGCCTGGGAGTATATGTATGTGCACAAAAGCTATATATTACTCATATCTATAAATATTCAAATGTGCCCATATGCAGCTATATTAAGCTAAGTGTGAGTTTACACTGAAGTGTCCAACTCCAATCTGTTACTGTACATATCGTTCTAGACTCTTCCTCTTGCTTATCTCTAAACTTCACAACGTTAAGAAACCTAGTTATTACCATCCACCATTCATGGACTCAATTGTTCAATTTCAGTATCATTACATATCATTACATAGCAGCATCAGAATTATTAACTCCTATACCCACTGGGGGAAAAACTTGTCAACCTGAGAACAGTACTTATGTCCAGTTTATTTTGCTGTTAGTTTTACAGATTCTACTCATTTACAAAATTACTTAGGTAAGCATCTTTCCCCCTACTTGCTTCGTGAGGTTATTTCATACACTGTTAGAACAGTTAGAGTCTTCCTTTGTAGTCTACATTTCATCCTGGGATTCCCTAATATATTAAATTATTTTTAAAATTTGCATACATTAAGGTTTACTCTTTATACTGTAAAGTTCTGTGGGTTTTGATCAATGCATAGTATGATGTATTCATTATTTTACTCACATTCAAATTGGTTTCATCACTCAAAATTCCCCTGTGTTTCAATTATTCAATACTCCTGCTCTCCTTCTAGACCTCTGGAAAGCACTGATCATTTTCCCATCATTACAATTTTGCCTTGTTCAGAATGTTTTATAGGGAGAGCATACAAAGTTTTCAAGTGGGTTTATTTCATTTAGCAATACACATTTAAAATTCATCCATTTTTGTTTGATAGCCATTATCAATTACACTTCAATTAAAAATTCATAGTTGCCCTAGAGTTTGCAATAGACATTTTTACTAATCTAAGTTCACCTTCAAGTAACACTGCACCATCTCACATGTTATATGGGTACCTGATAAGAGAAAATTCTTGTTTTCTTTCTAACCTCTATGACATTACTGTCTCTCATTCACTGGTCCATATGCTATAATTCCCCAACATAATGTTTATTATTATTTTCTTAATGCATGATCTTTTAGTAAATAAAAAAATAAAAAAGATTTTATCTATATATTTTATTCTTACTTTTTTATTTATTATGTTTGCAACACTGTTTCTTTATTCATATAAGATTATTTCTGATAAATATCATTCTTCTCCCTGAAGAATTTCTCTTGCCAGGTGTGGTGGCGCACGCCTGTAATCCAAGTGACTTGGCAGGCTGAGTCAGGAGGATCGTGAGTTCAAAGCCAGCCTCAGCAACTTAGTGAGGCCCTTAGCAACTCAGTGAGACCCTGTCTCTAAATAAAATACAAAAATAGGGCTGGGGATGTGGCTCAGTGGCTGAGTGGCCCTGGGTTCAATCCCTGGTTCCAAAAAAATAAAAAATAAAAATTAAAATTAAAAAAAAGAATTTCTCTTAATATTTCTTCAGGGCAAACCTGTTGGTGATTAATTTCTTCAATTTATATCTTCTTTACTTTTGAAGGATAATATCACTGAATATAGAATTCTAGGTTAAAGATTTTTTTCTTCAATACTTTAAGTATTTCAGTCTACTCTGTTCTTCCTTGTATGCTTTCTGATAAGGAATCTCTGGTATTTTATTCTTATTGCTCTGTAGATTCTCCCAGACTCTGCCTTAGGCTTCTTTCAAGATCTCTTTTGTGTTTGGTTCTCTGCAGTTTGAATATAACATAGCTAAGTGTAAATTTTGGGGTATTTTGTTTGGTGAGCTTATCAAAGTCATTCATTTCCCTTATAGTGTTTCGGTTTCTGTTTTTTCCTTTTGATTCCATTTTGGTTTCAGTCTCAGCTTACATTATCTGTTCTTTCTTTCTTTCTATTTTCTATCGGAGACCTAAAATATTAATCACATTTATTTTAAATTCCTTGTTTGAGAATTAACATGTCAGTGTCATGTGTGAGTCTGGGTTCCAATGTTTGCTCTGTCTCTTCCTACCATTTATCCATTTATTTTTGCCTTTTAGCATGCCTTGACTTTTTTTTTTTTTTCCCTAGTAGTTAAAAGCTGGACAGTATGTATCAGGTAGGGTCCCAGGAACTAGGCAAACAGGACTTTAGTGTGATGATTTATGTTAATCTGTCTAATTATTAGGCTTTGCTAATATTTATAGTACCTGGAGGTGCTTCAAATTCCTTTGGTGTCCTCGTCTCTACACTCTCAACTATCTGGATTTCCCTAGAAACTCCTTAAATAGGGTCCATGACTTGTAGCTACCTCAGTAGTAATCTACTACTATCCTCCTGGAATCCTGTTGGTGTGGTGGCAAAGTGATTGGATTCTTCAGTTTTATGATCAAACTTCAGTCTTCTGGTAGTCCTGCTTCACTACCTTGGCTACTGTGACCTTACAGGTGTTTCCTGACCTCACCTCACTCCCCAACACCACCACTTAGGTGGGACAGGAAGGCTGATTGGGGCTGGGGTGGGAGAAATGCTTCTCCCCAGCATGACATGGTTCTGGTGAAAGCAAAGTCTTTTCCTCTTTACAGTCTTGTTATGAGACTGTTCTGGGTCTATTTTGCAACTCCTCCCCTCCTCCTACCAGAGCCTACCAGAGCCTACCATAGGATCTTCCTCAGCATTTTCCCAGAAGAACTCCGTGTGATTTCTGCAGGCTAAACACATGAAAGTATGTCTAAAACTATGCATAAAAATATGTAGGACCAGTCTTCATTCTCAACCCACATCAGCCTCTACAAAATTACCATTTAAATAATCTCTCAGTTTATGTCTCCAGAAGTTTCTGGAGTCCATTTTATCTGTAAATCACCTATATCTCCAGATTTCAGAATTCACTATTTCTCCAGTGGGAGAGCCACTGAGTTTAGTGAACTTTTTCTTGTTGCACAGAAGGAAATAGGTATGTATTTTCTATTCCTTTAATATCAACTTTTCTCCATTTAATATTTTAGAAATTTCTTTTCTAAATATCATATAATTACTTTAAATAATCTGAAGTATTTCTATACTCATATTTCATATAATTACAAATATGCTTATACCTAAATCTATCATTTTATTATGCACTTTTACTCCTGTAATCTTTTCTAGACTCTTATGTTCCTGTCTGTTGAGTATTATGCATTTAGTATATTGCTGGATAAATTTGAAAGTGTTTTCTTAAAGGATTTTGTGTCTATGTCTGTAGTAGTATTAGTCATTTTTTTTTAAGAGTTTGTGTAAAACCAGTTTTGTTTCTTAGAGAATTGCACCTGTGAAGCCTCTGGGCCTAACAATTCTTATGTGGAAATTTTGATGCTATTACAAAGTCAATGCTTTCAGTAGATAGAAGGCTGCTGAGATTGTTCTATCATTTCTTTTGGTAGTTTTTCTGAGGATGCTTCTCAAAGAATTGTCAAATGTATTCACATAAAACTTCCAGTAAAAACTTTTTATTATACTTTTAAATCTCTGCATAATGTATAGTGATAAAATAGCAAATCTTAAAAAAGAGTGGTAAACAATAAATCAATGACTGCAGTTATGAGCATCTTTAATATGTGAAGGTGAACCCTGTTGGTGAATATTTGTCTGTATAGATGAGGGAAGAGAAGAGGCAAAGCAGATATAACTGAATTATGTTTTTGCTAATATTTGGAAACCAGTAGCTATTAGATTAACAAAGAAGACAATGATTATAATAAATGAAATCTAGCATGGACCTACATAAATAGCAACAAAACGTACAAACCTTACTAAAGGCCAGAAGCAATAAAACAGAAAAAGAAAGTGTAACACATAAGAATAATTTAATAAATATATAAAATATGAAAAAAGTGAAAAATAATATACTTATTGTCATGATATATGGCCTATCAGTACATATCAATGAGTTTAACTAAGAGTAGAAAATACTTTTTGATTGGTTCACAAACAAATCTGTTATTTTCTACATACTAGAGGTACACATAGAGTATTTAAAACAACACATTTTTTGAAAAGAAAATTATGGAAACATCATAATGATAAACTAGTTAATTCAGTAATGCAGCATAAAATAAAAAAAAAAGAGTGAAACTAAAAATCCTAAAAAAATCTCATATGAAAATTTCTAAGAGAACATGAGAAATTTCAGCCTGATATCCAGGAAGAAAAAATGGTAATTTTGTGCAATCATATTGAATTTAGTGCTGCTTCAAAACAAATGGTGATCCAGAAGTGACTGAAAGGCTATGGTGTGTTTTTGGTGACTTTATGGGAGTCAGAGAATAAAAGTTAGTGCTCAGGACTGCTATGGTCTGAATGTGTTCCCACAAATTCTTATATGGGAAACTTAATCCTCAATGCAACAGTGCTGGGAGGTGAGGCCTATGAGGAGGTATTTAGGTCATGAATGGATTCATGCCACTTAGAAAAAGTTTGCATTAGTGGGTCTGCCCTTCTGTCTTCTGCCCTTCTTCTACCTGAGGACATAGCCTTCATCCCCTCATGCCCTTCTGCCTTCTGCCATGTAAGGAGGCCCTCTCCAGATACCAGCACATTGATCTTGGAATTCTCAGCCTCCAGAATTTTATGAGAATAAATTTTTTGTCTTTTATTAATTATCCAGTCTCAGGTATTTTGTTATATCAGCACAAGTGGACTAAGAAAAGGACCTACAAAAGAATGAGACATGACAATGCACGCAATACTTTAGGATGTGACCCCTATGAATGGCATCCTAATAGTAAAGGAGGAAATGGAACAGCCTCTGTGTGGATTGCAGCTCAACTTGCACCCATCTAAGGAGACTTGGAATGTCACAAGAAAAAGAAGGGAAAAGAAAAATAACTTACCAGCAGTTTTGCATATCAGTCAAATCTTATCTGATGATAGGTGTCAGCTAGATACTCCTATCAGTGTATTTGTATTTTATTATTTCATTGCTTTTATGTTATTCTACTATTTGTATTTTAATCACACTGAAATTGTCTAAGGCACTGAGAATGCTCCATTCATAACGATAATTTTTTGGGTACAACCTGGTACAATCTTCCTGGGTGGATATCACATCACTTATATTGATAAATGCCTCACATACACATGCACACAAAATCATATCCCACCATGGCAACAGCACGTCTAAAACTTTATCTTAGCCAGGGACAGTGGGATATGACTCCAAGGCCAGTTACTTGGGAAGCTGAGGCTGGAAGATCATGAGGTGGAGCTGAGACTGGAGAAAATAGCAAGGCCCTCTCTCAATAAATAAATAAATAAATAAATAAATAAATCCTAAGAAAAATAAAACTTTACTGCATATGCAGAGTTGTTTGTGCAAATGAGCATTTATTGCAGCCCTGTTGGCAGTAGCACAAAATAATCTAATGTCAACCATTATATTACAAATTAAATCAATTATGATGATGCCATACAATTGAGAACCAGGAGGTGGCTTTTAAAAGACTGAGTGAGCACTCCTTGTGCAATTTTAAGATTATGGTGCAGCTATGCCTCATACCAATGTGGTGATTTGAAAATAAAGAAGTAGACTTGAATACGTTGTTTGCAAAAGATCTTCAATGTCTATAATAAGCAAAAAATCAAAGAAATTATTCTGTGGATAAAATTTGCTTTCTATTGTCCCAAAACTTTCTATATCTTCAAAACAAAGTCATGCCCCATGGAGAAATGAGGAAAGGACCTTCCTAGGGCATGGCTGTACTTGGGACAGGCAGTAAATCATTATTTAATAAATTGCAGTAAATCACTGTTCTCCTATGAGCATGAGAACAGCTGGCATTGTATCACCAGTGTAGACCATATACCCAGTGAGACAAGGATCATTCTCTCCTGTCCTTTGAAGTCAAGACCATCAAATAGAAATGTGTTGAAAAGTGAAAATATACCAAAGAGCAAGTTATTTTGAAAGCTGCACGGTAGTCTCTGAGGGAAGAGACTCCCTGATATGGCTAGAAGATATTCTAAAGGGCCTAGATATTTATAAAGTTGAAATGGTGTTTGCTGAAAGATATCTTTATTTATTGTCAAATGCTGGTAAGACATTTGGTCAATATTATTCATTTTAAATACATATACAGGTAAGGATGTACATGTAAACATGTATTTTACATAGATCTCTGTAATGCTTATGTGAGATAAATATATATATAAACATACGTGTGTATATGTATGAATATGCATATATATATATATATTTTAAAAGATATTACTAAACTTTAAATAACTGGATAGACCTGATTAACTTGTAACCATGGCCATTTAATTAGTTTAATATAAGTTAGCATCAGATTTAAATGTTATTAAAATGTCATTGTGCTTGAGTTTTTTCCATGCTTATAAAGAGTACTATTAATGTTTAAAAAATGGCAAATTTGTTTTGTAAAGAATATAATTTCCTAACTCTAAATTTCCCAATTAAATATTTGAAAAATGATAATATAAGCAGAAGTCTCTCAGGAAAACCGTAGGACGTAATTCCTTTTGTTTCTTTGTAATTTCTTTTCTTTATTCCAAGTTTGATTCTTATTGGGCAGAGATCATAATGAGGCCCCATAAATAGACCATATTTTTCTTCCTACAAAAGTGTTTTAAAGCTCTCTCTCTCTCTCTGTCTTTTTTACGAATCTGTATACAAAAGGGAATTGTTTTTAAGGGAGTTAACGCACAGTAGTATACCAGGTCAGAAGTCCATTCATTCCCCCTAGTCTCAACTTTAGCTAAATACTAAATTCTTTTCCTTTTGGCTCTTTTTATAGGAACTCAGAGTTCACATACTGTGTTGGCCAGGATTCACAGTTTGACAAATGTCATCAGACACCTCTTCTGAGTCACCTCAAAAATCCTTCTACCTGTTAACTCCAGTTCTAAAACTAGGTTCACCCAGATGCACCCAACAGTGTGTCACCTCTGGTGACCACGCTCACTTCCACTTCACTGCCACAAAGCTCCCCTGACTGGGTGGTATAGGACGATACCACCTCTGCACTCTTGTGTGTTTGGTAATAGAGAGGAGTTAATGCCCAGCAGGTGTGCCCTTGGACTTGTGAGAGATGGAGCCCATGGACAAATGCCTCATCCTTTCTGATTTGAAATGCCTAGCTCAGGGAAACACTTGTCAAGGTGCTTGAGAAGTTGCATTGAGCATTGTTTACCCCCGTAATGACGGCCAATTTTTTTTTTACATGTCCTAATATTACTCTTTCTCTTCTCTACTCCACCTCCTCTTCTGCATTCCTGCTTTGTGGGATTACTTCCCAATTAAAAGTCCTGGGAACTCTTGTCTCATGCTCTGCTTTTGCAAAGTGTTAGGCAAAGAAAAAATTAAAATACTGTAATTGTTGGCTCTTAGAACTAATGATGAGTGATTACAGATGACCTTAGTGATGACCTCACCCAGAACTGGAAAACTACTGCAATTCTCACTTTCTTGTTCTCGTCCTTCCTCTGTGACAATCTCATCTGTTTCCACAGTAGAAATGTCTCCTGAAAGCAGTATAGAAGTAAGCTTCTGATAATCTAGCCTCAAATTCCAAAAGTTCCATTGCTGTTCCCAAAAGAATCAGGTCAAGGACATTGGCTGGCATGGGTAGGGTCATGTGTCCCATCTTAACCACAGAGGTTGAGCAAACTGGGCACCATGATAGTCCAGTCTGGGAGTGGGAAGGTAGAAAAGATGGCTTTCAGAGGAAGTTGACCATGCCATGATGAAAAAAAAAGTGTTTAAGTATTACTGTTTTAAAAATAGAAACGGACATTATGAAATATCAAACTTTCAATAACCTTAAATGTAGGGCAACATCTGCTATGTGTTTCTGCCCTCATAACTTGGCAGACCTGCACCCTAGATATATGAGCCAAAATAAGTAAACAAATAAGCAAACAGTTCTTATGTGGCCTTGTGTTAGTCACCACTTCTGTTCTCAACCTGTCTGGCCAGCCTGTCTTAAAATCAGCTTGTGGGTTTGTTCCTCATGCATTTCCCAGTTCCCATCTTTCTGGCTGTCCTTTTTGCCAAGCTCCATGCTTATGTCTGACAGGGCTCAAAGATCCTGCTCAAAAGAGGCTTAATCAATAGGAATCACCCAATGAATGAGGTCTGGAGAGGCTGTTCCAGTGCTCCTGTGGCTGTGTTTCCAGGAACACTTCTTTTAAAGCAGTGCAGCTTAGCACTTTGAGGGTAGGCAAGGCCTTGCCCCTCCTATGGGGGCTTGGTCTATGTTTAGCAACTGCTCTTGGAGAAAGTACACTGTCTCAAAATCTAAAGTTTATCGTGGTAAATCCTTTGGTTTAGGAGATTAAGCAGAACTTTTGTACATAATAGGGTCACCTTAATTAAACCAATTCATTCAATAATTGTAGCTTGATGAGCAATACCAGCTGTGCACTGCAAGGAGAATCTATGGCTGATGGGATTCAGAATCTGGCGGACAGATGAGTGAGACCCTGTGCAAGCTCATTTGAGATTTCTTGAAGCATGGGCACACACGCACAATCCTCTTTCTTATATGTACATGTATTCACATCACACACACATACCAATTAGGCACCACTGCACACTTTAGAGTGGGTTCCTGCTAAAGACTGCCATTGGCCTTTCCACCAAGAAAGATGAAAGTTTTTATATTTCTTATAGTTTTTCAATTACCACTATTTTTATAGTAAATTTTCATATGGCATTTGTTCACCAAAGTAGTTTTGGATAACTTTCCTATACACGCCATTGTGGGTAGTGTGTAGCTTTTCCTTTGTCTCAAATTATTTCTCATTGGGTTATTTGATATGACACTCATCTTATTGCCTTTACTAGGAAAACTATATTCTGTCATTTTGAAGAATCAATAAACTTACCTTATACTTCCCTCGACTTCAAATGCTAAGTCAATTTTATTCATGCCACGGACAACACACTCTATACCAGTAGGTCCCTGAGTTCATATCTGACAATTGGTCACTTGTGATAGAAGTCTCTGTAACAGCCCAGGTGGTGACTGAGGGGTGGAGATTGAGGCTTCTTTTAGAACTGTTCTCTGCCTCTTTCTCTCCACAAACACTCAGATGATTCAGGTTTGCAGGCCTCTGTCTTTGTGTGGGCAGGAAAGGTCTTTGAGACCTTTGCATTCTTGCTCCCTCCATCTCTGCATGTGACTGGTTCATCCTTTTCTTGTAGCTGCATCATCACAGCCACCTCTGTCTGCATTCTATCTGAGGTAGCCACACCTGCACACACCTTCTGCCCCACCTCCTTCATCACCATCACAAGGTCTAGAGTGGTTATAAATGGAAAAGCATATACTGGAACTCAAGAAGCAGCATCAACAAAAGAGAGAAAGGGCTTAACCCATCACACAATCTAGAAACTAAAAAACAAAACAGTATGACACCTCAAAAATATAAAGACAATAGACAAAAGAAGAACTTTTCTAGACATTTCAAAAACATACATCAGCAAAAAGTCATATTTTTATAAATAAAAAGCTCTTTCAAATTAGTAAGAGAGCAACGAACAACCCAATAGAAGTGTAAGCAAAATTCAAGAAATAAAAGTTTGCAAAACGAGACAAAGCAGGAGTAAAGAAATAAACATATTTAAATGCACACAAAGTAAAATACATAAAAATTAGCATAAATTAATTTAAATCAATCCACCAGAAAATAAGAATTAGATAAATTGAAATGGAAGTGAAGAAACAACAGGCACCATGAAAATTTTTGAGGCAATTTGAAGTATCTGTTAAAACTTGATATGGTAATTTCAAAGGTAGAATTATTTTATCTTACATAAATATGTTGGAATAGGCACATAATCACTTAATAGTGGGCATTTATTGAGTACTTACAATGTTCTGGACTATTCTTTGTGCATTAAATATTTCATTTAATCAGCCCAAATTCAATGAACTCAATGAACTTTTTATAATTTTGCACATGAGAAAAGTAAGACAGTAGAGGCAATGTCTCTCACTGCAGGTCACTTAAGCAGTCACTGCCAGTCAGAAGTCAGAGGCTATCTGGTTGACTCTTCACTTCTATCCTAAGCTCCACGGGCTCCCAGCAATATTGTCATTAACAAGACAAAACTGGAAACTATGAAAGTGGTCATTCATAAGAAACTAATCTAACAACAGGAAAGTATAATCGTGTAAACAGTGGATTACTCTGTAGTAGTTGTAAAAGGAACAGAGATTTTCATAAGCTGACATGAAATGTCATGGCTATGATCTGAATGTTTGTGTCCTCTAGCCCAATTCAAATGTTGAAATCCTCACCACCCAGGTAGGGTATTAGGTGATGAGGCCTTTGGGAAGTGATCAGGTCCTGGGGGAAGAGCCTCATGAATGAGATTAGTGCCCTTATAAAGAGGCCTAGACAGTGCTCTTTCCCTTCTACCATGTGACTTTAAATTAGACAATGGTTGTCTTTGAACCTGGAAGCAGGCTTTCACCAGCCCCCAAATCTGTCTGTACCTTGATCTTGGAGTTTCCAGATTCCAGAATTTTAAGAAATAAATTTCTGTTGTTTATGGCCTACCATAAACAACAGATGCCATTATAGCAGACAGAATGGACTACAACAGCATACAAAATATATTATAGAAACAAATCAAAGTGAGCATATTTAATATATATAATCAGCTTTTCACTATAAATACAGTTCGTGTACTTACACATATATACACACATATACTCATGCATACATGTGTACATATATATGTACACACCTACACACACCCATGATTACACACACATGTGCTCATGTATGGACAAGTTTGGGATCTGATTATGGAGAGAAAAGATAAGCTTAAATGTTTCCATCTATATCTCCAAAGACATTGAAGATTTTTTCCTAGTATGGATAATATATTTTATTGCTAAAAATAGTAACACTGCTTAAAATAGACCCAATGAGAAAATAGTAGATCAGTGATTACCAACTGTTTTCACATTTCATTGAATATATAGAAAAATAATATTTAATTCACAGTGATGTAAAGCTGCCTGAGACTGCTGGCTTTGGGTTTCTGGCTCCCCAGAACTCACTGGAGTAGCCCTGGAGCTGGGGGAGATGTGCTCTTGTGCACACTATTGACCCATTTTCAGCACACACCAATTTACAGATGTAGCCTAGAGAAGAGGGAAGGAGATTCTGTTTTAAAATCTTGGGCACTGTTGGTGTAATACCATGCACAGAGCAGTAAGAAGACAGTAAACATGCACATGACTTACGTGTGTCTCCTTTAGACGATGTGAACAAGCTTTAGTAGTGACAGTTCTTCATGGCACTTCATAGGTGGAGATTCTGTGATCATCACACACAAAGAACTAGTTCCAACCAGATTACTCTCCTCTGCAAATGGTGACATTTTAGCTATTCAGATGCTTGTGGTGCAGTCATTTGTGGTGCATAAATTGCCTTCAATAGGTTTTTCAGCCTATAATAAAATGAGTGGGTATGACTCCAGTTTTTCCAGGAAGATTGCTAAATTGAGACATGATTGCAGCTGGATAAAATATGACTATGCTCACATGAGCAGACAGGATCTACCTGCTGCTGGCTTAGTGAATACATTTTCATTTAAGGGAAGATAGACTTAGAAAAGGAAATGTATATAACAACATGTAGAGTGCCTGTTATGTCAAGCTCTGACAGATGTTTCCTCCTACAATGCTCACAAATTTTTTATTTCCAATTAAAATATTGGAAGCATTTTTCAAATCAGCCAGCCAACAAACAAAAACAAAATCAAGTGTATGTAGGACTTACTGCATGTGTTTGTGCAATTTTTGCAGTTCGAAAAGGCCAGGGGAGCTGTCAGAATCTGAAATTTATCCTACTCTCTGCTTTTCAATTATGTGCAAGAGTGCATAAAAACATCAGCCTAGGAGTGGCCCAAGATCCAACGAGAAGTCCTAGGAAAATTACTTGTCAAATTTCTTTCTCTGGCTAGTGTGGAGATTGTGGTAAACTGAGAATGACCACACATGTGGTAACAGCTTCTCTTCTCAAGAATTTGAACTTATTCTCACTCCTGGAATCTGGCTTGACCTTATTTTTTAGTTTTTGCATAAGTTTAATAAATGTGTGTGTTTTACTTAATGACCTGTGGGGGAAGTGACATTGAGGGGCTCTTAAGGTGTTATGGTTTCAATATGAGGTGTCCCCCCAAAAGCTCCCCTGTTTCTGCAATAATATCCAGAGTTGAAATGATCAGACTGTGAGAGCTGTAACCAAAGCAGTCTATAGTTTGATTTAATGGACTGGGTGGTAACTCTAGGCAGGTGGAACATGGCTGGAGGAAGCAGGTCACTGGAGGAGTGTTCCAGAAGGATTCATCCTCTCTGTGACTCTTTCCCCTCCTCTCTTTCTGCTTTCTGACTGCCATGAATGGAGGAGACCTCCTCCCCCAGGTCCTTCTGCCATGGGCCCAAAGAGATGGCCAGCCTACCATGGACTGAACCTCTGAAATTGTGAGAAAAAATAAACTTTTATTCCTTTAATGTGGTTTCATCTGGAATTTTGGTCACAATGACAAAAAAAATGAAGTAAAACACAAGGATAAGCCCCAAGAGCCAAAGTGTATCAAATCTCTCCCTCTTACAACCCAGGCACTTTGTAAGATGACCTGGTTGGTCTCCTTGAGAACTAAAAATCCCGCAGAAGGAGAGTCAGCTACAAGCTGCACTCCCCTTCAAACAGGTGAGTTGAAACCATGTTGGCTCAGTCTGATCCAATGGGGTCACTAGATATCTGCAATAACATGAGTATTCCCAAGCAAGACTAGCAGAATTTCCCAGTTGAGTCTAGCACAAAATAGCTAACCTGAAGAACTGTGAGTAAACAAATGGTGGTTGTTTAAAGACACACAATTTGGGGGTAGCTTGCTTTCTAGAAACAAAAACAACAAGCAAAACTGAAACAAACATATAATACAGGTTTATCAAATTATAGTTTATTATTCTCCCACTGCCTAATTCAGAAAACTTCATCAAGTTATTATTACTCTAATATTAATTTTCTTCTTTGTAGAATTTTGAAAATGGTATTATCTAGTATAAAGGGTATTGTAAGGATTAAATGAGAACATGCATTTATATGTTTATATATTTATAATGTCTAACATACAGGAAGTGTAAAACCATGCCAGTGATTTTTAGACAAAAAGCCAACCGATTTTGAGTTCACCTTGCCCACTAAGCTGTATGTAGCTTGGCAGATCTTTGCATCAAGTGTCATTTGCAAAATAGCACTGGAAGAGGAACACCATCAGTGTCTTGGAATATTAAATGGTGGTCTTCAGATTGGAAAAATCTTCCATCTTCATTTCAATTATTAATATTTAATAAAACCTTCCCTTGCCCTTTTGCTCATCCTTTCTCTCCTTTTATGCTAATTATTTCTAAGAGTTATAGAGAAAGCTCATGAACTAGCCCAGGTGGGAACAGATGCTTGATTTTAGGTCACTGGAGTCTGAATAATAAGAGTTGGCAAGGAGATTCCAAACCAAGGCACTGTGTTGGGTGTTGATAATGAAAGAAATACCTAGAGTTAAATTAACCCTTACCTGAGTAATGCTCCCTTCCAGTGATTGTGAAAGAGCAAGAAATGCATCAGTGTCATCATTCCACCCCCAGTGTGTTTTGAGCTATGCACAGGAGTTTGTATCTAGTGAGTACCAGAGCAATATCTCCTATATTCATGGCCAGCAATGTGAATTGGGGCTAGTTGCCTAATCTCTCTCCACTTCAATTTCCTTATTAGTGCAACAAGGATATGGTAAACATTTTCCAAAGATGGCCTCCACAATTCTCTTTACTGAACATTCATGCTTCTTCATCTATTAAGAGGTAGCATCTATCTCCTATTTTTCCTTCCCTAGCTCTGGCTTGTTTTGACCAAGACCACCTACATACTTGGTGGGATCCAGGGGAAAATGAAAATGTGGGAACTGTTATTCAAAAATGAAGACTTTCAAGATGGCACCAATGGATCACTAAACTAAGCATAGGGCCTTTCTAAGCATGGGACTCTGTGCCAATGTCTGGGTCATATATTTATGAAACTAGCCTTACCTTTAACCAAAGGGATACATTGAAAGTTGTAATGTATTAGTTCTAGGCCTCCTGCCCTACTGGTATAATTATAGTCCACAGTGTTATCATATGTAGTAAGTATACATAAAATTGTCTGGTGTATTTAAATTATTTTGTATTTACTTATATTGACTTAAACCTGACAGTCAAAAATTTAAAAATCGGGGAAAACTAGAAAGCGTATTAGAAGAAATATCTCTTACTGCACTATGACTCTCCAAAAAAAGAGCCATTAGGAAGACTTATGTGTAACAGTCTTTCCACTCCTCAACTGGAATTACTGATAATGAGATAAGGAGGGCCAATAGAATCCAATCCAAGGTCATACTCTAGAGGTCTAGAATGTGCTAATTGTGCTACTCTGCTAATTGCAGCATACCACAAATTATCTGATATGAAAGATTAATGGTATTAGAAATAAATGGAATTTAACAATTTTATTATGATGATTAATTATAGATGAGTCAAAGTATGTAAAAGAATTTATGGAACCAATTCAGGCTAGAGTGTAAGTAGGCTGGTTCAGAATTGCAAACTATCACACTGGAAAATTTGAGTCAGTGACAGGAGTGGAGACTTTATTTTAGAAGATTTATATGAAGCTAGCCAAACAGGTCAAGAGCTAAGTAGAATTTGCTGGTTCAATCATACAAATTCTGTATCCTGAACGTCTACCAAATGCAACTGCTGTGCTTGGAACTGAGCAAACTGTGCATAGATAGGGATGTAGATAGAGTTCTGTCATTTGAAGTTTCTAGTTCCAAACAGAAATACTGCTAAAATCAGAGTTCAATAAATCTTGGCCAAGAACAGCATGCTTATTGGTTACTAAAACAAACTTAAATCAAGTTAAAAAACTGAAAGTAAACAAATAAAAAGTTTGAGAGGATTCTGGAAATAGGAAATCATTGCATAGACTTTAGATATTCACTGGAAATTTGCAGCTGACTTTCGAATTAGTTTAAAAGACATTAGGCATATCTGGAACTTGGATGTCTGGGAAGAGCTAATATTACATCAACAAGTGTCTATTATAACAGCTAGCAAGGAATACGAACATTTCTGGCATTATAGTTAATAGAAAGGACTCAGAAAGTTCTTGGTAAAAATTTTGTACATTTCTTGAACACCTTGAGGAAACTCATGGCTATACATCAACTCTGGGAAGATTGAAATATTAAGAAATTCAGACACAGATACTTCTATTTTTTCCATCCTTTATCCACCTACTATGTTCCAAAGACAGCAGCAAGAACTGGAAAAATAAAGAGCAGTTAGACACAACTTTCACCTCTGAAGTTGTCTTAGTCTAGTAAGTAGAAATGGGGATGTATAGATTTTAAACATAGCAGGAATAATTATACAGAAGAGGTATGAACTGAGTATTTGGGAGCTCAGAGAAGAGAGTGAATAACTCTAATGGATTCATGGAAAATGTGTCTTGTCCATATAGAACCCTGTAAGAAAAAAACCTTAGACTGGATAATTTATAAACAATAGAAACTTTATTTCTCACAATTCCAGAGGTTGGGAAGTCCCATACCAAGACAACAGCAAATCTGACATCTGATGATGACATACCTGGTTATGTCTTCATATGGCAGAAGACATAACCAGGCTACTTCCACCTCTTTCATAAGGGCACTAATTCTATTCATAGGGGCTTTACTCTCATGGCCTAATCACCTCCAAGACATTCCATCTCCCAGACATTGAAGATCAGGTTTCAAAACACGCACATTAAATGCAAATATTCAGATGAAAGCAATGTGACAATTGAGCTCTATTTCGAGATACGAATCAGTTTGCCAGCTGAGAAAAGAATTTTTAGCCAATGAGAACAGGCAGAGTAATGTCAAAGGATGACAAAGTCAACTTTCTGTGGTTAACACAAGTTTAGTGCACCTCTAAAAATTAAAATGTTAACAGTAACAAAATCTCTTCAATGTACTACTTAACTCAGTTTATCTATAAATCTTTTTATTTTTAAATGCCTGCCTAACAAGGTATTTATTTTATGTTTTTATTGCCATATTTCTATAAAAATAAATAAACCAATTAATAAATGGGCTAAGGAACTGAACAGACACTTCACAGAAGAAATATAATCGATCAACAAATATATGAAAAAATGTTCAAAATCTCTAGCAAATAGAGAAATGCAAATCAAAACTACTCTAAGATTTCTTCTCACTCTAGTCAGAATGACAGTCATCAAGAATACGGGCAACAATAAATGTTGGCAAAGATGTGGGTAAAAAGGTGCACTCATACGCTGCTGATGGGAATGCAAAGTCATGCAACCGCTCTGAATGCAGTGTGGAGATTCCTTAGAAAAGTTGGAATGGAACCATTTGACCCAGCTATCCCATTCCTTGGTTTATGCCCCAAAGACTTCAAATCAGTATACTACAGTGACACCACCACGTCAATGTTTATAGCGACTTAATTCACAATAGCTAAACAATAGAACCAACCTTGGTGCCCTTCAATAGATGAATGGATAATATAAAATATTACTCAACTTTAAAGAAGAATGAAATATGTCATTTACTCGTAAATGGATGGAGTTGGAGAATATCATGCTAAGTGAAATAAGCCAATCCCAAAAAATCAAAGTCTGAATGTTTTCTGTGATATGTGGAAGCTAATTCACAATGGATGGGGGGCTCTAGGGAAGAACAGAGTTACTTTATGTTAGGTAGAGGGGAGAGGATGCAGGGATAGGAAGGATATTAGACTGGAGCAGACATTATTACCTACATATATGACTGCATGACCTGTGTGATTCTACAACATGTACAAACAGAAAAATGAGAAATTATACCCCATTTATGTATGATATATAAAGGTGCATAAATGTATTCTACTGTCATGTATAGCTAATTAGAACAAATAAAAAAATATTTAAAAATGTATTCTAGAACCTCTTTTTAAGTATCTATTATTAATCATGTGACATTTGGGTCCCCCAAATATTCCGTCCACAGAAGTACGGGGAGTGCTCTTGGGTTATGGTCCTTTGCACAGGGATGTGTCATGAGGTCAGGAAAAGCAGCACAGCACAATGCCCAGGCAGCTCTACTTCATTTCAGATCACAGGCAGCTCCACTGAGGACGTTTTGAGAATTTTAAAAATCTGTTATTTCCCCAATGTTTTTGCAGTTCCGTGAATTTTCCTGCATAGTAGCAATCACTAGTAAATTCTTAAAATGCTGCTGATGTGGTGAAGACAATAAAACACAGGGAAATTTCCTGGATAGTATATTCAGTGCTGAGAGAAAGGAAACCGAGGATAGGTACTGACATCTAGAATGAAGGAAGTTTGTGGGAAAATCTGGTAGGGACACACATATCCCCAAATTAATGGATATGACTTCATATTAATAAAATCATTCTGAGAAGGAAAAGGAGGAAGATGGTTGTTATGGTTTAGATATTAGGTGTCCCCCAAAAGCTCATGTGTGAGACAATGCAAGAACATTGAGGTTGACGATTGGGTTACGAAGGCCTGAACCCAGTCAGTGAATTGGAAAGCTCTTGGTGGTCCAGCAGTACAGCGGTTTAAAATTTTGTACAGTGGCATCTCAGGGTTGCTTGTCAGGGAACAAAGAGGGGTAAAGACTGAGCCCCAGAACCGTGGAAGGTCCTGTCTTTTTGTCAGAGACAAGTCTTTATATACCTTTCACATTTCGTTTCTAGATAAGAGTCTCTAATTGAACAAAGGATTCAATGGCTCTAAAAATTACAAAATGTATTTTTATATGATAATTCAGACACAAAACTCAGTTGTAGATCAGTTTGTTGAATTACTGTGCCTCCCAGTGCATCGGAATCCCTGCTGAGGGAGCAAATTCCTCATCCCTCCATCCATTCAGCAAGTATTTATTGGATAGCTACATTATTCCAAGTCATTAGAGGCTAGGAATACTTTTTTTTCCCTTTTTAATGGGCAAGGTCTTTGCACTAATGAAGCACACATTATAACCAGAAGAGTAAAATAAATAAATAAACTAGATCATTTTAGGGAGTGGTAAATGCCATGAAGGAAATGAAATGATTATTCATAGGCAGCACAAGTGTACAACCAACTCTGACCTTCTGATTGATTCATTTCTCCTTCTGAATCACAAATGATCAAGCTAATTGAGGCCAAGCTCTAATTACTTCTATGACCTGAGCCATGGTAGAATTTCAAAGCCTGATGAGCCTGTGCTGCCTTCACTCATGCTCAGAAAAAGAGACCGTGGACAAAGTGGCTCAGAGATATGGCTGAGGTCCTCTGGCAACTGGTTGAGCTGAGAATTAAACATTGGTGGGCTTGCTTTCTGTCACAGGATTCTTTCTACATCAGGAAAATTAGAATAAGGGCCTAAAAACAAACCAATGCTCAGTTTAAGATTATCATCCATCATATTGAAGTATAACAGAAATATATAGACCCTTAGATATCTGGTTTTTAGAAAAAATGCCAATACATTATGGTTAATTCAGCATGATGAATGCATAAGAAACTTCCAGTGACCTCAGTTTATGCTTTTTTTTTTTTTTTGTAGAGGATTGAACCCAGGGCCTTGGGCTTGCAAGACAGGCACTCTACCAACTGAGCTATATCCCCAGCCCTCAGTTTAAGCTTGTTAGTGCTGATTACCTGGCATTTCCTAGAATGAGCTCCTAAGTGGTCTTTCTGCTCCACTGTCCTCCCACAATCCATTCTGCACATGGCACCAGTGCATATGTTTCACAGGAGAAATCTGATACCATGCTTCTGCTTAAAATTCCTCTGCTGGCTTTTCAGCGTGCATGCTGATAAACCAACCCCAAGCATTTTGCCAGGGTCTAGAAGGCCCTGCATGATCTGGCCCCATTGATTTTCCATCTCCTGACACTCTCCCTTCTCACCACACAGTGCTCACACCGGTTTTCTTTCTGCTTCTGGAATACGCTAAAGATAGTCCCCTCCCAGTCCCCTGGTCAAGATTTTTTTGTATCATTTAGCATAACTTTCTCAAAGAGATTACTACCAGTCACAATATCTCAATCAACTTCCCCTTTTATCCAAATACCTTCATATATTTTCAAAATAGGATTTAACTACTATTCATAAGTCTTTCTGTGTTTAATGTGTACGATTTTTCTGCTCACTAGAATACATAAAAATAAGGCAAGGGTTCCCTTTGCTGTTTTTTGCCATGCGTCTTCAGGTCCTGGATAAATGACTGACATGCAGGGTGACTCGGATATACTGAATGATTATTGGGCAGAAAGGTTGGACTCCTCAGATGCAGAGCTCCTAGGACCCAAGTA